>CAUVYU010000054.1:0-46316 GCA_963556255.1 Allolobophora icterica | reverse complement strand
GACGAGCAGTTCGGCGTGTTCTCGCGCACCTACCGGGTGCTCCGGTTCGACTTCCGTGGCTACGGCCGCTCGAGCCGCCCCGAACCCGGCAGGCCCTACTCGCACATCGAGGATCTCGCCGCGGTGATGGACGCGGCCGGCGCCGAGCGCGCCGCGTTGATCGGCAACTCGATGGGAGGGAAGGTGGCGGTGGATCTCGCGCTCACACATCCAGGACGTGTCTCGGCGCTCGTCCTGGCCACCCCGGCGCTCTCCGGGTTCGAGGGCACCCGGGATGAGGAGGCAGCGTGGGAGGCCGCCTTCGCCGACGTGGAGCGCCAGATCGACGAGGCCGTCACGGCGGGCGATCTGGAAGGGGCCCAGGACCTGCGGTTGCGGTGGCTCTGGGCTCCGCTCGGCACGGACGACCCGGCGGGATCACGGATCCGGCGGATCGCGTTCGAGAACCTCCAGGAGCTCACGATCGACGAGAGCGGCGAGATCTCGATCGACCCACCGGCTGCCGAGCGACTCGGCGAGATCGACGCGCCGACGCTCGTGCTGCCGGCAGATCACGACCCGCCCTGGCACGAGCGGATGTGCGAGGTGCTCGCCGAAGGGATCCGCGGCGCTCGGCTCGTGCGGATCCCGGAGACCGACCACGTGATCCCGCTGCGCCGGCCCCAGGAGTTCAACCATTCGGTGCTGGCGTTCCTCGGCGAGGTGCTCTGATCGTCGGGAACGTTCGGTCCTGCTCGGGTTGGGCGCAGGTGCGGTCTCGCGATCGTCCCGAAGGAGCGGCGACTACTTGTGCGCCGCTTCCTTCTCCTGCTGTGCGGCCGCGATGATCTTGTCGGCGAGGTGCGACGGCACCTCTTCGTAGTGCGAGAAGTGCATCGTGAACGCGGCCCGCCCCCCGGTCATCGAACGCAGGTCGATCGAGTAGCGCGCGACCTCGGCCTGCGGCACCGACGCCTTCACGCGCTGCTTGCCGGCACCCGCCGACTCGACACCCTGGATCTTGGCCCGCTTGGCGTTGAGATCGCCCATGATGTCGCCGGTGTGCGACTCGGGGACGACGACGTCGACCTCGACGATAGGCTCGAGCAGGACGACGCCGGCCGCGGCCGCCGCCTCCTTCAGCGCGAGCGCACCGGCGAGCTGGAACGCCATGTCGGAGGAGTCCACGCTGTGGAACTTGCCGTCGACGAGCGTGCACCGGATGTCGACCATCGGGTTGCCGCTCATCACGCCCGTCTGCATCGTCTTGACGACGCCCTTCTCGACCGAGCCGATGAACGTTTTGGGGATCGCGCCGCCGAAGATCTTGTCGACGAACTCGAACCCGGTACCACGCGGGAGCGGCTCGACCTCGACGTTGCAGATCGCGTACTGACCGTGGCCACCGGTCTGCTTGACGTGGCGACCGATGCCCTTGCCCGGACCTCGGACGGTCTCGCGGTACGCGATCTTGGCCGGGGACGTGGTCACCTCGACGCCGAACTTGCGCTTCATCCGTTCGATCTGCACGTCCAGGTGGGCCTCGCCCATCCCGTACATCACGGTCTCGTGCGTCTCGTCCGAGCGCTCGATCCGGAGCGTGGGGTCCTCCTCACGCAGGCGCGAGAGCGCGGTCGAGAGCTTGTCCTCGTCGCCCTTGGTCTTCGGCGTGATCGCGAACGCGAGCAGCGGTTCGGGCATCTCGATGGCCCGCAGCGTCACCGGGTCGTCCTTGGTCGAGAACGTGTCGCCGGTGGTCGTGTGCGCGAGCTTCGCGACCGCCGCGATGTCGCCCGCCGGCACCTCCGAGAGCGTCTCGTGCTCCTTGCCCCGCAGCGCGAAAAGCTGACCGATCCGCTCCTCGGTGCCCTTCGTCGCGTTGTACACGGACGAGTCCGGCCGAAGGGTCCCCGAGAACACCCGGAACATCGTGATGTGCCCGACGAACGGGTCGGACACGGTCTTGAACACGTACGACGTCAGCGGCAGGACGGGGTCGCACGCCCGCTCCTTCTCCTCCCCGGCCTTGGTCACCACCGTGACCGGCCCGCGGTCGATCGGGGAGGGGAACTCGTCGACGATGAACTGGAGCACGCGATCGACGCCGATCGGCCGGGCGGCCGCCGCACACAGGACCGGCGCGATCCTGGCCTCGGCGAACCCCCGCTTCACGCCGTGGACGACCTCGTCCTGGGAGAGCTCGCCCTCCTCGAGGTACTTCTCGATCAGCGCGTCGTCGGATTCGGCGACGGCCTCCATCAGCTTCTCTCGGAACGGATCCGCCTTGCCTGCGATGTCGTCGGGCCACTCGCCCTCGGTGGCGGTGGGACCGGTGCCGTACCGGTACGCCTTGCGCCCCAGCAGGTCGGCGACGCCCTCGAAGTCGTGCTCCTCACCCAGCGGGAGCTCGAGGGGCGCGACCTGTGTGCCGAACGCCTGCACGAGCTGCTCCAGCGTCCGTTCGAACGAGGCCCGCTCGCGGTCGAGCTTGTTGATCAGGATCGCGCGGGGCAGGCCGGCCTCGATCGCCAGCTCCCAGGCGACCTCGGTCTGGACCTCGACGCCGTCGACGGCCGAGACGACGAGCACGACCGCGTCCACGGCCCGGATCGCCGTCCGGACGTCCCCGATGAAGTCGGCGTACCCGGGAGCGTCCAGGACGTTGACCTTCACGCCGCTCCACTCGACCGGCGCCATCCCCAGCGAGACGCTGATGCCCTTCTTGATCTCCTCGGGCTCGAAGTCGCTGACGGTGTTGCCGTCCTCGACGGTCCCCATCCTCGTGGTGGCGCCGGAGGCGAACTGCATCGCCTCGAGCAGCGTGGTCTTGCCCGCGCCGCCGTGCCCCACGAGCAACACGTTGCGGATGTCCTTGGCTTCGTAGGTCTTCAAGCGGCCCCCGATCGGACGGACGGGAAACGGACCGGGATTCTAGCGCGGCCGTCCGCTTCGGTTCCTGCTCGTTCTCTGGCGGGTTCTCGGCTCTCTGGGCGCCCGGAGCACCGGTGATACCCTCGCGCGGGTGGTGGAGGTGAGCGTTCGAGCGCAGGTGGGCGAGCGTGCGGTGGTGCCGCTCCTGTGCATCGCCGCGGGCGTCGCGATCGCCGTCGCCACCTGGCTGCTGCTGATCCGCGAGATCGAACCCGCGGGGTTCGCCTCGCTGTCGGCGGGGGCCGCCCTGGTCGCCGGCGGGGTGCTCCTGCGCCCGGACGACCGGCTCGGCCGCGTCGCGCTCTCGTTCGGCGACCGCCTGTTCGACGGCTGCGTCCTTGGTGCGCTCGCGTGGGTGTCGCGGACCGAGGATCCGTGGCTCGCGGCCGGCGCGCTGTTCGCGCTCGCGGCCGGGTTCCTCGCCTCCTACATCCGCGCGCGCGGGGGCTCCCTCGGGTACGGATCGAGGAGGGCGTGATCACGCCGGCGCTCCGGTACGGGCTGATCTCGGCCGGTCTGATCGGCGGGTGGCGGTGGACGCCGTGGGCGGTGGCGGTCCTGATGCTGCTCGCGTCGGCCGTCCGGGCGAGCCAGGTCGTGAAGGAGGAGCGCCTGTGAGCCCGCGCCCGGACCCGGCATGACGTCACCGGGGGACGCGACGGGGACGAAGCCGGAGACCAGACGTGAGACGCTCGGCTACTGGGGCTATCGAACCGCCGAGTGGCTCGCGATGTCGCTGCCCGAACGCATCGGCCGCAGCGTGTTCGAGACGCTCGGACGCGTGGCCCACCGGCGTCTCGCCGGCGTCCGGGCGACGGTGGCCGCCAACCAGGCGCGCGTGCTCGGCGCCGACCCGACCGACGAACACGTCGAGCACGCGACGCGGGAGGCGTTCGAGCTCTACGCGCGGTTCTGGTTCGACGCGTTCCGGATCCGGACGATGCCGGTCGAGGAGTTCAACCAGCGTCTGGTGATGGTCGACGTCGAGAACATCGACCGCGCCCTCGAGGCCGGCAAGGGTGTGGTCTGCGCACTGCCGCACATGGGCAACTGGGACGCGGCCGGCCATTGGTTCGGCGCGAACGGGTACCGGATCGCCGCCGTCGCCGAGGAGCTCCGGCCGCCCCGGCTGTACGACCTGTTCCTTCGCCACCGCGAGGAGCTCGGCATGCGGATCATCGGGCTCACCAAGGACGGCCATGTCGGCCAGCAGCTCAAGCAGCTGTTGTCCGAGAACTGGTTGGTGGCTCTCGTGGCCGACCGCGATCTGACGGGCCGGGGGATCGAGGTCGAGATGTTCGGCGAGACGAGGCGTGTGCCGGCCGGCCCGGCGCTGCTATCGCTCAGCTCCGGCGCGCCGCTGGTCGTCTGCCCGATCTACACACGCGACGACGGGTGGGAGGTCCGGATCGGGGAGCCGCTCGAGTTCGAGCGCACGGGGGTGATGCGGGAGGACGTCGCCGCGCTCTCGCGCCTGATGGCCGAACGCTTCGAGCGCGCGATCGCCGCCAAGCCCACGGACTGGCACATGTTCCAGCCGGCGTGGCCGCAGGCCGGTTCGACGGCCGCCGCGCCGGCGACGCCGGTCGAACCGCGGTGAAGATCCTGCTCGTCTGCCCGTACGACTGGCACGCGCCCGGGGGCGTCCAGGTCCACGTCCGGCAGCTTGCCGACGAGCTCGGTTCGCGGGGCCACCGGACCACGATCCTCGCCCCCGGTTCGCGGCCGTCGGAGGATGCCGGGGTCCGCATCGTGGGGCGGCCGGTCCGCGTGCCCTACCGCGGCACGGTCGCGCCAATCTCGTTCTCGCCGGGGTCGTGGCGACGGATCCGGTCCGCGATGCGCTCGTGCGACCCCGACGTGATCCACGCCCACGAGCCGCTCACGCCGAGTACCTCGATGCTCGCCGTCCTGGCCGCGAGCGTGCCCGTCGTCGCCACGTTCCACGCGTCCCTCGATCGTTCGCGCCTGATGGAGCTCGCCGGGCCGGTGCTGCGTCAGGTGAGCGGGCGGATCGACGCCGCGGTCGCGGTCTCGGAGGCGGCAGCGGCGTTCCTGCGGCGCGTGGTGGACGTCTCGCTCGAGATCGTCCCGAACGGCGTCGACGTCCGCGCGTTCGCGCACCCGGCCGGCCCGTCGAGGGCCTCCCGGCCGGCCCGAAGATCCTCTGGGTGAACCGACTGGACCCGCAGAAGGGGTTCGAGATCATGCTGCGCGCGTTCGGGGGGCTCGCTTCCGAGATCACGGACGTGCACCTGCTCGTCGCGGGCGACGGGCGCGATCGCGTCCTGCTGCGCTCGCTGCCGAGCGAACTGCGCAACCGGATCCTGCGTCTCGGAACCGTCCCGCACGCCGAGCTTCCCCGGTACCACGCGGCGGCCGACGTCGCCGTGTCGCCCGCGACCGGACAGGAGAGCTTCGGGATCGTGCTCGTCGAGGCGATGGCGGCCGGCGTGCCGGTGGTCGCGTCGGACATCGCGGGGTACCGGGAGGTGGTCCGCGACGGCGTCGACGGGCTCCTGGTCCCGCCCAACGACGCCGACGCCCTCGCCGCCGCGATCCGCCGGGTCCTGTCCGAACCTCAGCTCGCCGCCACCCTGGCGGCCGCGGGGCGGACGCGCGCGGAGGCGTTCTCCTGGCAGGCCGTCGCGCCCCGCCTGGAGGCCGTCTACGACCGGGTCATCCACGCGACGCGCTAGGATGCCGCCGTGCCCACCTGGTTGTGGATCGTCGTCATCCTGGTCGCCCTGCTGCTGCTCGGCGGCATCTGGATCTACAACCGACTCGTCAAGCTCCGTGCCCGCGTGAACAACGGCTGGTCCCAGATCGACGTCCAGCTGCGCCGGCGCTACGATCTGATCCCGAACCTCGTGACGACCGTCCAGGGTTACGCGACCCACGAGCGCGAGCTGTTCGAGCACGTCACCGAGGCGCGGTCCCGCGCGATCGACGCGAACGCGGTCCCGGACCAGGCGCAGGCCGAGAACCAGATCACCCGGGGGATCCGACAGCTGTTCGCGGTGGCGGAGAACTACCCCGACCTGAAGGCCAACCAGAACTTCCTGGCCCTGCAGGAGGAGCTCACCGGGACCGAGTCGAAGATCGCGTTCGCGCGGCAGTTCTACAACGACCAGGTCATGCTCTTGAACACGCTCATCGGCTCGTTCCCCTCGAACGTTGTCGCTCAGACGTTCGGGTTCGGACCGCGGGAGTTCTTCGATATCGAGGACCCGGTGCGCGAGCCGTCTCAGGTCGAGTTCCCCAGGTAGTCCGTGTACGAGCAGATCGCGGCGAACAAGCGCAAGACCGTCCTGCTCATCTTCGGGGCGATCGTGTTGCTCGGCGCGGTCGGGTACGTGCTCGGGCTCTGGTACGGGAACGGGATCTACGGGCTCGTCGGCGCGGTGGCGCTCGCGGTAGTCCTGTCGCTCGGTTCGTTCTTCGGGGGCGACCGTCTCGTCCTCGCGTCGACACGCGCGCGCGAGGTGAGCCCGCAGGACCAACCGCGCCTGCACAACATCGTCGAGGGGCTGTCGATCGCGGCGGGGATCCCCAAGCCGAAGGTCTACCTGATCCCCGAGCAGGCGCCGAACGCGTTCGCGACCGGCCGCAACCCGGAGCACTCGTCGGTGGCGGTGACCGAGGGGCTGCTCGCGACGATGAACCGGGTCGAGCTCGAGGGCGTGATCGGGCACGAGCTCTCGCACGTCGTCGACCGGGACATCCTGGTGGGGACGGTGGTGGCGACGCTCGTCGGCGCGGTGGTCCTGATCAGCGAGTTCTTCATGCGGTCGTGGTGGTGGGGCGGCGTTCGCGGCCGCCGCGGCGGCGACCGGAGCGGCGGCGGCGTGGAGGCGATCATCTTCGCGGTCGGGCTCGTGTTGCTGGTGCTGGCGCCGATCATCGGGCAGATCGTTCGGCTGGCCGTGTCGCGGAACCGGGAGTTCCTCGCCGACGCCCAGGGTGCGCTGCTCACGCGATACCCGCCCGGGCTCGCGAGCGCGCTGCGCAAGATCAGCGCGGCGTCGGGATCCCGATGCGTTCGGCGAACAACGCGACCGCACACCTGTGGCTCAACCAGCCCTCGCGCATCCAGGGGCAGGGCATGGGCCCGCTCGAGAAACTGTTCAGCACACACCCGCCGATCGAGGAGCGGATCCGCCGGCTCGAGGAGATGTGACGATCCGAACGTGATCGCCCAGGGTCGTTGAGACGCCGCCGAACGCCCGGTAGCATCTGCTCCGCTGTCACGACCGGCGCCGCGCTGCGGGCCGGCGACATCCCCCATAAGCCCGCGAACCCCCGGGAGTCCCCGATGTCCGGAACCCATCGCACGAACTCGCCCCGAGCCCGCCGAACCATGACCCGCCGTGGCAAGCTCGTGGCCGCCGGTGCCACGGTCGCCGTGGTCGCGGCCGGCGGCCTCGGGTACTTCGCGCTGTTCCCGCAGCAAGCGCCGGCGTTCGTGCGCGACACATTGCAGAAAGTCGGCCTGGCGGACGACGGGGCCGGCGCACCCGACGCCACCTGTCCGCTGACCGGCGAGCCCGTCCCCGGGAGCGAGGTGCCGGACCGCCCGGCGCTCGCGGTCAAGATCGAGAACGCCCCCGAGGCGCGACCGCAGGCCGCGCTGAACGACGCCGACGTGGTCGTCGAGGAACCGGTCGAGGGCGGGTACACGCGGTTCATCGCGGTGTTCCAGTGCGCTGACTCGGATCGCGTCGGGCCCGTCCGCAGCGGCCGGACGACTGACCCGGATTACCTCCGTCAGCTCGGTCCGGCGGTGTTCGGCTACGCCGGCGGTCGCAACGTGGTCAAGCTCGAGGTGCCCAAGGTCGGCCTCGTCGACGTGAACTACATCATCGCGGCCGACGCGTACACGCGAGACGATTCTCGCGCGGCGCCGCACAACCTCTACACGACGACCCACGCCCTCTGGCGTGCCGGGAAGTCCAAGGACGGAGCACCCGACCCGCTGTTCATGTACGCCGACACGCGGGACGGCGCGGCGACGCGGATCCGCTCGGTGCACCTCCCGTATTCGGGCGTGTCCGACGTGTACTGGCACTGGAACGGCGCCAAGGGCGCATGGCTGCGTTCGCACGGCGACGTCCCCCACGTACTCGAGGGCAACGAGCGCGTCTCGGCCACCAACGTCGTGGTCCAGGTCGTGACCGTGACCGACAGCGACTTCCTCGACTCCGCCGGGAACCCCTCGCCCGAGGTCGACCTGACGGGCTCGGGCAAGGCGTACGTCCTTCGGGACGGGACGGTGATCCGCGGCCGC
The DNA here is from genome assembly GCA_963556255.1 of Allolobophora icterica. Classification (NCBI taxonomy): domain Eukaryota; kingdom Metazoa; phylum Annelida; class Clitellata; order Crassiclitellata; family Lumbricidae; genus Allolobophora; species Allolobophora icterica. Next base: position 38,119 of record CAUVYU010000054.1, on the reverse strand, counting down.
TGGGAGCGCGAGTCGCTCCACGACGTGACCACGTTCGTCACCAAGGACGGGACCGAGATCGCGCTCGCGCCCGGGCGCACGTGGGTCGAGCTGGTCCCCAGCTGGGTCCCGGTCGGCCTCGAGCGCCGCTGACCGCCTGAATCCACTCGATCGGCCCGGGCGTGTCCGGCGGTACACTCAGGGCGTCGGATCCAAGCACGTCACGACCCCTTCGAAGGAGGACACCCGGGTGGAACGGGAGACCGGCACCTTCCGAGTGAAGTCCGGCCTGGCCGAGATGCTCAAGGGCGGCGTCATCATGGACGTCACCAACGCCGACCAGGCCAAGATCGCCGAGGACGCCGGTGCGTGCGCCGTCATGGCGCTCGAACGCGTCCCGGCCGACATCCGCGCCGAGGGCGGGGTCGCGCGCATGGCCGACGCCACCAAGGTCGAGGAGATCATGAACGCGGTCTCGGTCCCGGTGATGGCGAAGGCCCGCATCGGGCATTTCGTCGAGGCGCAGATCCTCCAGGCGCTCGGCGTCGACTACGTCGACGAGTCCGAGGTGCTCACGCCTGCCGACGAGGAGCACCACATCGACAAGTGGGCGTTCACGGTCCCGTTCGTGTGCGGTGCCCGGAACCTCGGCGAGGCGCTCCGTCGGATCGCCGAGGGCGCGGCGATGATCCGCACCAAAGGCGAGGCCGGCACCGGCAACGTCGTGGAGGCAGTCCGGCATCAGCGGACGATGCTCCGCGAGATCGGCTGGCTCCGGAGCCTGCGCCCCGAGCAGCTCGTCGCCGCGGCCAAGGATCTCGGCGCGCCGGTCGACCTGGTCCGGATGGTCTCCGAGAGCGGGACGCTACCGGTCGTGAACTTCGCGGCGGGCGGGCTCGCCACGCCGGCCGATGCGGCGCTGATGATGCAGCTCGGGGTCGACGGGGTGTTCGTCGGCTCGGGGATCTTCAAGTCCGAGGACCCCGCGCCGAGGGCGCGCGCGATCGTCGAGGCGACGACGCACTTCCAGGACCCCGACGCGCTCGCGAAGGTGTCGCGCGGACTGGGCGAGCCGATGCCCGGGCTCGACATCAAGGAGCTCGGCGAGGAGGGTCTGCTCCAGACCCGCGGGTGGTGAGCCTCCGGTGAAGGCCGGGGTCCTCGCGTTGCAGGGAGACTTCCGCGAACACGCTCGTGTGTTCGGCGAGCTCGGGGCGTCGCCGGTGGAGGTTCGTACGCCCGAGGATCTCGCGCGGGTCGACGTCCTCGCGATCCCCGGCGGCGAGTCGACGACGATCTCCAAGCTCGCGCGCAGCGCCGAGCTGGTCGAACCGATCGTCGAGCGCGCGAACGCCGGGATGCCGATCTCGGGACCTGTGCCGGGATGATCGTGATGGCGCGGCGCGTTGACGGTCTCGAACCGCTGCTGTCGCTCGTCGACGTCACCGTCCGCCGCAACGCCTACGGGCGCCAGGTCGACTCGTTCGAGGCCGATCTCGACGTTCTCGGCATCGAGCACCCCGTCCGCGGGGTGTTCATCCGGGCTCCGATCGTCGAAGAGATCGGCGAGGGCGTGCGCGTGCTCGCCGAACACGAGGAGCGTCCGGTCGTCCTGGAGCAGCGGAACCTGGTCGTGGCATCCTTCCACCCCGAGCTCGTGGGCGAGACCGGTCTCCACGGGTACGTCCTGGGGAAGGTCTGACGTGTCGGGTCATTCCAAGTGGGCGACGATCAAGCGCAAGAAGGGCGCGGCGGACGCCAAGCGCAGCAACCAGTTCGCGAAGCTCCTGCGCGCGGTTGAGGTGGCGGCGCGCGAGGGCGGGAGCGGTGACGTCAAGGCCAACATGACGCTCGCCTCCGCGGTCGACAAGGCCCGGAGCTCCTCGGTGCCCGTCGAGAACATCGAGCGCGCGATGCGGGGGAGCGGCGACCTCGAAGGCGGCGCTCGGTACGTCGAGGTCGCGTACGAGGGCTATGGACAGGGCGGCGTTGCGTTGTTCGTCGAGACCCTGACCGACAACCGCAACCGGACCTCGCAGGACATCCGGCATGCGTTCACCCGGCACGGTGGGAACCTCGGCGAGAACGGCAGCACCGCATGGATGTTCGCGCGCAAAGGCTCGATCCAGGTCGAGAAGACCGCGGCACCGGACGAGGAGAAGCTCCTCGAGATCGCCCTGGAGGCAGGCGCCGAGGACCTGAACGACGCCGAGAGCACCTGGGAGATCACCAGCGACCCGGCCTCGTTCACCGCGGTCCGCGACGCGATCGACGCCGCGGAGATCCCGATGCTCTCGGCCGAGCTCACGATGCTGCCCCAGAACACGGTCCCCGTCGAGGGCGGCCAGGCCAAGCAGGTGCTCGCGCTGCTCGAGGCGCTCGAGGAGCTCGACGACGTCCAGAACGTCTACGCGAACTTCGACATCCCCGAATCGGTGATGGCCGAGCTCGGCTGAGGAACGATCCGCTCAACCTCACGCGTCGTTCGTGCGAGTCACTCGCATGAGACGAAGAGCAGGAGATCATACCCGACTGCGGATCGTATCGGCGGAAGCGATCCTGGCGATCCTCGCGATCCTCGCGCTCGCCGCGAGTGAAGACGGCGAGAACGGCTCCGTCAAGCCGACCGAACAACCATCGACCGGATCGGCCCCAGCGGCAGCGCTGGGTGGCCGGATCGTCTTCAACTTCAATCGCGGGGAGGGCGGGACGAAGGGGTCAGCCCGACGGGGTCGGGGGCGCTGTTCGTGATGCGGGGCCGACGGCACGGACCTTCGTCGCATCACGCCGTGGGGGTACGCCTTCGACGACCACGCGTGGTCGCCCGACGGAGCGTGGATCGTGTTCCAGAGGCTGTACGGACAACTCTATCTGGTGTACCCCGATGGCTCCGGGCTCCACCGGGTCCCGCTCAGCCTCGAATCGGGGACCGGCGCGCTGAATCCATCGTGGTCACCCGACGGGGCATGGATCGTGTTCAGCCTCCAGCGAGCCGAGGAGTCCGGGATCTTCGTGGTCCACCCCGATGGCATCGGCCTGCGCCCGGTTACCGGCGCGTCGGGAGTTCTGGGGCAACATCCCGATTGGGGAACACCCTGGGTACCATCGCACAGCCGAACAGCCTCTTGACGCAGCCGACGCCTGGGGTTACGACGAGAGAGAGCGACCGGCGGCAGCCAGCTGTGGCGGGCCGACCCTTCCGGTCGCAGACGGGAGGTCGACGATGGCGGAGCCGAGCCTGTACGAACGATTGGGTGGCGTGTTCGCGATCGCTGCCGTGGTCGACCATTTCAGCGATGCGGTCGTCCAGAACCCCATCGTCGGCCAAGCATCGAAGAACCCGGAGCTCCATGAATGGCATACCAACAAGCTGGACCGGCTGCCAGGGCTGAAGTTCATGCGCACGTTGTGGCTGTGCAACGTCGCCGGTGGACCCTTCTCGTTCACGGCTACGAAGCCGGGAAGTACCCCGCTCGGGCTGGAAGAGGCCCATCGCGAACTCCGGATCTCCCCTGAGGAGTTCGATGAGGTCGCGGCCGAACTGGGACGCACGCTCGATCACTTCGCGGTCCCTCCCCGTGAGAAGGAGGAAGTGCTGGCGGCCTTCGCGGCGCACAAGGGAGAAGTGACCGAGGGATCGATGGCTTCGGCCTGAGAGAACCCGCGTTCACCAGTCTTGCCGTGTCTATCGGGAACGGGTGAAGATGCGCTCCGTGAAGGTCCGGCGAAGCGCTAGCCAGGAACGCTGATGGGGGCTCAACACCGGCTGGCATCCGTGGCGATCAGCTCGCTGCCGGTGGAGGAGTCCCGCCGCTCTTGACCGAGGAGACGACAGCCTCGTCGTTCCCGGACGAGCCTGCGCGGCGTGTCGGTTGGATCGCCAAGGGGGCCGCCCTGGTTGGGCGGACGGCGCGGATCCCCGGGATGACGAGGAGCTGCGCCAGAAGAAGGCGCTCCTCGTCCTGCTCGCGGTGCTGATCGCACCCGTGTCCGTCATCTGGGGGGTCCTGTACCTCGCTCTCGGTTCGTGGGTAGGCATCGCTCCGCTCGTCTACTGCGCTATCTCGGTGGCGTCCTTGGTGGTGTTCGCACGAACCGAGAGCTTCCGGTTCCTCCTCGCCGTGCAGCTCCTCGCCATCCTCGTCATGCCGACGGCCGGCGGTCAGATGCTCGTAGGTGGGTTCCTCCCCTCCGGCGGGGTCGGACTCTGGGGCATCCTGGCTCCCTTGGGAGCCCTCGTCTTCCTCGAGGTGCGCCAGGCCGTCCGTTGGTTCGTCGCGTTCTTGTTCGTGTTCCTGCTCACGGGGATCCTCGGCGGGGTGCTCTTCGCGGATGCGGACCTCCCGTTGTGGTTCACGAGCACGATGCTGGCGTTGAACATCGTCGGGGTGGCTTCCATCGCGTTCATGCTCCTGGCCACCTTCGCCCACCAGCGCAACGAAGCCCTGGTGGGGCTCCGGGTCGAACAGGAGAAGTCCGAGGCCCTCCTCGTGAACGTCCTGCCCGGCTCGATCGCTGCCCGCCTGAAGGCCACCGACCAGACGATCGCCGACCACTTCGACGCGACCTCGATCCTGTTCGCCGACGTCGTGGACTTCACCCCGCTCTCGCAGCGCTTGCCCCCGGCCGAGGTGGTCGGCATCCTCGATCGGCTCTTCTCCCACTTCGACGGGCTGGTCGAGAGGCACGGGCTCGAGAAGATCAAGACCGTCGGCGACTGCTACATGGCGGCCGCCGGGGTGCCGGACCAGCACGAGGATCATGCGCGCAGGGCCGCGCTCCTGGCATTGGACATGCGGGACGCGGTGACGACCTCGGCGGTCGCCGGTCGAGATGGTCTCGAGCTCCGGATCGGGATCAACTCGGGGCCGGTCGTCGCCGGCGTGATCGGCAGGAAGCGCTTCATCTACGACCTTTGGAGCGACGCCGTGAACACGGCGAGCCGGATGGAGTCCCACGGCACGCCCGGCGAGATCCAGATCACCCGCGAGACGTACGAGCTGTTGAAGGATGAGTTCGTCTGCACGCGACGGGGGACGATCCAGGTCAAGGGCAAGGGCGAGATGGAGACGTGGTACCTGGTGGGCCCCCGATCGGACGACCGTCGAACGGATCGAGGTGTCGAGGCGGGATCCGCCGCGAACCGCCTTCCAGATCGCACGTAGTTCGCACGGCGACGGCGGTAGGCTTCGTCGGCCGTGGCCACCTGGGCTGAGTTCGCGAACGCCGAGCCGGATCTGGCCGCCTTCGCCCGCGAGCGGATGGAGGGTCGGATCGTGTACCAGGCGACGCTCCTCCTCGACGGCGGACCCCCGCGTGCACCCGGTCTCTCCCTGGCTCGGTGCCGGGCTGCTGTGCGTCTCGTTCCGCGACACGAGCCCGAAGATCCGCGAAGTGGCGCGTGATGCGCGCTACGCGTTCCACACCGCACTGCCGTGGAAGGACCAGGCCGGCGACCACGGCGAGTTCACGGCCCGCGGATGGCTCGAACAGATCTCTCCGTCGCACCCCGCGGTGACGGTCCGCCCCGGCCAGCCTCCCTACGGGCTGGTCCACTACGCATGTTCGATCGAGGAGGCGGTGGCGACGGAGTACTCGGACGACGAGATGCCCGTCTATCGCCGATGGAAGTCGTTCTCAGGCGACGCGACCGAGTGAGCGTCGATGCCGCGACAGAGAGACGGACCCTTCACGGCCAGAGTGCGCGAGCGAGATCGGATCGCGCAGCCACATCCCGCGGGTGATTGACCGAGGGGTGGGCTTCGCACAGACTGAACAGGTGTTCGATTCGTGCGTGCTCGGGGTGGACCCGGGCGTCTCGGCGCTCGGCCTGGCCGCCGTTGCCAGGGACGACCGCAAACCCGTCCTGCTGTTCGCCGACACGGTTCGGACGGCCTCCGACCTGCCGGACGCGACCCGACTGCGGCTCCTCCACGACGCGGTCGCCGAGGCGATCGCCACGCATCGGCCCGGATCGGTCGCGATCGAGCGGATCGCCTGGAACAAGAACCAGGTGAGCGCGATGATCGTTGCGAGAGCCACCGGGGTGATCCTGCTCGCGGCGGCGCAGGCCGGTCTCGAGGTGGAGGAGTACGGGTCGCTCGAGGTGAAGATGGCGGTGACCGGGCAGGGGAACGCCGAAAAGGCCCAAGTCCGCGTCGCCCTCGAACGCTTCCACGGCCTGAAGGGCCTGCCCGATCAACCCGACGCGGTCGACGCCGCGGCGATCGCGCTGTGTCACCTCACGCAGGCGCGGCTACGGAAGGTCGCCGCGCGATGATCTCCTTCCTCGAAGGCGATGTCGCCGAACGTTCGGGCACGCGCGTCGTGATCTCGGTGGGCGGCGTCGGCTACGACGTCCAGGTGCCGGCGTCGACGCTCGCGAAGCTCCCGCCGGTGGGCCGCCCCGCCCGGGTGTACACGCGCCTCGTCGTCCGCGACGACGCGATGACCCTGTTCGGGTTCGCGAACGCGGACGAGCGGGAGCTGTTCGATCTGCTCGTGACGGTCAACGGGATCGGTCCCAAGGTCGCGCTCAGCTTCCTCTCCGTGCTCTCTCCCGATGCGTTCCGCCGGGCGGTCTCGTCCGGTGACATCGGCGCGCTCACGGTCGTTCCCGGCGTCGGCAAGAAGGTCGCGCAGCGCGTCGTCCTGGACCTGAAGGACAGGCTCGGCGCCGAGGACGTCGTGATCGTCGACGGCCCGCTCGCCGACGTCCGCGAGGCGCTGCTGGCGCTCGGGCTGTCGCAGCAGGAGGCGAGCGACGCGATGACCGGGCTCGCGCCCGATGGCGACACGTCCGTCGAGGACCTCCTCCGTGAAGCGCTCCAGCACGTCGGTCGGGGGTAGGGTGATGGCCGACGTGACCCAGGACGACCGGATCGTCGATCCCCAGGTACCGGAGGAGGAACGCGAGTTCGACGCCGCGCTCCGCCCGCGGCGGATCGACGAGTTCGTCGGGCAGGACCGGGTCAAGGAACAGCTCGCGCTCCTGATCGATGGCGCCCGCGCGCGCGGCGAGACCGTCGACCATCTCTTGTTCTCCGGGCCACCGGGGCTCGGCAAGACGACGCTCGCGGGGATCGTCTCCAACGAGCTCGGCGTCGGGTTCCAGCCGACGTCCGGTCCCGCGCTCGACCGGCCCGGCGACCTCGCCGCGATCCTGACCAACCTGGAGGAGGGCGACGTCCTGTTCGTCGACGAGATCCACCGGATGCCGCGAGCGGTCGAGGAGGTCCTGTATCCGGCGCTCGAGGACTTCAAGCTCGACGTGGTGCTCGGCAAGGGCCCGAGCGCCCGCAGCATCCGGCTCGACCTGCCGAGGTTCACCCTGGTCGGCGCGACGACGCGCCCCGGACGGATCACGCTGCCGCTCCGCGAGCGGTTCGGGTTCTCGCCGCGGCTCGACTACTACTCGATCGACGACCTCGGGGCGATCGTGCAACGTTCGGCGGGGATCCTCGGTGTGTCGATCGATGCCGAAGGTACGCACGAGATCGCGCGTCGCTCCCGCGGCACCCCGCGCGTCGCGAACCGCCTCCTGCGGCGTGTCCGCGACTTCGCCGAGGTCCGTCACGACGGCGATGTCACCTCGGCCGTGGCCAAGGCCGGCCTCGAGCTGTTCGAGGTGGACGAGGAGGGCCTGGACAAGCTCGACCTCGCGATCTTGTCCACGGTCGTCGTCAAGTTCGGCGGCGGGCCGGTGGGGCTCTCGACGCTGTCCGCGGCGGTGGGGGAGGAGACCGACACGATCGAGGACGTGGTCGAGCCCTACCTGCTCCAGCTCGGGCTGCTCCAGCGAACGCCGAGGGGCCGCGTGGCCACCGTGCGTGCCTACCGCCACCTCGGTGTCTCCCCGGAAGGGGTCCTCCCGCTCACCTGACGCCCGCCCGCGTGAACCCCGGCGCTACGGGCGGCGAACCGAGCGGTAGCCTGTATGCTGCCTCGTCACCCCCCGTAGGAGGCTCGTCGACCCATGGTGCTCGGAATCCTCGCCCAAGATTCAAGCAGCGGAAGCTCGCTCGTCGGCCTCGCCCTGCCGGTGCTCATGATCGTGGGCTTCTACTTCCTGCTCATCCGGCCGCAACGGAACCGCCAGCGCGCGGCGCAGGCGCTCGTTGCCTCGCTCGAGGTCGGCGACGACGTGATGACCACGGGCGGGATCTTCGGCACGATCGTCGAGATCGACGACGACGAGGGCACCGTGACCGTCGAGATCGCGCCCGGCACCCGGATCCGCATGCTGCGTCAAGGCATCTCGCAGCGCTTCGTCGAGGACGACGTCTACGAGGACGGCGAGGGTGACGAGACGGCCGATGAAGGGATCGACCGAGAGCCGTGAGCGTCGAACCGGCACGGGTCGAGGGCCCGTCGGAGCCAGCCGAACCGGCCAGCCAGCCCGAAGGCATCACCCTCGAGTTCGTTCAGCAGGACGAGGAGCTCTCCTCGTTCATCACGGCGGCGGACCGGGTGATGGAGGGGCTCGGGTACACCGAGCACGGGTTCCGTCACGCCAACCTCACCGCCCGGATCGCGTTCAACGTCCTGTCCCGGGCGGGATTCGACACCCACACGGCGAACCTCGCCTGCGTGGCCGGCTACCTGCACGACGTGGGGAACATGATCAGCCGATACGCCCACGGCCAGACGGGCGGGATCCTGGTCTACCAGGCCCTGCGGGACCGGGTGCCGTCCTCCGACCTCGCGCAGATCGTGGCCGCGGTCGCGAACCACGAGGAGGACAACGGGTACGCGGTCTCGCCGGTCTCGGCGGCGGTGATCCTGGCGGACAAGTCGGACGTGCACCGCAGCCGGGTCCGCAAGTCCGGACAGATCGAATTCGACATCCACGATCGCGTGAATTACGCCGCAGAACAGTCGTTCCTGCGGGTAGACTCGGCGGCGAAGACCGTGAGCCTCGAGCTGACGATCGACACGAAGATCAGCCAGGTCATGGAGTACTTCGAGATCTTCCTCGGCCGCATGCAGCTGTGCCGCCTCGCGGCCGAGGTGCTGAACTGCAGGTTCAAACTCTTGATCAACGGCGCCGAGCTCGCATGAGCGAGGCGGAAGGATCGCGATGAAGAAGAAGCAACGGTCGTTCTGGGTCTCGCTGGTGCTGGTGGGCCTGCTGGCGCTCGGCGCGGTCACCCTGTTCCTGACCGGCACGCGCCCGATCCTCGGTCTGGACCTGGAGGGCGGCGTGTCGGTGATCCTGTCGGCCCCGGAGGGGACGCCGGAAACGGTGATGAACCAGGCTCTGGAGAACATCCGGAACCGGATCGACGCGTTCGGGACGGCGGAGCCGCTCCTGTTCGTGACCGGGAACACGATCGAGGTGCAGATCCCCGGTCTGGCGCGCGGCACGCTCGAGGAGCGCGCGAAGAAGCAGTTCTGCATCGCCGATGATCAGGGGACCACGTACTCCTGCTCCAGCACGAAGGACGCCGCCGACGCGGAGCTCGCCGCCGCGACCGTCCAGCCCGTCGTGTCGTCCGTGTGCCTGACCGACGACCCGACCAACGAGCAGACGCCCACGCTCTTCGGCGAGCCCGCACCGTGCGCGGGCACCGAGAAGGACGCGACCGCCGCGCTGGACGCGATCACCGTCAAGAAGCAACAGGGACAGTTCTGTCTGCAGAACACGGGCCTCGCGACGGAGCCGTGCTATCCGACGCAGGCCAAGGCCGAGGAGGCTCAGGGCTCGATCGAGACGCTGACGTCGCAGAACTTCTGCATCCAGACGGCGGGTAAACAGACGTTGACGAGCGACCTCGGTGCCGCGTGCGCGCAGGCTGAGGCCGACGCCCAGGCACTCCTCGACGGCATGACGATCAAGAGCTCGGACACGCAGTTCTGCGTGGTCAGCTCGGCGGGGGAGAACCTCGGCTGCTACCTCGACCGTCCGTCGGCGGAGGCGAGGCTCCAGGAGACGGGACAGGAGCGCCTGCTCCAGGTGATCGGCGAGACGGCGCGCCTGGAGCAGCGCGAGGTGCTGGGCGTGCTCCAACCGACCGATCCGAACTACGCCTCGACGCCGCTCACCTGCGCCACGCCGACCGAGCAGGCGACCGAGGAGTGCTCTTTCGAGGCGCTCAAGGACCAGAACGTGGTCTTCGCGGCGCGCGACGGCGGCACGCACTACCAGCTCGGTCCGGTCGAGATCACGGGCGACGCGATCGACAAGGCTTCGGCCGTGTACAACGCGGGATCGTCGACGGCGGTCGGGCAGGGGTGGCAGATCCAGTTCGGCCTCACGGGCGACGGTTCCGGGATCTTCTCCGACGTGACGACGCGCCTCCAGGGGCGTCAGCTGGCGATCGTCGTGGACGACCAGGTCATCTCCGCGCCGACGGTCCAGAGCCCGATCACCAACGGGTCCGGCGTGATCACGGGCAGCTTCACCGAGGCTCGCGCCAAGGACCTGGCGACACAGCTGAATGCCGGCGCCCTGCCCGTGGAACTCACCACGCAGCAGGTGCTGACCGTGAGCCCGACCCTGGGCGACGAGTCGTTGCAGCAAGGCCTCGTCGCGGCGATCGCCGGGCTCGTGCTGCTCTTCGCCTACCTCCTGTTCTACTACCGGATCCTCGCGGTCGTGGCGTGGGTCGGGATGCTCATCTGGGCGGTCCTCGCGCTCGGGCTGATCGCGCTCGCCGGCAAGACGATCGGGTACAACCTCACGCTCGCCGGCGTCGCGGGTCTGGTGATCTCACTGGGTGTCACCGCCGACTCCTACATCGTGTTCTTCGAGCGGCTGAAGGACGAGGTCCATGCGGGACGCTCGCCTCGAGCCGCGGTCGCGCCGGCGTTCCGGCGCTCGTTCCGGACGATCGTGGCGGCAGACCTCGTGACCGCGATCGCGGCGGCCGTCCTGTACGTGACGGCGATCTCCTCGGTGCGCGGGTTCGCCCTCACGCTAGGGGTGGCCACCCTGCTGGACCTGTTCGTCGTGTACTTCTTCAAGCGGCCGGCGGTGTCGCTGCTCACGCGGAACGAGCGCCTCGTGAACTGGCGGGTCATGGGTGTCAAGGCCGGGCTGGCTGCCGACCGCGAGATCGGCGCCCGGGACGCGATGCCGGCGATCGCGGGAGGCTCCGAATGAGCTTCCGGCGCGCGTTCGACACCTTCCGCGGGTATCGGCACCCCGAGTTCCACATCATCCAGCGGCGCAGGCGTTGGTTCATCCTGTCGGGCAGCGCGATCTTGATCTCGATCATCGCGCTCGTGTTCCTGGGCCTGAACTACTCGATCGACTTCACGGGTGGAACGCTGGTCGAGTACCGCCTCTCGAACGACGTGACCGTCGAGCAGGTCCGCGGTCTCCTGGCGCAGGATCCGTACGCGCGCGCGACCGCCGAGGTGCAGATCGTGGGCGGCGACCAGGTGTCGATCAGGACCTCGGCGCTCACCGACCTCACCCCCGCCGAGCGCACGCAGCTGTTCGAGGCACTCGCGCAACAGGCGGGGATCAGCCCGGACGACATCAGTGCGCAGGTGGTCGGGCCCACCTGGGGGGAGCAGATCTCACGACAGGCCTTGGTCGGCCTGGTGGTCGTGCTGTTCGCGATCACCCTGTACATCACGCTTCGGTTCGAATGGAAGATGGCCGTCGGCGCGATGGTCGCGATGGTGCACGACGTCCTGATCACGGCCGGGGTCTACGCACTGACGGGCCGCGAGGTCTCGCCGCCGACCGTGATCGCGATCCTGACGATCCTCGGGTTCTCGCTGTACGACACCGTGGTGATCTTCGACAAGGTGAAGGAGAACACCGAGTCGACCGCGCTGCTCGGCAAGGACACGTACGAGGGCGTCGCGAACTACTCGATGAACCAGGTGCTGATGCGCTCGGTCAACACGTCGCTCGTGGTGATCCTGCCGATCCTGTCGCTGCTGCTGTTCGGCGGCGCCACGCTGAAGGACTTCGCGTTCGCGATGCTGATCGGCGTCGTGACGGGCGCCTACTCGTCGATCTTCATCGCCACCCCGATCCTGGTGGTCCTGAAGGAGCGCGAGCCCCGGTACCAGCAGCTCCGTGCGCGCCTGGAGACCCGCGGCAAGAGCGAGCGTCGCCTCCGCGCGGTGCCGACCAACGGTCAGGAGGTCGCCGAGGAGGAGCGGGAGGCCGCGCCGGCGGCGGTGGCCGCCGCCGGTGGATCGAGGCAGGGGAGCGGGAGCGGGCAGTCGTCCTCGCGCCCGCGTCCCAAGAGCAAGCGACGTCCGCCCGCCAAACGACGGCGGAGGTGACCGCTTGGATCTGGATCAGCTGAAGGCGCTCGTCCGGGACGTGCCCGACTTCCCCCAGGAGGGCGTCCTGTTCAAGGACATCACGCCGCTGCTGGCCGACCCGCTGGCGTTCTCCACCGTGATCGACCTGATCGTCGTGCACTTCGGGCGGGGCAACGTGGACAAGGTGGTGGGGATCGAGGCGCGCGGGTTCATCCTCGCGTCGCCGGTCGCCTACCACTTCGGCGCCGGGTTCGTCCCGGTGCGCAAGGTGGACAAGCTGCCTTGGGAGACCGAGGCCGCCGAGTACGAGCTGGAGTACGGGACGGCCACGCTGGAGATCCACCGGGACGCCGTCGCCCCCGGCGAGCGCGTCCTGATCGTCGACGACGTCCTGGCGACGGGCGGGACCTCGCGCGCGACCGCCGAGCTTGTCGAACGGATCGGCGGCAAGGTCATCGGGATCTCGTGCCTGATCGAGCTGGAGTTCCTCCACGGACGCGAGAAGCTCGAGGGACACGACCTCTACACGCTCCTGCGCTACTAGAGACCCGCTCGGGTCGTTGCCTCCACCGGGAACCGCCGGCGCGGTTCGCGTGCACCCGCGGCGTAGACTTGATGCCTACGGGGGCGAGAGGCGAACGTGGACACGGGCGAGGAGGGTCAGGACCGAGCGGCGCGGCGGGATCCTCTCGCGCCTGCGCTCGGGTGAGCCGGAGACCCAGGACGACATCGAGGCGCTCCTGCGCACGGTCAAGGGCTACAACGCCAAGGCGGACCTGAGGGAGATCGAGCGCGCCTACCGGTTCGCGGCCGAACACCACGAGGGGCAGAAGCGCCTGTCGGGCGAGGACTTCATCCAGCACCCGCTCGCGGTCGCCCAGATCCTCGCCGACCTCGGCCTGGACACCACGACCCTGGAGGCGGCGCTCCTGCACGACACCGTCGAGGACACCGACGTGAGCGTCGCGGAGCTCGACACCGAGTTCGGGCCGGAGGTCGCGCGCATCGTGGACGGCCTCACCAAGCTCGATGCGCTGTCGTTCCGGAGCCGGGAGCACGAGCAGGCCGAGAACGTCCGCAAGATGATCGTCGCGATGGCCGGCGACATCCGGGTCCTGCTGATCAAGCTCGCGGACCGGTTGCACAACATGCGCACGCTCTCCGCGCTCCCACAGGACAAGCAGCGGCGGATCGCGACCGCGACGCTCGAGATCTATGCGCCGCTCGCGCACCGGCTCGGCGTGCAGCAGGTCAAGTGGGAGCTCGAAGACCTGTCGTTCAAGGCTCTGCACCCCGGGCCCTACCACGAGATCGCGAGCCTGGTCGAGAAGCGGCGCGGGGAGCGGCAGGAGTACGTCGAGAGCGTGCTCGAGGCGGCGCGCACCCGGATCCGCGAGGCCGGCCTGAAGGCCGACGTGGAGGGCCGGCCGAAGCACCTGTACTCGATCTACGAGAAGATGGTGATCGGCGGCAAGGAGTTCAACGAGATCTACGATCTCGCCGGCATCCGGGTCCAGGTCGAATCGGTGCGGGATGTCTACGCCGCGCTCGGCGCGATCCACTCCCTGTGGAAGCCGGTCCCCGGCCGGTTCAAGGACTACATCGCGATGCCCAAGGAGAACATGTACCAATCGCTGCACACGACCGTCGTCGGACCCCAGGGGCGCGCGATCGAGGTGCAGATCCGGACCAAGGACATGCACCGGACCGCCGAATACGGGATCGCCGCCCACTGGCGGTACAAGGAGGGCCGCGACGGCAAGAAGGCGAAGGAGGCCGCCGACCTCGCCTGGCTCGGCCAGATGCTCGAGTGGTTGAAGGACATGGCCGACCCCCGCGAGTTCATGGAGGGACTGAAGATCGACCTGTACGGCGGGCAGGTCTTCTGCTTCACGCCCAAGGGCGACGTGATGAACCTTCCGGCCGGCGCGACCCCCGTCGACTTCGCCTACTCGATCCACACGGAGGTCGGTCACCGGACGATCGGCGCCAAGGTGAACGGGAAGCTCGTCCCGCTCGACTACGAGCTGCGGACCGGCGACACCGTCGACATCCTGACGTCCAAGGCGCAGGGCGAGGGGCCGTCGCAGGACTGGCTCCGATGGGTCAAGACGCCGCGGGCCCGCAACAAGATCCGTCAATGGTTCAGCCGCGAGCGGCGCGAGGACGCCCTCGAGGACGGCCGGGAGCAGCTCCAGCGGCTGATGCGCAAGCAGAACGTGCCGTTCAAGCGGCTCGCGACCGAGGACGCACTCGAGCAGCTCGCCGATGAGATGAAGTTCCCGAGCCTCGAGGCGCTGTTCGTCGCGGTAGGCGAGGGGCAGGTCTCGCCGCAGTCGATCGTCGCTCGCCTGGCGCGCAGCGTGCAGGGCTCGACCGAGGAGGACGTGACCGAGGTCCCGCTCGCGCGGCCGGTCCACCTGGGGCAGCCGAGCTCGACCGACGTGACCTCGGGCGTGGTCGTGCCTGGTTCGGAGGACGTGTGGGTCCGGCTCGCACGGTGCTGCACTCCCGTGCCCGGAGACGACATTCTCGGCTTCGTCACCCGCGGGCAGGGCGTCTCGGTCCACCGCACCGACTGCCCGAACGCGAAGTCGCTGATCTCCCAGCCCGAACGTCTGATCGACGTCACCTGGAAGGCCGGCAAGCCGACCTCGTTCGTCGTGGCCGTCCAGGTCGAGGCGCTCGACCGCACCCGCCTGCTCTCGGACGTCGCCACGGTGCTGTCCGATCACCACGTGAACATCCTGTCGGCGACGTCGGCGGTCGGGCGGGATCGGACCACGATGCTGCGGTTCACGTTCGAGCTCGCGGACATCACCCACCTGGCCGAGATCCTCGGGGCCGTCAAGAAGGTGGAGAACGTCTACGACGCGTTCCGCGTCGTGCCGCGTTGAGGATCCTGCTCCAGCGCGTCTCCCGGGCCTCGGTCACGGTCCGCGACCAGCTCGTGTCCGGGATCGGACCCGGTCTGCTCCTGCTCGTGGGCGTCGGCGCCGACGACGCGTTCGGCGAGTACGACCGCCTTGCGGAGAAGGTCGTCAATCTCCGCGTGTTCGAGGACGAGCGGGGCAAGATGAACCGCTCGCTGGTCGACGTCGGCGGCGAGATCCTGGTCGTGCCGCAGTTCACGCTGTACGGCGAGGTCCGCAAGGGCCGCCGCCCGTCGTGGGACGGCGCCGCCCCGCCCGAGATCGCGCAGGACCGCGTCGAGGCGTTCGCGAAGGCGCTCGAGTCGCGAGGCGCGAGGGTCCGCCGCGGGGCCTTCCGCGAGCACATGGAGGTCGAACTCGTCAACGACGGTCCGGTCACCCTGTGGATCGACTCGGCCGGCTGAGGCAACGGGCGCCTCGGAACCTGTCCTGACCGGGAAGTAGGCTCGTTCCATGAAGGGCGACCGGGTGGAGATCGTCGTGGATTCGGGCTCGGGTGTGCTCACCTACGAGATCGAGGCGACCAAGGCAGGGCGCCGCGTCGAGGTCGCGACGTCGCGCGGCGTGATCGAGGTCGCCGAGGTCACCCGCAACGGCGAGCCGGTCCGCAGCGGCCGGTTCATGGCGGACCGGGTGGTGGCGCTCGTCGAGCATCCCGCTCCGCCGCCGGCGGTCCGGAGCCGGCGATTGATCAAGGGCCAGACCCAGCTCTGAATCGGGGGTACCGCCAGGTGTCGACCTGGCGCTCGATAGACTCTCCCTCCATGTACCTGGACGTCTTCTCCGACAACTCGTTCGAGACCAACTGCTGGTTGCTGGGGACCGACGGGACCGACGAGGCGGTGGTGGTCGACCCCGGGTTCTCGCCTGAACGCGTCCGCGCGATCCTCGACGCCGAGGGCAAGCGGCCGGTCGCCGCGTTCGCCACGCACGGTCACTTCGATCACATCGGGTCGGCGGCCGCCTTCTGCGGCGACGACCTGCCCTTCTACATCCACGAGGCGGACCACGCGGCGCTCACCGACCCGCAGGGCTGGGGGGCGGGGCTCCGGACGCCGCCCGTCCCGGTGAAGGACGTTCGGACGATCGTGGACGGGGATGTGCTCACGTTCGGCGGGTTCGAGATCCAGGTCATCCACACGCCCGGCCACACGCCCGGGAGCGTCTGCCTGTCGACCGACGCCGTCCTGCTGTCGGGCGACCTGGTGTTCGCCGGCGCGATCGGGCGGAGCGATTTCCCCAACTCGTCGGCGGCCGACATGGAGCGCTCCCTCGCACGGTTCCTCGAGCTACCCGACCCGACCGACGTGCTGCCGGGCCACGGCCCGCGGACCACCGTCGGGCGCGAACGCGGATCCAACCCCTTTCTCCGAGGGCGCTGAGTGGAGTTCCAGCCGCCGCGTGGGACCGACGACCTGCTGCCGCCGGCCTCCGACGCGATGTTGGGGTTATACGAGGCCGCCCACCGGACGGCGCGCCTGTACGGGTTCCGCTACGTCGAGACGCCGACCTTCGAGCACACCGAGCTGTTCGCGCGCACGTCGGGGGAGACCTCCGACGTGGTGACCAAGGAGATGTACACGTTCGAGGACAAGGGCGGGCGCTCGCTCACCCTGCGTCCGGAGCAGACGGCCGGCATCGTCCGCGCGTACCTCGCGCACGCCCACGACCTGCCGACGCCGTTCAAGGCGTACCACGTGTCGCAACAGTTCCGGCACGGACGGCCGCAGGCGGGGCGGCTCAGAGAGTTCCGGCAGTTCGGGGTCGAGACGATCGGGTCCGCCGCTCCCGCAGCCGACGTCGAGGTGATCGTGGCGGGGGACCGGTTCCTCCGTGGGCGTGGCCTTCGCCGGGTCGAGCTGCGCGTCAACTCGATCGGCGACGCCGAGTGCCGGCCGGCATACCGCGAGAAGCTGATCGCGTACCTCGAACCACACCAGGCGGAGCTCGACGAGGACTGCCGGACGCGGCTCCGGACCAATCCGCTCCGAGTGTTCGACTGCAAGGTCGACGGGCAGACGCCGCTCGTGCTCAGCGCCCCGCTCATCTCCGAGAACCTGTGCCAGGCGTGCGCCGAGCACTTCGCTGCCGTGCGGAACGGGCTCGACGCGGCGTCGGTCGCGTTCGTGCACGACCCCCGGCTCGTCCGGGGGTTGGACTACTACACCCGCACGACCTTCGAGTTCGTGTCGGAGGCGCTCGCCCAGGCGCAGGCCGCGCTCGGAGGCGGCGGGCGATACGACGGGCTCGCCGAGGTGCTTGGCGGAGCGCCGACCCCTGGGATCGGGTTCGCGCTGGGCCTGGATAGGATCCTCATGGCCCTGCGCGAGGAGGGCGCGACGCTCCCGGGAGAGGTTGGGATCGCCTGCTTCGTCGTCTCGATCGGAGACGAGGCCTCGCGGGTGGGGGCGCGGCTCGTCGGCGATCTCCGGGACGCCGGCATCCCCGCCGCGGCCGGGTTCGAGGAGCGGCCCCTGAAGGCCCAGCTCAAGATGGCCGATCGATCGGGCGCCGCCTACGCGGTGATCCTCGGTGAGCGCGAGGTGTCTACCCGGACGGCGACGATGAAGTCCCTCGGGGACGGGGACCAGGAGGAGGTCCCCATCGACGATGTGGTGAGCTGGCTGTCCCGAACGGATTGGGCCGCAGAGCGATGAGGGCGTGGGGGTCCGGGTGAGCGAGCTCAGGACGTCGATGCGGACACACGCGTGCGGGGAGCTCCGAGCCGAGCACGCCGGCGAACGGGTCGCCCTCTGCGGATGGGTGTGGCGCCGTCGGGACCACGGCGGCGTGACGTTCGTCGACCTCCGGGACCGTGAGGGGCTGGTGCAGCTCGTGTTCCATCCCGAGGACGCGCCGGATGCGCACGCCGCGGCGCAGCACCTCAGCTCGGAGTCGGTCGTCCGGGTCTCGGGCGAGGTTCGGGCGCGCCCCGAGGGCACCTTGAACCCCGAACTCCCGACGGGCGAGGTCGAGATCGCCGTCTCCGAGCTCGAGGTGCTGGCCGAGGCCGAGACGCCCCCGTTCGTGATCGAGGACCGGATCGAGGCATCGGAGGAGCTTCGCCTGCGCTACCGCTATCTCGACCTGCGGCGTCCCGAGATGACCAAGGTCCTCGAGATGCGGCATCGGATCAACCGGATCGTGCGCGACGAGATGGAGTCGCGGGGGTTCCGCGAGGTCGAGACCCCGCTGCTCGGCCGCAGCACACCCGAGGGCGCCCGCGACTTCATGGTCCCCTCGCGCCTGTGGCCGGGGACGTTCTACGCGCTCCCGCAGTCCCCGCAGCAGCTGAAGCAGCTGCTGATGGTCGCGGGACAGGATCGCTACTACCAGATCGTCCGGTGCCTGCGCGACGAGCAACCGCGCGCCGACCGCAGCTTCGAGTTCACACAGCTCGACATCGAGATGTCGTTCGTGGACGAGGAGGACGTCTTCGCCGTGATCGAACCCCTGTACGCGCGGATCGTGCGCGAGATCCAGGGCGTCGAGGTCCCCACGCCGTTCCCGAGGATGACCTACGACGAGATGATGGACCGGTACGGCTCGGACAAGCCCGACCTGCGGTACGGGATGGAGCTCGCGAACGTCGGGGAGGTGTTCGCCGGGACCGGGTTCCGGGCGTTCGCGTCGGTGCTGGACTCGGAGGGGCTCCTCAAGGCGTTCGCGGCGCCCGGCGGCGCGCAGCTGTCCCGCAAGGAGCTCGACGAGCTGGTGCAGGTGGCCAAGTCGCGCGGCGCGGCCGGCGTCGTGTGGATCGCGGTCGAGGACGAGGGGGTCCGTTCGCCTGTCGAGAAGCACCTGTCGTCCGAGGAGATCCAGGGGGTACGCCGGGCCACCGGCGCCGGATCCGCCGACCTGATCCTGATCGTGGCCGACAAGCCCGACCGGACGAACGTGGCGCTCGACGGTCTGCGGCGGCACCTGGCCGACCGTCTCGGCCTGATCCCGGAGGGGGAGTGGCGGTTCTGCTGGTACTCGGAGCCGCCGCTGTTCGACTGGTCGGACGAGGAGGGCAAGTGGGTGTCCAACCACCACCCCTTCACCTCACCGCTCACCGACGATCTCACGCCCGAGACCGTGAGATCGTCGGTGCGCGCGCGTACGTCCGCTGAACGGTTCGAGCTGGGGTCGGAGCATCCTGCTCCTCGTCCGACAGTGCAGCGGCGGGTCTTCGAGGTGCTGGGGCTCACCCCCGAGCAGACCGAGGAGCAGTTCGGCCACCTGCTTAGGGCGTTCCGGTACGGGGTGCCCCCGCACGGCGGGATCGCGATGGGGATCGACCGGTTGGTGATGCTGATGGCGGGCAAGGACACGATCCGGGACGTGACGGCGTTCCCCAAGGCGCAGTCCGGCGCCGACCCGCTGACCGGGGCGCCGGCGCCCGCGACCGAGGGGCAGCTCCGCGAGCTCGGGATCGCGGTCGTGGTCCCGCCGAGCAAGGACGACGAGGAGGCGCAGGCGGATGGTTGAGCTCACGGAGAAGGACATCGCGATGCTGTCGGGCACCAACTACGCGACGTTCGTGACGGTGAACCCCGACGGCTCCCCGCACGCGACGATCACCTGGGTGGACGAGGCCGACGGCCACGTCCTGGTGAACACGGCGGAGGGGCGGATCAAGCACCGCAACTGTGCGGCGAACCCGAAGGTCGCGCTCACGGTCATGCAGGACGGCGACGCCTACGACTGGATCTCGATCACGGGAACGGTGGTCGCGTTCGAGACCGGGGAGCACGCCGAGAAGCACATCGACGAGCTCTCTCAGCGGTACGACGGCCACGGCTACACCTACACGCCGGGCCAGGTCCGCGAGATCCTGAAGATCCGGCCCAAGCGCATCATCCGCTACAAGGACTGAGCTCGAGGTGGCCGATGTCCCACTCGCCGCCAGGATGCGCCCCCGCACGTTCGAGGAGTTCGTCGGGCAGTCGCATCTGATCGGCCCGGGCAAAGCGCTCACGCAGCTGCTCGGGGGCGGACACCTGCCCTCGATCGTGCTGTGGGGACCCGCTGGGACGGGCAAGACGACGCTCGCGTACCTGCTCGCCGACGCGGTCGGCGCCCAGCTCGTGCGACTCTCGGCGGTCTCCTCGGGCGTGGCGGACGCTCGCAAGGTGATCGAGCAGGCCAAGGGCGGCCTGTTCCGGACGGTGCTGTTCGTCGACGAGGTCCACCGGTGGTCCAAGGCGCAGCAGGACGTCCTCCTGCCGGCGGTCGAGGAGGGGACGGTGACGATGATCGGCGCGACGACGGAGAACCCGTACTTCTCGCTGGTCACGCCGCTGCTTTCGCGGTGCATCCTCCTGCAGCTCGAACCGCTGTCGCCCGAGGAGCTCCGCGCGCTGCTCGAACACGCCCTGGCCGACGAGGACCGCGGCCTCGCCAAGCAGGGGGTCGAGCTGTCGGACGAGGCGTTCGCGCACCTGGTGGACGTCGCCGGCGGGGATGCTCGGGTCGCGCTCACCGGGCTGGAGGCCGCCGTCCTCGCGGCGCGTTCGGCCGGCGAGGGCACCGTCACGCGCGAGCGGGCGGCCGACGCCGTCCAGAAGAAGGCGATCGTCTACGACCGCCAGGGCGACGCGCACTACGACGTGATCTCGGCGTTCATCAAGAGCATCCGCGGATCCGATCCCGACGCTGCGCTGTTCTGGCTGGCCCGGATGCTGGAGGCGGGCGAGGACGCCCGCTACATCGCCCGGCGGATGGTCGTGCATGCGAGCGAGGACATCGGCCTGGCGGATCCGCGCGCATTGATGATCGCGGTGGCCGCCGCGCAGGCCGTCGAATACGTCGGGCTGCCCGAGGCCCAGCTCAACCTCGCGGAGGCGGCGATCTACCTCGCCGGCGCGCCGAAATCCAACAGCGTGATCGCGGCGCTCGGACGAGCTCAGAAGGACGCGGCCTCGGCCGACCCGGTGCCGCTCCATCTCAAGGAGCCCGGGCATCCGGGTCTGAAGAAGCTCGGGTTCGGCAAGGGCTATAAGTACCCGCACGACTACCCGGGACACCGGGTCGAGCAGGAGTACCTGCCGGCGCGGTTCTCGGGGACCCGGTACTACGAGCCGTCCGGCGAAGGCGAGGAGACCGGCCCGCCGGGTGAGGATGGGCCCGACACCCCGGACGGAACGGCCGAGGAGGCGCCCCCGGTATGATGCGCGAACCCGAGGCCCGCCCGAGAGCGGGCCACGACCAAGCCCGAGAGGCGGGCCACGAGGCGGAAGGGAGGGCGGCAACGTGGGCATGATCGCAGCGCTCGACGGGGGAGACGTCGCTCTGATCGTGCTCTCCGCGTTCTGGGGGCTGCTCGTCCTGTTCCTGTGCATCGTCCTGATCAACACGTTCCGCGTGCTCGAGAGCACCAAGATGCTGATCGACGTGATGCGCGAGGAGACCGTGCCGTTGCTGCGCGAGGTGAAGGGCTCGCTGGAGCGCACGAACCGCGAGCTCGATCGCGTCGACGTCCTGCTCGAGGCGACCGGCGAGATCGTCGGCCGGGTGCGGCGGATCTCGGGGCTGGTCGAGGAGGTCGTCTCCGGTCCGCTGGTCAAGCTGATCTCGCTCGGGGTCGGGGTCCGCAAGGCGACGAGCCGGTTCGGCGGCAAGGGCAAGGGCGGCAAGAAGGGCACGGCGTGAGGAGGCTGTTCTGGGTCGGGCTCGGTCTGGGGGTCGGGGCCGCGAGCACGATCCTCGCATCGCGGTTCGTCCGCAGACAGACCGCGAAGGTCGCGCCGGCCACGCTCGCGCGCGAGGCACGGGGCAGCATGCTGGATCTCGCCAAGCTCGTCTCGGACTCCGTCTCCGAGGGCAAGGCGGCGATGGAGGAGAAGGAAGACGAGCTCCGCTCGGAGCGTCGGTAGCCGCGGTCGAACCCCACGAGCCACCCGCACGTATCTCAAGAACGAGATGACTCTTTCGCTTTCGACGGCCCTGGCGCGCCCGATCGTCCTGGCGATCCTGGCGGCGGCACTCGCGGCCTGCGCGTCCCGAACGCAGCCCGCCCGCATGGAATCGATGATGCGGCCGATCGCGAACGGAACGCCGACCGGATCACCGAACGCGATCGTCCTTCGAGGGACGTTCGTCAAGCTCACCGGCTTCCCGTGTCATCGGAGCGATCCCTACGTCGGCGGGGAGACCGTCACCTTCGGAGGTAGCGACGGCAGCCGGACGACGATCGTGACGGGGAGCGCGAACTGGATCGGCCTGCCGGCCACGCCAAGCGCGCCGCTGGGCCAGTGCCGTCAGGTGGCGCCCTTCACGGCCGAGCTCCCGCCGGCCGCGCGCTACGTCGTCCTGATCAACGACCGCCGGCTCCCGGCCGTCACGCTCGCCGATCTCCGAGCCGGAGGGCTGCGGCACACGTTCCGCCTGCCTTCCTGAGCCCCCGCCCGCGCTCCGAACCGCCCGCGTACGGAGGTCGAGCGCAGGCACGCGGCTAGACTGTGCCGCCATGGAGGGCGATCGGATCCGCGAGGAGTTCCTGAGTTTCTTCGAGGAGCGCGGGCACAAGCGCGTCCCGTCCTCATCGCTGATCCCCCAGCCAGAGTCCGGTCTGCTGCTCACGAACGCCGGCATGAACCAGTTCATCCCGTACTTCCTCGGGCACGCTCCGGCGCCGTTCCCGCGCGCCGTGACCGTCCAGAAGGTCTTCCGAGCGGTCGACATCGACCTCGTCGGGCACACCGCGCGGCACCTGTCGATGTTCGAGATGCTCGGGAACTTCTCGTTCGGCGACTACTTCAAGGCCGAGTCCTGCCGCTGGGGCTACGAGCTCGTCACCGAGGTCTTCGGGATCGAGCCCGACCGGCTCTGGGTCACGGTGTTCCGGACCGACGACGAGGCGATCGGGATCTGGCGCGACATCGGGATCCCCGTCGAGCGGATCGTCCGCCGCGACGAGGCGGACAACTACTGGTGGACGCACGCCGCCGGTCCCGCCGGACCGTGTTCGGAGATCTACGTGGACCGCGGACCCGCCTACGGGGCCGAGGGCGGACCCGAGGTCGACGAGGAGCGCCACATCGAGGTCTGGAACCACGTCTTCATGCAGGACGAGGTCGACGATCGCATGCAGGTCCTGAGCGAGCTCCCCAGCAAGAACATCGACACCGGCGCCAGCGTGGAGCGTCTGGCCGTCGTGCTGCAGGACGTGGCCCACGCGTTCGAGACCGACCTGCTGCGTCCGCTCGTCGAGGTCGCCGAGTCGCTCTCGGGGCGTCGGTTGGGAGACGACGAGCGCGATGACGTTTCGCTCAAGGTGATCGGTGAACACGGTCGCGCGACCACGTTCCTGATGGCCGATGGCGTGCAGCCCTCCAACGAGGGCCGCGGCTACATCGTGCGCCGGATGCTCCGCCGCGTCGTCTCGCACGCGCGGCGGCTCGGGATCGAGAAGGAGGTCATGCCGGCGCTGGTCGAGCGGACGGTCGAACGGTTCGGACACGTGTACCCGGAGCTTGTGGAGAACCGCGCGTACGTCGAGCAGGTCGCGAGCTCGGAAGAGGCTCGGTTCGCCGGCACCCTGCGCCAGGGGATGACGCTGTTCGAGACCGAGATCGGGAAGGCGGCCGATGCGAAGCGGCTGCCGGGCGATGTGGTCTTCAAGCTCCACGACACGTTCGGCTTCCCGAAAGAGCTCACGAGCGAGCTCGCGGCCGAGGCGGGGTTCGAGATCGACGACGACCGGTTCGAGGCCCTGATGGAGGAGCAGCGCGGGCGCGGGAAGCGTTCGGCGCAGAACGTACGCGTCGAGGAGGAGCTCGCCGCCGTCGCCGGCGAGGCAGGCACGACCGAGTTCGTGGGGGTACCAGACCCTCGAGTCCGACGGGCGGCTGCTCGCGCTGATCGGGCCCGGGGGACGGGAGCCGGTCGCGACCGAGGGCGAGGAGGTCCGCTTCGTCCTGGACCGGACGCCGTTCTACGCGGAGTCCGGCGGACAGATCGGCGACCGGGGCCTGGTCCGGGCGGCGGGTGGGACGATCTCAGTGTCCGATGCGCAGTTCGGGCCCGGCGGCATCATCGTGCACACCGGTGTCGTCGGGTCCGGCGAGATCCACGAGGGCGAAGAGGTGCACGGGGAGGTGGACGCCGCGCGGCGCGAGGCGACCGCCCGGGCCCACACCGCGACCCACATCCTGCATTGGACCCTGCGCCACGTCCTGGGCGATCACGCGCGGCAGGCCGGCTCGCTCGTCGCGCCCGGCCGCCTGCGGTTCGACTTCCCGCACCACTCGGCGGTCCCGCACGACGTGCTCGAGCAGGCCGAGGAGCTGGCCAACCGCCGGCTGGCCGAGGACGGGCAGGTCACGATCTACGAGACGACGATGGACGAGGCCAAGAACCAGGGCGCGATCGCGCTGTTCGGCGAGAAGTACGGCGACTTCGTCCGCGTCGTCGAGGTGGGGGGACTACTCGATCGAGCTCTGTGGGGGCACGCACGTCCACCACACGGGCGAGATCGCGCTCGTGCGGATCCTGCACGAGGCGTCGATCGGCGCGGGGATGCGGCGCATCGAGGCCCTCGTCGGTCCCGATGCCTTGCGCGAGATCAACATGGAGCGCGATCTCCTCTACGCGATCGCCCGGGAGCTCGGCACCGACCCAAAGGGCGCGCTCGAACGCGCCCGCCAGTACGCCGAACGCGTGAAGCAGCTGGAGGGCGAGCTCGGCAAGCAGGCGAAGCAGGAGCTGAAGGACCGGGCCGAGCAGCTCGCGTCCGGGGCGAGGGTCGTCGAGGGCGCAAAGCTGGTCACCGCCACGTTGGACGCGGACGCCGGCGAGCTCCGCGTGCTCGCGCAGGACGTCGCGAACCGCCTCGAGGGTCCGGAGGGCGCCGCGGTGGTGCTCGGGACCGGGCAGGGCGGCAAGGCTCTCCTCGTCGCGGCGAGCACCAAGCACCTGATCGGCCGGGGCGTGACCGCGCCGGTCCTGCTCGAGCCCGCCGCGAAGATCGTCGGCGGGGGTGCGGGCGGCAAGCCGAACCTCGCGGTCTCCGGCGGCCCGAAGGGGGAGGTCTTCCAGGAGGCTCTCGACGCGGTCGAACCCCGTCTGAAGGAACTGCTCCAGTCTGGTGGGTGAGGACGGCAGGGTCCTCGGGCTCGATCTCGGGGAGGCGCGGATCGGCGTTTCGATCTCGGACGACGCCCGGCGCATGGCGGTGCCGCTCGGCACGATCCGCACGGGTGCGCCGGCGGACGTTCGCGCGATCGCGGAACTCGTCCGAGAACACGGCGTCACGCTCGTCGTCGTCGGCCATCCGCTGCTGCTCTCGGGGGAGGCGGGGGGGCGGGCGCACCACGCCGAGCGGTTCGCAGCGGCGCTGAGCGGGGTCCTCAACGTCCCGGTGCTCCTGCAGGACGAGCGCCTGTCGACCGTGGAGGCCGAACGCGCCCTGCGGGAGACCGGCGCGAGCGGCCGCGATCGCCGGAAGGTGGTCGACCGTTCGGCCGCGACCGTGATCCTGCAGGCCTGGCTCGACACCGACCGGCCCGGCTGACCAGACCGAAACGGTTGCGCGGGGGCCGGACCTGGTTCGCGACCGGGCCGTTATGCTGCCTGGCTGATGCAGGACGCTCCCCCTCAGCAGCGCGATGACGAGGCTCGACCGCGCCACCGCGCCGAACGGCGAGCCAACTGGGGCTTCCGCGTCTTCCTGATCGTCTTCGTGCTGTTGGCGGGGCTGGCCTTCGCGGGCAACCGCTACTACGGCTGGTGCTCCGAGGCGTCGGGGCCGAGGGACCCGGTCGCGTTCGAGGTCCGCAAGGGGGCGAGTGGGTCCGAGATCGTCGACGACCTCCACGACCAGGGGGTCGTCCGGTGCGGTCTGGTCTCGAAGTGGCGGCTCCGGCGCAGCGGTCTGGAGGATTCCTTCCGGGCGGGGAGCTTCGAGCTGACCACGAACATGACCCCCGACGAGGCGTTCCGGGTCCTCACGACCCCGCCCGAGCCCGTGCCCACGCTCCGGCTCACGATCCCCGAGGGGTACCGGCTGACCCAGATCGCCGACCGGGTCGAGGAGGAGGTCGGGATCCCCGCCAAACGGTTCCTCTCGGCGACCGAGGACGGCGACTGGTCGCTGCCGCCCTACCTGCCGAAAGACGCGCCGAGCATCGAGGGGTTCCTGTTCCCCGAGACCTACTTCGTCCGCAAGGACGCCGACGCCGACGCGGTGATCCGCGAGCTCCTGGATCAGTTCGGCACGGAGGCCGAGACGCTGCCGTGGGCCAACGCGCAGGAGCTGGGCGTGACGCCGTACGAGGTGGTGACCATCGCGTCGATGATCGAGCGCGAGGCCGCGCTCGACCGCGAGCGGCCGATCATCGCGGGTGTGATCTACAACCGGCTGAAGATCGGGATGAACCTGGGGATCGACGCGGCGCTCCTGTACGACGACCCGACCCCGGACGGGCAGCTGAGCTTCTCGGACCTGGAGTACGACAGCCCCTACAACACGCGGCTCAACCCGGGCCTGCCGCCGACGCCGATCGCCAGCCCGGGCCACGCCTCGCTCGAGGCGGCACTGAACCCGGCCGACACGCCGTACCTGTTCTACGTGCTGTGCGGCGCCGACGGGCATCACGCTTTCGGCAAGACCGAGGCCGAGCACGAGGCCAACCGGATCCGATGCGGTGAGTGACGTCCCCGAGCGGCCGGGACGCGTCCGCGGTTCGACGCGCTCGGTCGGGGTGCTCGGGTGGCCCGTCGACCACAGCCTGTCGCCCGTGATCCACAACGCGGCGTTCGTCGCGCTCGGGCTGGACTGGGTCTACGTGCCGCTCCCGGTCGCGCCCGCCGAACTGCCCGCCGCGCTCGAGGGGCTCGGCGCGCTCGGGTTCGCCGGCGCGAACGTCACGATGCCGCACAAGACGTCGACCGCCGAGCTGATCGCCGACCTTTCCGAGGACGCGCGCCTGCTGCGGGCGGTCAACACGATCGTCGTCGGCGTGGACGGGCTCGTTGGTCACAACTCGGACGCGGCCGGGTTCGGGCGGTTCCTCCGCGACGATGCCGGGTTCGATGCGACCGGCCGATCGGCGCTGCTGTTCGGAGCCGGGGGAGGCGCGCGAGCGTGTGCGCTCGCGGCCGCGCGATCGGGACTCGCGGACCTCTCGGTCGCGGTGCGCGAGGCGTCGCGAGCCGACGACCTGCGTGCGGCGCTCGAGGGTTCGGCCACCGCCGTGCACCTCGTCGGCTTCGACGACTCCCCGGGGGTCGAGGCCGACCTGATCGTCAACGCGACGCCGCTCGGTGTCCACGGCGAGGAGCTGCCCCTCCCGTCGCTGCACGCCGGCGTTGTCGGGGTGGACCTCCTCTACCGTCCCGGCGCCACTCCGTTCCAGACGGCGGTTCGCGATGCGGGCGGAGCCGCGTTCGGGGGTCTCGGGCTCTTGCTGCAGCAGGCCGCGATCTCCTTCGAGCTGTGGACCGGACGGTCGGCGCCGCTCCCGGTGATGTCGGCGGCGGCGCTGGGCGAGCTCGCCGAGCCGGGTCCCGCTGCCCCGGGAGCGACCGGGACGGCCTGAGCCTCGGGACCGTTGGGCCTCCGCCGGACGGGCGACCCTCAAGCGCCCCCCCGTGCTTCCCGATGGTTCCGAAGGAGGCCGCCGTCCTTGGAAGACTTCAACGCGCTCGCGGTGTCGCTCGGCCACGGCATGGCCGACATTCGCGGTTGTCTGATCCTGTCCCGCGACGGGTTGGTCCTCGGGGCGCATCCGGCCGGGTCAGAGCGCACCACCACGCGCGCCTGGATCCGGTTCGCCGCGATCGGCGATCCCGAACGCGGCTTCGCGCAGTTCGGCACCGAGACATGGTGCTACGTCCGCCCGGGCCCGTATGCCGGCTTCGCCGTCTCCGGGCCCGGGGTGCGGCCCGGCCTGGTGATCGACCACATGGAGCAGGTGCTGCTCGCGGCCGAGGAGAGCCGGTCGCGGCACGAGGGGCTGCGCGGGACCGGGGCCGCGACCGTGGCCCCTCAATCCGAACCGAGGTCGTACCTGCACCCCGAGCACGCAGCACAGGATCCCTTGGTGATCGACGCCCCGGCGCCCATCGTCGCGCGGTCCGACGGTCAGGGGTTCGACGAGCTCCCGCTGCTCCCGACCCCCGGGTCAGGGGCGGCCGTCATGCCTGCGAACGACGGCCCCCAGACCGCCGAGCCGCAACCCGACGCGTTCGCTCGGTTCCTGGAACCCACGGCCGACCCCCCGCCGCCGGCGTCCGAGCTCGAGCCCGAGGCCCGAAACGGGGTGGAGCCGGCGGAACCAGAGCACGACGTGCGTCAAGGCAGGGAGCACGAACCGACCGACGCGCCGAAGGGGACGCCGATGAGCGCGCCATGGAGCGAGCCATGGAGCGAGCCGCCCCGGGGCTCGGGGGATCCGCCCGGCCAGCGGGCCGAGCCCGGCGATGAGGGCGAGGACGAGGAGGAGGACGTCGACCGGTTCTCGCTCGCGCGGGAGTTCGGCCAGCTGCTTCAGGGGGGCGAGGACCCTGCCGATGGTTAGGCGACCCAGGGACCGAAGGGCGTAGTTCCAATGGTGACGACCCAGCGCAAGCCGAAGCAGCTCGGGCAGATCCTGCTCGAGCAGGGCCTCATCTCCGAGGAGCATCTCCAGCGCGCGCTCGAGGAGCACCGCAACACACCCAAGTCGCTCGGCCGCGTGCTGATCGACCTCGGCTACATCCGCGAGCGGGACCTGGTTCGAGCGCTCGCGGAGCAGGTGGGTCTCGAGTTCGTCGACCTGACCGAGTACCGGATCGACGCCGCGGCGACCGCCCTGCTGCCCGAGGCCCTGTGCCGCCGGTACCGCGCCCTCCCGATCGGGGAGGTGGACGGCAAGCTCCTGGTGGCCATGTCGGACCCGGCGAACGTGTACGCGCTCGACGACATCCGGACGATCACCGGCCGGGACGTCCGTCCGGTGGTCGCCACGTCGAACGACGTCGAGCAGGCGATCGCGAAGTACTCGGGCATGGGCGAACAGGTCGAGGCGCTCGCGTCGGAGGCCGCCGATGCCCTCGACACCGAGGCCGACCTCACGCGGGTCGAGGCGGCGCTCGAGGACGCCCCGATCGTCAAGCTCGTACAGGCGATCATGACGCAGGCCGCGGCCGACCGAGCGTCGGACGTGCACATCGAGCCGACCGAGATCGACGTCCGCGTGCGGTTCCGCGTGGACGGCGTGCTCCACGAGGTCATGCACTCGCCCAAGAGCATCCAGGCCGGGCTGATCAGCCGCCTCAAGGTCATGGGCGACCTGAACATCGCCGAGAAGCGCATCCCGCAGGACGGGCGCGTCTCGCTGCGGGTCAACAACCGGAGCCTGGACCTGCGGCTGGCCACGCTGCCGACCGTCAACGGCGAGAAGATCGTGATCAGGATCCTGGACAAGACCAACGCCCTGCTCCAGCTCTCCGAGCTCGGCTTCCTCCCGCAGGCGTTCGAGAGCTACGAGCGTTCGTTCCGAAGGCCGTACGGCGCGATCCTCGTGACGGGCCCCACCGGCTCCGGCAAGTCGACGACGCTGTACGCGACGCTCAACATCGTCAACAGCATCGACCGGCACATCGTGACCGTCGAGGATCCGGTCGAGTACCGGCTCCCAGGCGTCAACCAGATCCAGGTGAACCCGAAGGCGGGGCTCACGTTCGCGTCTGCGCTCCGATCGATCCTTCGCGCGGACCCCGACATCATCCTGATCGGTGAGATCCGCGACCGCGAGACGGCGATGATCGCGGTCGAATCCGCGCTCACGGGTCACCTCGTCCTCTCGTCGCTCCACACGAACGACGCGCCGTCGGCGATCACGCGACTGATCGAGATGCAGGTCGAGACGTTCCTCGTGGGCTCGGCCATCGACTGCGTGGTCGCCCAGCGGCTCGCGCGCCAGCTCTGCGTGAAGTGCAAGCAGGCGTACACGCCCGAGGAGTCGGAGCTGATCGAGGCGGGGTTCGCCGAGTCGCGGATCCCCGACCTCAGTGTGTTCTTCCGGCCGTCCGGGTGCCAATCGTGCTCGAACACCGGGTACCGAGGGCGGATCGGCCTGTACGAGGTCATGCCGATGACCGAGGAGATCGAACGCCTCACCGTCGAGCGCGCCTCGTCGGAGACCGTGAAGCGGGTCGCGATCGAGCAAGGTATGTACACGCTGCGCGACGACGGGCTCCACAAGGCCGCGACGGGCCTGACCTCCATCGAAGAGATCGCAAGGGTGGTGAAGTGATTGAGTTCGGACGCCCGAGAGGCGGAAGTCCAGATCCCGATCCCCGAGCTGCTCGAAGCGATGGTGGAACGCGGGGCGTCGGACCTCCACCTCACGGCCGGAACCCCGCCGACGATCCGTCAGTACGGCGACCTCGTTCGCCTGGAGGAGTACCCCGTCCTCGACAAGCGCGGCATCCAGGGGATGATCTACGCGATCCTGCCGCAGAAGATGCGCGAACGTCTCGAGCAGGAGCTCGAGCTCGACATGTCGTACTCGCTCCCCGGACGCGCGCGCTTTCGCGTGAACGTCTACTACCAGCGCGATTCCCTCGGGGCCGCGTTCCGTCTGATCCCGTACGAGATCCGCACCGTGGAGGAACTGAACCTGCCGAGCGTCGTGGCCGACCTCGCGAGGTCTCCACGCGGGTTCGTCGTCGTCACGGGGCCGACCGGTTCGGGCAAGTCCACGACCTTGGCCTCGATGGTCGACATCGTGAACCGCGAGCGACAGGCGCACATCATGACCGTCGAGGACCCGATCGAGTTCCTCCACAAGCACAAGAGCTGCGTCGTGAACCAGCGGGAGGTCGGGGCCGACACGCACTCGTTCGCGCAGGCCCTTAAGCACGTCCTGCGTCAGGACCCCGACGTCATCCTCGTCGGCGAGATGCGTGACCTCGAGTCGATCTCGACCGCGATCACGGCCGCCGAGACCGGGCACCTCGTCTTCGCCACGCTCCACACGCAAGACGCGCCGCAGACGATCGACCGCATCATCGACATGTTCCCGCCGCACCAGCAGCAGCAGGTTCGGGTGCAGCTCGCCACGACCCTCCAGGGGGTCGTGACCCAGCAGCTGCTGCAGACCGTGGACGGGCGTTCGAGGGTGGTCGCGGTCGAGGTTCTCATCTGCACGCCCGCGGTCCGGAACCTCATCCGCGACGGGAAGGTGCACCAGATCTACTCGATCATGCAGGCCGGTGGTCGTTTCGGGATGCAGACGATGGACCAGTCGCTCGCGAACCTCGTCAAGAGCGGGAAGGTGAGCCAGCAGCTCGCGTACGAACGCTGTCATGACGCCGAAGAGCTGAACCGTCTGATCGGCGTTGGTGGCGCCAGTTACGACGGTAGCTACGGTGCGGCCGCCGCGGCCGGTGTGGTGCTCGGCAGCAACTACTGATCGAGGGCCAGGTAGGAGAGACCGATGCCGGCAACGTTCGATTACAAGGTTCGCGACAAGACCGGTGCCCTCGTCACTGGGCAGCTGGTAGGCGACAACGAGGCCCTCGTGATGACGAAGCTCCGCCAGATGGGGTTGACGCCTATCCAGGTGAAGCAGGCTTCCACCGGTCTCAAGATGGAGATCAACCTGCGGCCGGGTCGCGTCAAGCTGAAGCAGATCGCGGTGTTCTGCAGGCAGTTCGCCACGATGGTGAACTCGGGACTGCCGATCCTGCGGGCGCTCTCGATCCTCACCGATCAGACCGAGAACAAGGAGCTCGCCAAGGTACTGTTCGCCGTACGGGCGGACGTCGAGAACGGCTCCTCGCTCTCGGCCGCGATGGCCGAACATCCCAAGGCGTTCAACAACCTGTTCATCTCGATGGTCAAGGCCGGCGAGACCGGCGGTGTGCTCGACGACGTGCTCCTCTCGCTCGCCGACCAGATCGAGAGGGAGGTCGAGCTGCGCCGTGAGATCAAATCGGCGATGACGTACCCGGTCGTCGTGGTCGCCCTCGTGACGCTGATCCTTGCCGCCATGCTGCTCTTCGTGGTCCCGCAGTTCGAGACGATCTATTCGAGTCTCGGCGGGACGCTTCCCCTTCCGACGAGGATGCTCTTGGGCGTGTCCAAGGCCGTGCGGAACTACTGGTACATCGTTCTCCTCGGGGCGGTGGTGGCGTCGTTCCTGTTCCGCAGGTACAAGAAGACCGACGCTGGGCGGGCTCGCGTCGACGCTGTCAAGATCAAGATCCCGATCTTCGGCCCCTTGTTCCACAAGGTGGCGTTGGCCCGCTTCGCCTCGACGCTCGGCATGCTGCTCCGGTCGGGCGTACCGCTCCTCCAGGCGCTCGACAACGTGAATGAAACCGTGAACAACCGGGTGATCGGGGACGCAGTCGACGACGTGAAGACCAGCGTCCGTGAAGGCGAGTCGATCGCCAAGCCGCTCGGACGGCACAAGGTCTTCCCACCCATGGTTGTCCAGATGATTGCGGTCGGGGAGGAGACGGGCGCCGTCGATACGATGCTCGACAAGGTCGCCGAGTTCTACAACAGCGAGGTGACGGCGACCGTCGAGGCCATGACCTCGTTGATCGAACCGCTGTTGATCGCCGTAATCGGTGCTGCGGTCGGCGCGGCGGTGATCGCGCTCTACATGCCGATGTTCAACGTCATCAACCTCATCCAATAAGGATGGGTACTGCCTGAAACGGTCTACGTGGATCCTCTCTCGACCGGTCACATGTGACTAACCCGTTCGGGTCATTTCTCCGGGATTCCGGCGAGGGAGCGTAAAGCCGGCCGCCGAACGGACCGACATCCCGACTAGTCGCGCGTCACCAAAGATGCGCAAGCCCCCGAGAAAGGGAGGTGACTCCATGCTCAAAACGCTTCTGGCAGGATCGGAAGGATGACGAGGGCTTCACCCTCATCGAGCTCATGGTGGTCGTTCTGATCATCGGCATCCTGATCGCCATCGCTCTTCCGACCTTCCTTGGGGCTCGCACGCGAGCACAGGATCGCGCTGCCCAGTCCAACCTCCGCAACGGGATCACCGCAGCGAAGGCCTGGTACACGGACAACGATGTCTATACGGGCTTCGACGCAACTACCGCGAAGGCAGTAGAGCCTTCGTTGAAGTGGACGGCCGGCGTCGCAGCCGCGGTCGATACCGTCGACATCAAAGTGGTCGGTCCTCAAGAGCTTGTCCTGAACACCCTTAGTGCATCGGGCAAAGGCTTCTGCATCGCGGAGCTCGAGACTGCCACTGGTGGCCAGGCGACTGGTGACGTTACCAGTGCCGCGAACTTCGCCGCGTGTGCTGCGGGGAACGACTGGTAGGCGATCGTTCCAACGCGGTGCGGAGCAAGGGCGGCCTCGTGCCGCCCTTGCTGCATCTCTGCCGTCGATCCGCCGCCGACGCCCTCGATCGAGCGATCCGGTCCATCCCACGGACCTCAAGCCGTCGGTCGGATGGACGATTCTGTAGTGGAGAGGTGACCTCGACCGTGCCCACGATGCAGAGCGGATTCTTCGTGCGCTTCCACGCCCGCGTTCACGACGACGAGCGCGGCTTCAGCCTGCTCGAAACCGTGATCGCCATCACGGTCATCTTCGGCGCTCTGATGACTCTGGCCTACTCGGCGAGCGTTGGATTCCAGTACGAGTCGCTTGCCCGCCAACGGCAGACGGCCACCGGGATCGCTGATCAGATCATGGAGCAGACGCGGGGTCTGGCGTGGGACAGGATCACGGCCGGGCATCTCAGCTCGGACCTCACGGCCGATCCCAATCTCGTGACCTCGTGTGCAGGTGACGCCGCCGGCGTCTATCGGTTCCTGTCGTGTGCCGCGCAGACCGGAAGGCCCGGCTCCGGCGAGCGAGTGGTCGCCGGTGCGTCCTCGTGTGCCAGCAGCGCACCCGATTGCGTGTACCCGCTGGTCCGCCACACGGGGCAGATCACGCAGAACAACATCGAGTACACCTGGCGCACCTACGACACGAACAACTGTCCGACCCTCACGACCGGCGGCTGCGCCGCGACCACGCCGTATCGCGTGACCGTGATCGTGACATGGACCGGCGGTCGCGTTGCCCCGAACAAGATCGTGCAGGTCCAGAGTCTGTTCTGGTCGCCCACCGGGTGCCGGAGCACATCGACGCACCCCTTCGCCGCCCCGTGTCAGCCGTTCTTCCTGGGTGTCTCGAGCGTGGCACAGGGCAACATCAACGTCACGGGAACCGTGGCCGGGACGACCTTCGAGAGTGGCGATCTCTCCACGTCGGGCGTGCAGTCCAGCGTGCAACAGGAGCAGCTGTCCCAGGCCGAGGGCAGCTTCAGTCAGTCGGGGGTTCGTCTCGTGGACTCTCTCGGATCGGCGACGGCGGCCGGAGACGTGGCGGCGTCGTCGGCCGCGGACACGGATCCCGGGACCGGCGCGAGCACGTGGTCCGAGGTGACCTGTGGGACGAGCGTCCTGTGCGCGGGCGGGTCGGTCTCGACGGGCTCGTCGAACACCGTGGTGCTGACCGCCCCTGGCGGCGAAACTGCCCAGAGCGATAGCACGACGGCGGCGGGCGCCGCGAACATCTGCCCTCCACCGCCGGACACGGGTCAGACGGATGGTAAGCCGTGTTCGGGATCACGCATCCAGCAAGGCGGAGAGCTCTCGGCCGTCGTGACGCTCAACGGAGCGGCGACACCGCTGGGTAATGCCACGCTCGCACGCATCCTCGCGGCCGCCGGCAGCCCGAACACGACGTTCTCCGACCGGGTCCAATACAACGCGACCGGTCTCTGCTCGCCGATCACCGGCTCCGATGGATGCCTCGAGCAGACCACGACCCGCGCCGTTGGCACCGTCAACGTCGGCGCGTTGCCCGAGAACGTTCCGGCAACCTTGCCGTGGACGGGTGTGAACGCATGGAACGGCTACTACTTCTCGATCGTGGGCTACACGGACAATGCAACGGCGGCGGTCGGAAGCAACAGCAGCAGTTCGGCGGCCGGCGGCAACGTGCCGGCCCCGACGGCCTCGATCGGCGTCGGCGCAACCGTCCACTGCTGGAACGGGATCGGCTACACAACGGTGTTGGCCTCATCGGCGACGGCCGTGGCCTGCGCGCCCTTCGATTTCACGTGGCCGATCAGCGGTCACATGATCCGGATCCAGATGTCGGGGACGACCAGTCCCGCCGTGATCACCAGGTCGCCGCAGGCAGCCGCCACGTCCCAGACCGACGTGACGGCGCAGATCACGCCCCCCGGAGCCACGATCACCTACGTGGTCACGGTGGATGGAGCCACGGTCGCGGATCTGACCATCACCGTAAACCTGAACACACTCGAGGCGAGAGGAACGTATGCGGCCGCGCCGAGCCCGTGACCGGAGGTGTCGTCGAGCGCTGGCATCCCTCCGGCGCGTTCGCCGCACCGAGGAGGGCATGACGCTCGTCGAGCTGGTCGTCGCCATGTCGATCCTGGGCGTCGTGCTCTTGGTGTTCACGTCCGTGCTCGCCTCGGTGCAGCGCGGCGTGGTCCGGCAGGACAACCTCAGCCGGACCCTCGACAGCGCCCGCCTCGCCATCCAGCAATTGGACCGCGAACTGCGCTCGGGCAACGTCCTATACGACCCCGCGCTCGAGAACGCCCCCGTGGGGACGCCGGGAAGGATCGCCTCCTGCACGGGATGCCTGCCCGGATACACCCTGCGCGTCTACACGCAGACGAACGCCGATACACGGAGCCCCACACCGTACCGGTGCGTTCTGTGGAAGATCGAGGACCAACAGCTCATGACCCGGTGGTGGCCCCCCTTGGAGCCGAGTCAGGCGAGCGGTTGGCGGATCGTCGCGGCGGGCATCGTGAACCGTGATCTGAGCCCGGCGACGGTTTCCTTCGTCCTGGACCCCGATCCGCTCAAGGGCGGCCGAACGCTCAACGTCGTCTACGCGGCCAATGCCGATCTCGAGCACCACCCGACGCAGACCGCGAGGGTTCAGGCGTCCCTCACGGGCCGGAACACGTCGTACGGGTATCCCGGCAACGTCTGCCAAACGACACCGTCCGGCTAGGAGGGTCCGATGCTGTCCAACATCCGAGATGACGAGCGAGGAGTCGCCATGGTGGTCGCCGTCATGGTGGTGTTCGTCGTGATGCTCCTCGCCACGGTCGTGTTCTCGCAAGCCGTCCACAACACCACGGCGAGCGGCAACGACCGCAAGCGCCTGCAATCGGTCGACGCGGCGGAGGCGGGCCTCAACTACTTCTTCAACTATCTGGAGCAGACACCTCCATGCGCTGCCCAGCCGAGCGGCAGTTGCAGTTCCGTCTCCCTCGCGGCCCGTTGCGGGACCATCACGGCCGGCACCTGCGCCTCCAACCCGCTCGCCGTGCCGCAGCCCATCAGCGTCGACGTGGAGCCGGGGACCGCCACCTTCACGATCACACCGACGTGGTACGACGCTAGTGGCAACCTCTTCAACGGAGCCATCTCCAACGTCTCGTATCCGCGGGCCGTCAACGTCGTCTCGGAAGGCATGACGAATGGGACGACCTCCAGGAAGATGGAGACGTACCTGTCTATCGCGCCCACGTTCGGCGGTTTCGCGGGTGCGGTCGTGACGGACGCGTCGCTCAATCTGGTCAACAGCTTCACGATCAGTGGCAACAGCATCAACGACGGAGACATCTACGTAACGACCGGGAACGCCTCGATGACGTCGGGGAACCAGGTCATCAAGGGCAACGTCTACGTCCCGCATGGTTCGTTGAGCGTCTCGGCGCAGGTCCATGTCTACGGGACGGCATGGGCGGCGGATTCGTTGACGATCAATCACCCGCAAGCTTTGATCGACCAGGCCGCGATCTCCTCGACGTCCTCGCTCACCGTCTCGAACGGCAACGTCAACGGGGTCGGCACGTACTGCACGACGGTATCGGGGATCTCGAGGATCCACGGGGGGACGGTCGCTCAGTGCCAAGGGCCGCCGCCGACCCCGTCGTTCCCGCACCTCACCTATGAGGACGCCGTCGCTCCGAACGCGGACCCGGCTTGGCGGGCGAATTGCGGGTCGAGTGGAACCCTCGACTGCTACTACCTGAAGCAATTCACCGACTGCACGGCCGCTCGCGCGTATGTCGAAGGGACCGGTGCGAGCGACTTCGGCGGTGGGGCGGGAGTGCCGAGCGGCTACAGCGGCGTGGTCGTCCGCATCCTCGGCACCTGCACGTACTCGCCCAGCAACAACAAGACGGTCAGCGTGGGCAAGGATCTGGCGATCATCACCGATGGGACCCTGAATCTCTCACAGCAGTCCACCTGGAACGCGACGGGTGGGACCCACAAGTTGTTCCTGATCCGCCCATGGCCTGCCGACAGCAACCTCGGCTTCTGCCCCAGCTACGGCAACATCACCGTGGGGAACAACACGAACTTCAGCTCCACGCTCAACGTCGGCCTGTACACGCCGTGTACGGCCACGATGAGCAACCAGAACGCGTTCTACGGTCAGGTGGTGGGCGGCACCGTGGTGATCGGGAACAACTGGTCCATGAACTACCGGCCGATCGTGATCCCGGGAGCTCTCGTGACCGGGTTCACGGAAGATGTGGCGTATATCCGCGAGGTCGCGTAGCCGCCGACGCCGTCGAGGAAGAAGGTTCGCCGTCATGAGTTGGTTCCCCATCGCGATCGCCTTCGTGCTGGGCTTGGCGTTTGGCAGCTTCATGACCGTGGCGATCTACCGCGTGCCCGCGGGCGAGTCGCTCGTGCGTCCGCGTTCTCGGTGTCCGGGGTGCGGCGCGTCGATCCGCATCGTCGACAACATCCCGGTGGTTTCGTGGCTGCTGCTGAGGGGCCGGTGCCGCGCATGCGGAGCTCGGATCCCGCCCGTCTACCCACTCACCGAGTTGGCCAGCGGGGGTCTCTTCGTAGCGGTTGCGCTCATGTACGAGGATCCGTGGCGAGTAGTGCTCCTCGCTCCCTTCGCCGGGCTCATGGTTGCCATCTCCGTGATCGATATCCGTCACCGCCGCATCCCGAAC
>CAUVYU010000053.1:25000-26187 GCA_963556255.1 Allolobophora icterica | reverse complement strand
ACACAGTCTATGTGTTCATCTGATTTTAAATATTGTTGCGTTGTAGTCAGTCCACTCGATGTCCACCCGGGAGGCGGACGATGGAAACCTGAGGGGCGGGGGTTTCCTTCTGAAGCGCTGCAGCAGCTGGGACAGTCAAGAGGTGGCCGCCGCCTCCGTCGCCGACTCCACCCACGGCCGATCCATGGAACCAGTACTTATACAGGCCTTTCCATGTAAGCAAGATCATTTGAAAAGTCACTTACCTACTTACTTCCTTACTCACTTACTTATTTACTTACTTGTCACCTTATCTATTATTGTAGGACACTGTAGCCAATCGATCAGAATGCTTTTAATGCTCAGAGCATGAGATCGAGCTTCCTCTTAGACGATTACTGTGTTGAGTAGAGTATCAATCAAGCAAGCAAGCAATCAATCAATCAATCAATCAATCAATCAATCAATCAATCAATCAATCAATCAATCAATCAATTTTTTTATTGGTCCAAAGAAACACAAGCAATACAAGGTCAATACATTGGTTCATAAAGAGCATGTTCTAGTGGGCACAAAAGGGGGAAGCCCAGCAGGGACGAAAGTCCCGCTAAGTTAGGGCCACCTATGTAACACAAAGCTAATAGTGATGCTCACTAACAAGCAAACAATAGCTCAATTAGAAATCATTGAACATATTATGTGGATAGTTTCGCAGTAATAAAAGTCAGTGTAATGATTTTATCTTAACAAGTCATCTTAACTACATAATAGTTAACATTAGGTACAAGATAAGAAAAAATCTGAACCCAAAATTTTACTTAAAATTCATCAACCAAAGCGTTGAGTAGAGCAGGCCTAGAGTAAAGTAATCTTTTATTAGCACGAGGCATATGCTCATGCATGCATACATCCATCCATCCATTCATACATATATTCATGCACACACACACACACACACACACACACACACACACACACACACACACACACACACACACACACACACACACACACACACACACACACACACACACACACACACACACACACACACACACACACACACACACACACACACACACACACACACAACACACACACACGCACGCACACACACACACACACACATACACACACCGTATACATACATACATACATACATACATGCATACACATATAATTTATACATACATACATACATACATACA
>CAUVYU010000053.1:0-22500 GCA_963556255.1 Allolobophora icterica | reverse complement strand
TCCTCGATTAACAAACGGGCAAACAGTGGCACGCGCGGACGGCCATGACAGGCGTAATAGGATAGGGCGTAAAACTGAATTTAGTCATGGACTACTTTGTCATTGTGTAGGCCTAAAGTCTACAGGCCTGAAAGACGCTGTAGGCTAGTCTTTGGGACATACCCAAGTCACTGATCACGTCAGTCAGAGCGTATAAGGTTGACAGAGACCATAATTATTTGTAATGGTTGAACGAAGAAACGTGTCGAATATCACTGCTTCATAGAAGCTGCTGACGTTTGGGCTTTTTGGGCTTTTCCGGTGCGTACTGTGGGCGATCTTAAGTTCTCGGAAACGTCCATTGGAGAAGTCTGCTTATATACTTGCGGATGAGATATAGTTTCAGATTTTGATACATTTCGATACATCGGTAATACAAGTAATTGTTTGGCAAAGTTTAAAGAAAGAAACGAATTTTGTTAAGAAGTAGAAGGGATTTTAGGAGCATGTTAATTATTTTTGGCTTCGTTTGTCTGTTACATCTACCTACCTCAGAACTACGGCGACCGGTTAGTAGACAGATTGTAGCTATAATCGTAATCGTAAGACTAAAAATTTATGAAGCACTGGTTGAAAGCTAACAGTTCTGCGTCAAGTTACATTGTTGTACAGGGATTCTGTATATCTTTCGTTACCGACAGTCCAACGGTCTCGATGAGCCTAGGGGCCTTGATCTACAAGAAAACTAGCAAAAAAGTTATCACACTTTCTCATCTCTTAGATAACGGCTTCTGTTCCCACTTAATTGGCCTATAGAACGAATAATTAATTATTTCTTGACAGCATCTGCATCTCGCAGTAAATGGTAGAAGTCCGTTTTAAGGTAAACAAACGGGCACCCATCAAATGCTGATTTTTATCTGAAAATAGATGAAGCCTCAGTCAATAAAAATTGACAGAATTATAGCCAAGTAGTACCTCCAGAAGCTAAGAACCAAAGTGTTGCTGCTGTGCAGAGTTTGAGCGTAAGTTCCATTTATTTTTAATTTCCGTGGAAATCTTAAAATTGATATTAGTTGTACTTGTTAGCCTCGTTTACAGGAAGTTAGTGCTTGATCGAGCAGTCTCATGACAAGCAACAGTTTATTTAGAAATATCCTATTGCAACCCAATCTAAATAAAGGTCCTTTCAGCCTAAGTTGCAGGAATTGTAAGAGGCAGAAATTAATTCCAAAGTTTTGAGCCCAAGACCTTGTTGTTGTTTGGGCCATTTATGAATTTCGAAAGGCCTATAAGTAATAGACACAAATGCCAGACTATATATAAAGGGCCAAGGCAGATTACCCTCCTGGGTTGCACTGTGCTAGGAAAACCCTACATTATACTGCTGTAGATATAGGCGTAACATTTTGAGGCATGACGTTCGGGAATGTCATTGGAATAATTTTATATACTGTATAACAGTGTATCTAAATGTAGGATTTTGGACCATACATACCTTCCTAAACAGAGTTACAAAAGGTCTAGGAAATTGAGGGTCATGTTACATCCTTGGTGCTTCGGAGTAATACTCTGAACCATACCTAAATGGGTTTTAAATCAGCCAGCACGGATGTTCACGAGATGCTGTCTCACCGTGTTCTGTGTTCTTCTCTTCCGGCTTCTTTTGACATGAGCCGGATCAGTTATGATATCCCTTTGTTATTAGTACAATGTGACTTTTGATATTGTGCAGTTGCACCTGATTAGGTCTGTCAGATAGTCCTGTTTCAGGGCTGTTTTAAGAGCTCCTTTAAAGGTGTTATATCACCATCCTAATACATATACATACATACACAAATACATACATACATACATGGTTACATATTCACATACAGACAGAAAGACATACATACTGACATACATATACTCATACACACAGAAAGACATACATACTGACATACATACACTCATACACACAGAAAGACATACATACTGACATACATACACTCATACACACAGAAAGACATACATACTGACATACATACACTCATACACACAGAAAGACATACATACTGACATACATACTTGCATACATATGTAGTAAATATGTATGCAATTATGTATGTCAGTATG
This sequence comes from Allolobophora icterica, assembly GCA_963556255.1. Taxonomy (NCBI): domain Eukaryota; kingdom Metazoa; phylum Annelida; class Clitellata; order Crassiclitellata; family Lumbricidae; genus Allolobophora; species Allolobophora icterica. Next base: position 20,406 of record CAUVYU010000053.1, on the reverse strand, counting down.
TATGTCTTTCTGTCTGTATGTATAATATGTGAATATGTTTGTCTGTATGTATGCAAGTATGTATGTATGTATGTACATAATATGAACATACATACATACATGCATACATACTTGCATACATACAGACATACTTAATACATACTTAAATATATATATATATATACACATATATATATATATATATATATACATATACATACGGACATACATCTGTCTCTTGGTGTATCTGTGCATGTTGACAAGCTATGTTTTATCTTTTGTATTCTAGATGTGGGCAACATAGCTTGTATTGCATACTTTATGCATGATGTCTTATTTTGCCCACAGTTTCAATGCCCTACATTTGCTACTATAAACTGTCATGTCATAGAAGAACTATGGCCGCTCACTTGACATAAATAGTGTGCTTGAAGGCAATTTCAAATTTTAGGCTGAGGTCATTTCTCTGTCAGCATTTTCAATAAATATAGACACCTGATTACCATTGTTTAATTGTTCAATTAAATTTCGCCGATTGTTTAAACTGGTTCCCTGCTGTCCTGCACTGCAGGCAGAAACAAAGATTGACTTAAGTAATGAAGCTGTCCAAAAGTTATGGCCAGGCGTTGGCACGAATATCTGTCTTGGCTGACTGAAATATATTTCATGGTTTCTGTGTGGCAAGTGCCTTCTAACATCTTCTGTGCAATGTTTACGGGTGGATCTGACAGGGCAAAATAGTAATGGCCATGTGGCCTCCTATGCTGAGGCTAAGAAAATTAAGTTGTTAAGACTTCATGACATAAAATGCCTATTACAGCTAACTGGGAGGCGTTTTGTGTTTAGACTATGAACACTCTTCTTAAGAGATCAATACACTGTGCAGGTAAAATAACAACAACAGAGCCATATACACACCTGTCCGGAATTCTGATGGTAATGTTATGTAATCAATGTGACATAAATCAACATATGTAATGTACTTGGTCATTATTATAGCACCACTTAGAGAAAACTTAAGCAGTACTCGTGACCTAACAACACTAATTTCCCACTGAACCAAATATAGGGTGACACGAAAGTTCGTTCACCGTTTTCAAAATGCGTTGTCTCAGTAACGGCTGCATATTTCTTTATAATATTTTGTCAGTACATACATAAGTCAAATGAAAGATACTGGTAAGAATTTCATTATGATCCGATCCGTGGTTGCCATTATTTATAAGAAAATGTAAAGACCACCAGTTTTTTGCGGAAAAAACTGCGTTCATCAAATTAACACAGTAAAGGAAACAATAAGACACTGTTGTTACCTAGGGCATACAGACGTAGGCTATTAGCGTATAGTATCTCCTTTCTGCTTAATGACAGCACTGACTCTATCGGGAATAGACTGGATCAGCGTCTGAAGTGTCCTAACTGCTATCGATCTCCACGCTCGTTGGAGGCGACGTTTGAGCTGATCAACGTTTTTTTGCTCAGGATCTTTATAAACGCTGAGAGATAAAATACTCCACAAGTTCTCAATAGGAGAGAGGTCCGGAGAGTTGGGTGGCCAATCCTTCGGCTTTATGTGTGACGGGAGGTTGTCGTCTAGCCACTTCGTCGTCACAGCTGATGTATGACAGCGTGCACCATCCTGCTGAAATACTCCTAGATCATTGTCAAGAAATAACTTTCGTTGCATGACACTGCCGTTGTCATTTTCTCTCTCGAACGCTGGCTTCACAATCTGTTCGAGAATGTTGGTGATGTCATTAAGCAGAAAGGAGATACTGTACGCTAATAGCCTACGTCTGTATGTCCTAGATAACAACAGTGTCTTATTGTGTACGAGGCTACACATTTCCTTTACTGTGTTAATTTGATGAACGCAGTTTTTCCGAAAAAACTGGTGGTCTTTACATTTTCTTATAAATAATGGCAATCACGGACCGGATCATAATCAAATTCTTACCAGTATCTTTCGATTGACTTATGTATGTACTGACAAAATATTATAAAGAAATATGCAGCCGTTACTGAAACAACGCATTTTGAAAACGGTGAACGAACTTTCGTGTCACCCTATAGTTTTCTAATGCCTGAACGTAATAAAAGCAGAGAAAGAAGGCTCAAGAGCTCTTGTCTTGATTTACAAGAAAGTTCATTCTAAAATGATGAATAGACCATAGTTCTTAATTCTTTAGCAAACACTTATACAGCTCCTTTGCTGCGTTGGACAAAAGGGCTATATAAATGGTCAGTTGGTCATATATATAGCCTACTTACATGCATACAAGCAAATCACCCAGCATGTAACTGGGAATAAAATAATGATTGCCTTTGCTTACCCAACCTACCTGACCTTGATCTTTGAAATGTGCTTCAGTAAGTATTTTTTTATGTTCTTGTTCTATATAGGCGCACTTTAACTTTTGGAAGGAGGTGTCGCGGATGAATTCTACCCAGGAATTTTACCGAAAATATGTGAACAGAGGTACTGTATAGATTGATCTTCTGAATAATGAACGATGTTCTAATGTATATGTAGCTATGTAAATAATTGGAAAAAATGTGAAAATAATAAATAAATATATGAAATTTAAATGGTAGTGAGCAGTAGCCGATTGGTTAGAGTGCTTGCCTTGTAACGAGAAGAGTATGGGTTCGATCCTCCTCCCTGAGACAGTTACTGTGAAGGGACCTTGAGCAAGTCCTTGACTCACAATTGGTCAGTGCCACTGACTGATGGTTGGTGATTAGATTGTGGCACTTAATAAATGTGTGATAATAACAAATACTAATTATCATCTTGAATTATGATTTTAATTAGCAGTAACCATTGTTTGATACCTACAAGTGTAGTATGATAATGCCACTGTATAAATTACAGGATTGGAATAGATTATATTAGAAATATTATATGAATAGCAGCTATATAAATGTGCATACAGTGGTAACAGCTGTATAAGCTTGCAGGGTGACACATTGTATATACAATAACTCGTAAGTGTGTACTATTCTTGGGTAACTATAGGTTCTTGGTACAGCATGGTACATATATGCATGATCAGAAGCTACAACTAGGCCTACATAATATAAAATTGTGCATTGCCTTAGGCCATTCATCTTAGCCCACGCTGGCCTATACTGCGTCTGTTCAGTGACAACATTGCATATGAGTTGCACCTTCAAAGGAAATTCATAGGTTCAGAAGAAAAGAAAAAATTACAAGAATGACCACATTGACTGAAACTGTCTTAATGGGAAGCAATATTACAATGTGGGTATAGATGTATAGTTTTGAATATGCATATATATTACGGGTATATATATATGTATATATGTATATATGTATATATGTATATATGTATATATATATATATATATATATATATATATATATATATATATATATATATATATATATATATATATATATATATATATATATATATATATATATATATATATATATATATATATATATATATATATATATATATGGGGTATAGTTTTGCGTCGTTGCCTTAAATGCTTGAAGACCATTTTGTTTCATCGTGGTTTTATTGTTAGGTTGGAAGCACCTCTGATGAGTCTCTCCTGAAGTGGCGCTATATAAATTTGCAATTACCATTACCATAGATTGGTGTACAGTGTTAGTCCTGGATGTGTTCAGAAGCTTCCAGACCATAGTGCACCAAAGAATTTCTTGTTGACATTTGATTCTTAAATGATTCTGTCGAGGGTCATTGGAGGGTGCTTAAAATTTAGATTATTTATTTATCAGGTGAATAGCTATGTGCCCTTAACTTAAGTAAGTTAAGTACATGTGCATACACTTGTATAATGTAGGCCTATACTGTGTTTGTAAAGTGGCTATGTAACTGTATACCTGCTGTTCAGAAAAAATTCTTTTGGTCTATGATTACAGGCAAGCAGTTATGGCCCTTCTAAAGTAATCCTATGAAAGATTAGGGTCTGTGTGCAGTTGTTTATGTTGTAATACTAGTACTGGCACAACTAGGTTAGCATACAGAGGATGTGTGCCATGCATGTAGGAATGTGCATGTTCTTTTTCCTGGGTATACAATGCGTTCAGTTTGTCTTAGGTGCCGTTCAAGACTTGTTAATAAAAGTGATCAAGAAACACAGAAAATCAAATGGTGAATGGTGTCTTTAATAAACCGCTATAAATTTTGTAATCAGCATGTTAAAGTTCTAGCTGCATGGTTGTTTCAAGAGCTTGTCAAACAGTAACCTTTATGATTTATGAAGACCTCATAATAAGAAGCCAACTCTAAAGTGTTTACTGTTTTGTCAATATTTCAATATTGGCGTAGCATTAAAATATGCCCAGAGACTATATATATATATATATATATATATATATATATATATATATATATATATATATATATATATAATTATATATATAATTTTATATATATATATATATATATATGTATATATATAATCATATATATATATATATATATATATATATATATAGTCATATACAGTATGTATATATAGATATCTGTGTGTATGTGCACATGAGTGTGTGTGAAGTGGATAGACTTACAAAACAGACAGGTAGGTGTTCTTGGTCAGATATTACAGGCAAAAATCAACAATTTTGAACAATATGTACTATGTACAATTGTACAATATACCACAATGGCCAAAATCAGTCACGTGGAACACTTTTACAAACACTGCTTTGTAATTTAAGTGCTATAGACCAGTGTTTCTTAAACTTTCATAGTTGCATGGTAGCTGAATCATTCAAGCACTCACAAGATCATATGAATAGCTTTTAGCATCTGAAAATTTTCAGCCATTGCAGTCTAAGCCCCGTCATTTGAAATAAATTGATACCAGTACCACTGATTTTTATATTTCCGTACACGGCCTTTTGCAATGATCGTAGTAATTAAAATTTTTGCTTAAAAGCAGATGCCTTATGCCAGACAATATTTCATTAACATTTTTCGAAGCTCTGCAATTAATTTCCAACTCTAACAGTATGGTGGAAATTGAAATCTGTACCACGTGCCCGCTCGTATACTCATGTACAGCATGTGACCAATTTTGCTTGGTAATCCTAGCTGTGATAGAATTCTGACATAAGTCTGTTGCTTGTCAGGGATATGTGCTTTACCACGAAGTCAAGGCCATAAGTTTCCAGGATTCAAGACTCCGGCACAAGCAGCACGACTTCCTAGTGTCAAATTAAACTAAGCACTTTAGTAAATAAGTAAGCAGTTAAGTAAGTAAGTTGGTAAGTGTTTGTTTATTAATGAAGAACAACTGTCAAAACTTGCAGTGAACAGTGCATTCATGTACAACACTTATTAACATAGTTACTATTGGTTTGTGTAAAAAAAATGCAACTACAGTCACATGGCTAGGCTAAGAATGATTGTAGACAGACATTTCTGAGGCTTTGATATATTACCGGTATGCTTCCAACTTTTAGAGCTTTGGTATTTTGATTAAAATTCGAACTATGCAACAGCTTCATGGAAAGTACCTGGTTTGACTTAATAATCGGTAAGATGCATCTTAGTCATCTCTGGATTCTTTGAGGTTCTTTGAGGTTTTTTAATTGTACCCAGTTTTTACCAGAACTTAACTTAAGCCTTATAGCAGGACTCCAACCAATAAACAGCAAGGAGTTTTTTGGTAGAAAATTAACAACTCTATAGGGCTAGTTTTTTTTTAGAAAGTTAACAACTCAAGAGGGCTAGTTTTTTTGGCAGAAAGTTAACAACTCAATAGGGCTATTAGGCCCATATCAAACAGGCTATATGTTAAATAAATGATTTAGTATCAGCACAGTATAAATAATTACACAGTACGTCGACTCTCATTGCTGGCTGTTGACAAGTTTTTCTGGTCACGTGATTACGTCACGTGATTACGACGCCACCTTGAAAAATCGCTTTTGAATTATAGATTTAAGCTGAAATTAACGTTAAAAATAATATTGCTAATTCTAATGAAGTCCTAAATGTTGTTGTAACGTTTAAAAAATATTTTATTTGATGGATTGCGATGTATCGGCGTGTAGTCCTCAATGTTGTTTTTAACGTTTAAAAAATATTTGATGTGATTGTTTCCGGTTTATCGGCATGGTAAACGGTCTCTTTCAAGATGGTGGACGACAGTGGGCGGGGCTTAGGTATTTATAATGTCGTTACAGTGGGCGGGGCTTAGTTATTTATAATGTCACACATTCTGACTGCAGCAGCGGCGACGAGTCGATGTACTGTGTAATTATTTATACTGTGGTATCAGTGATATTTGTATGTATTCTGTTTTGGACCAATAAACCATGATTGATTGATTGATTGATTGATTGAAATGCATCATGAGTTACCACTGTAAGACTTTAATAAGCTTTTTGTATCTTTTATCAGAAGCTTCTGAAAAAGCTGAAATACTACAAAGATACGAAGATACGCTACAGGGTAGCATACGACGGGAATGTGAGTGTTAGAAGTTAATTAAATCTCACATCCTTCCGATATTTTTCAGTCATTATGATACATAATTCATAACTTGAATTGACAGTTTCTGGCTAAATATCGTAATCATTATCTCGAGATTTCCATTGTGCCACTTGAAAGCAGGGCGCAAGGCACCGTTTATTCATGAGCGCTGCATATGTGATTGTAATTGTAATTAGTAACTTCTATTGCAAGGCATCATCCAATGACACACCAAAACCAAGCCATAATCAGGTCAATATTAAGAAGATCAGTCCGTAAGACAGAGAGGCAGCCTATGGTGGATAAGCAATTTGAGGGGGGTAACTTTTAAGCTGAGAACGAAAGGACACTTGTAAGTGACTGAGCAGAGCGGACAGACACAGGGAGAGAGTTCCAAAAAGTAGATCCAACAACCGAAAAAGCTCGTTCACCAAGAACAGTTCATGATTTAGGTATGACCTGACGAAGATAATCAGATGACCTCGTTGAATAATGATAAGTCTGAGGAATAAGAACTGATTTTAAATATTGTGACTGGCCAGAGTTCAAAGTTTTATAAACTATGAACCATAATTTGAAACTAATTCTTTGCTGAAGAGGAAGCCAATGCAAAGATTTAAGCACAGGGGTTATATGTTCAAATTTGGATGTGTTAGTTATGGTTCCAATTCTTGGAATTCTGTTTTCCACATGGTTGGGTATCTCTTATATCTGAAGCACTGCAAGAATGGTTTCCTCTAATTTTGTTCATAGCTGTCTCATGGCTATTTTTAATTTACTGCCAAATGTGCAAGGTAGTTTCTTTTTTGGAATGCAGTGTAAATTTACCAATGCAATACAGTTACCTAAGAAACTCATGTTTATCAAATTAGTAATAATTATAATTAATAATAGTAGCACCATTGGATGACTCCTTGTGCATTAGACCAGCATGATAGAAGTTATTAATTAGTAATTAGAATGATTTAACGAATAGCATTATTATTGACATTGTCTTTGTGATTAATAACATCAGCAGCTTTGCAAGAGTAGTTTTGTTTATGGGGTTTTGCCAGTGCAGTATGTTTATATAGGAAGTTCACTTGATGTATAAAATGATTTTTGAGGCCAGCTTTCTCATAACGGATGTTTTCTTTCTGCTTAGTTCCAGAATTGCAAGACAGCGCGTTGTTGCCATGTTATCCTCTGAATGCTTCCGTTCCGTTACCGGCTAATCCAGATCCTCGTTATGAAAGAATTCCTCCATGTGCAATTCTTCCACGGTGTGGCGGATGCTGTGGACCCATATACACATGTTTACCAACGTCAGTTATATCAGTTCCAGTAATGGTGAGAGATGTGAGACAGAACGTTCTTTGGTTTGGTTTTAAGATAGCAGCATTGTGTGTCCTGCAGTGAAGTCATCCTCCTGTGTGCATAATTATCTTCCCATTGTTCTGCATAGCCTGGATCACATTAGATTTTCTGGGGAACTCTCAGCTTACACCTTTTCTTGAAACCAATTCTTTGCTGAACAGGAAGCCAATGCAAAGATTCAAGCACAGGGGTTATGTGTTAAACAATTTGGATGTATTAGTTATGGTTCCAATTCTGAGAATTCTGCTAATTCAGCTAATCAGTAGCTGTTATTTGTTGTTATTTGTCATATGGATGGTGGTTTGTTGCTGTGAATGCAGGCAGCCAAGTGATTTTAAGCAATGCTGAGCATGGTTAGTACGTTGATTGATTGATTGATTGATTGACTGAGTGGTTGATTGGTTGATTGAGTGGTTGATTAATTGATTGATTGAGTGGTTGATTAATTGATTGATTGATTGATTGAGTGGTTGATTGATTGATTGATTGATTGATTGATTGATTGATTGATTGATTGATTGATTGATTGACTGAGTGGTTGATTGAATGATTGGTTGGTTGATAGATTGGTTGATTGAGTGGTTGATTAATTGATTGATTGAGTGGTTGATTGATTGATTGATTGATTGATTGATTGATTGATTGATTGATTGATTGATTGATTGATTGATTGATTGATTGATTGATTGATTGATTGATTGATTGAGTGGTTGATTGATTGATTGATTGATTGATTGATTGATTGATTGATTGATTGATTGATTGATTGATTGATTGATTGATTGATTGATTGATTGATTGATTGATTGATTGATTGATTGATTGATTGATTGATTGATTGATTGATTGATTGATTGATTGGTGACTCCCACTGAACACATGGCCATATGGGTCAAGTCAGCCATCCATCCCTACAAAGCCAGGGTATGAGCACCAATGGAAGTTAGGAGGCTACAAAAATTTTCCAGTTGTGGATTGCTCTAGTTACAAGATAACACAAAGTATTAAGAATAAAGGGCAAACACAGCTAGGCATCAACAGAGGTAAATTTCCTAGTGTCAACTAAACCGGACAAGGAAATTTTGTCAGTTTCATTTGATTCACAAGTCCTGTTGAAGAGATTAGGACATCTACCAGTAGTTTGAATTTCCAATAAACTTGCCCTACCTATCTCCATCTTTCATATGATGTCTGTGCTTTTCTCTCTGCTGTTGCCATTTCTCCTTCACGTTGTTTTATTGGAAGTTGAACTCGTTTTTTGCCAGGTGCACGAAGGAATACCAGGACCTGATGCGACGTTTACCCGCGTAACTCTGATGATGGATAGTCATGCCGCGTGTGGGTGTTCGTGTGCCATTCTGGCCAGTGACTGCAATTCTGCAACACATGTTTACAACGGCGATGAATGTTCGTGCCATTGTAAAAATGCAGATCAAGCAACAAGCTGCCCAACACTGAAGATATGGGACGAAAAGCTATGCCGCTGCAGATGCCATAACATCACCAACTGTCTTGACGATGAGGTCTTCAATTTTGCAACATGCAGGTACTTGCAGTTCTGTAATTATAATTGTAGTTGGACTTTTTTATAGTGCCACTCAAAGAGCAAGACAATAGCACCACTCGCAGAGGAAGACAATAGCACCACTGAAAGAGCAAGACAGTAGCACCCCTCAAAGAGCAAGACAATAGCACCCCTCAAAGAGCAGGACAGTAGCACCACTCAGAGAGCAAGACAATATCACTACTTAGAGAGCAGGACAGTAGCACCACTCAAAGAGCAGGACAGTAGCACCACTCAAAGAGCAAGACATTAGCACCACTCAAAGAGCAAGACAATACACCACTCAAAGAGCAAGACAAATCTGAGGCTCTCTCTGCGCTGGCCTATATGATATTAAATGTTGTTTAGAACTAGACGGCGCATAGGTGTAGACTGGGGGGGGGGGGCTGCCGGGGCACATGCCCCCCAATAATTGAGATGGACTGTACATCCAATGCAACAAGTGTAGAATGAATAGCCAACACCCCCCCCCAATATTTTGTACAAGTAGACGCCAGTGAGACTGCTCTACTGGGGCTTCATTTAGATCAACCATTGATTGATGCCTATTGCAAGTACCTTGTCCATCATGAATATGGGAAAACAGAAGTTGTTACCTTAGCAACAACCCCAGTAATGCCAGCCAGGCCTCGATAAAGGAGGAGGGCGACGCTAATCGTCTTTAGGTTTAGGTACTATAAAGGCACTATGTTATGTGTCTAGCTACTATACATACATATATGTCTGCACACATAAAGAGTGGCTGTTGGGCTAATGTGAATAAGCTTGTGCCTGCGCTTGGCTTTCAAGTGGTGCTTTAGAAGTTTGGAGTTTACGATTACTGTTTGTTATATTGGTGTTTGAACCATCTTTCAACGGGTAGACCGCAGATCTGATATGAATAAATGAATGAAAAAATGAATGAATAAATCTCATATTCTTTCATTCATTCATTCATTCATTCATTCATTCATTCATCTGAGTCTAAAGATGATTGAGACTTCTTACAAGTGACTGATTACAACTATTTTACTTTATTGTGTTTCTGTTGTAGCTGTCAGAGCAAGCTATGAACATCCTACGCCGATGCGATCGAATATTTGCCCACGGGTGCAGATCTGGGTTTTAATGCAGACTTAGGCTCCTGGAACTTTATCTGTTAACCCGTCCAGCTGCTTCTCAGATTTCCTTCAAAATCACTCTCTGTCTCAAGAGAGAAGACAACGGCGTCGAATTCCGGACTACTGGCAGTTCTACCTAACAGAAATAATTAACTGCAGCTCTTATTCTTTCGTGTAGTATAAAGAAATCCTGGAAACTCAATAGCAAATTAATAGAAAATTCATTTAAAGTTAGTAGAAACAATAGTGGCATCTGCAATAAAGCATTTAGGAAGAATGTCGGCATAGGGGCCGTCCACATATTACGTACGCACTGAGGGGGTGGGGGGTCGGATTTTGGCGATTTTGCGTACGGGTGCGAACGGGGGGGAGGGGGGGACAAAAGTGTACGTACGCAAAATAAATTTCTAATCATGACGTCCACATTAGCCTATTTATAACTCTGTATTGTCCTACAGTCGTCCGATGGCATTTTATTACATTATATAAAAGCCATGTGAAGTTATTCTGTGCTGTGAACGAGACACCTATAATTTGTCTATATTGGCCCTCACTCATCCTTCAATCTGGCCTAAAGTGCAGACTTTCGAGACACTTTCTGCAGCTGGTCTTCGGGGGGGGTGCGTCAAGTGTACGTACGCGGGGGGGGGGTGTGGAAGAAAGTACGCTTGCGAACAGGGGGGTCCAATTTTCCAGGATTTTTGCGTACGTAATATATGGATGGAGGAGGCTACAATCGATGTACCCCAAAACATGGTATGGGGCATACCATGTTTTGGGGTACATCGATTGTATTGATATGCAGGCCTATTGTAACATGATGTATGGCTGATTGGCGTGATTGCAGCCACTTGGGGTGCCAATTACAGTCCTGTTGATATCAGTGATAATAGGCTTCATGACAATGATCTACTGTTGACGTAATGCTGACAAATTTATTGAAAGTTTTAATATGTTAATTAATTAATTGCTATATTTATGTGTATATATTTAATGTATGTGCCTCTAAATGTCTAGTTGCTGAAAATGCTGTTATCCATGAATTGTTCAGACAAAATTCGAACGTTTGCTCTGAGGCCTCTGACTTTCGCGTTCTTTTGATTACTCTGGGATTAAGATTACTAATTAGTAATCTTAATCCCAGAATTACCTTAGCAATTCCAAATTGGTTGGTGCACCTCACTATAATTGATAATAGTTGGTAACAGCTGCTAACAATAATAGTTGGTCCCATTTCGTTACTGATATCTGTTTATTTTCTTCTATTATTTTATGTTACATCTATTGAAAATGACTGAATTGCTTTAGCTCTAAGAGTCTAAGTAAATGCTGAAGTTCTACATGCAGCAAATCATCTCTCGTGAGTTTGGCGGAGGCAACCGTTGCATTGGCACTCAAACTGGTTATGGTGAAGGTTGGCATACACTCATAAATTAAAAAAAACATTATAAAAATGGTAACAATAGAAAATAAAAAACCAGAAAACTATAATTTGAACATATACCTATGTAGAAAAACAGAGAAAATAATATAAGGTTATAAAAATGAGACTGAACTCAGGAATTAGAGGAAAGTTCATCACTTGGCCCACTATGTGAATTTGCTATGCCGGCATTAGCTACTTAGGAGAAGAGCCTTCCCTTAAGCTAGCCTGAGAAGCAGCCATGGGTATGATCGAAGTGTTTCCATCTTCATTTTCTTAGCTTCGGCATACGAGAGCGAGTGGCCGATCACTTGGGACTTTGCACTACCTTGCACTATGGGGAGCAATGGAGTTCCTTTGCTCAACCTCTTACACAGCATTGGCTGCGTGACGCCTAAGGGATAATAATCCCGCTGGGGAGGGACACCTAAGTAGATCAAGTACAGCATCAAATAACGACTGTCTTAGCCTCCTCCATCCAAAAGACCAATAGACAGAGCAAAAAATAAATAAATGATGGGCCGGCTGGAGACATACTCATACCTGAGAATAACCTTAACTAAACTGGGCTGAATATCTACGAGACTATACCCTAGAGTAGGCCCACGTGCTGGCATGTGTACTCAATATTCTTCACCCAAGTCAAGGCAATAGTGTGTAGATCAGAAATTCATAATAAACATTACTTAATATTACTTAATATTACACCGAGAGTCGAACCCATTACCTAAGTCATGGCCGAGTTCGCTTGGTGGCTCTAGTGAGATAATGATATTCACCTCACTAGTTGTAAACTGTCGACCTATCTGTATAGCTAGGATCTTGCGTTACGCAACGAAGCAGCCTTGGAGGTCTTTAACGTGCGTTTTATATATATATATATATATATATATACCCATACGAGACCGATAAGCCAGACTCGGTTGTGAACCCTGTTTATCCAGACATCGCCATTTTCCACGGAAATCGCGCAAAAAATTTTGAGCACACGTTCTGGCTATAGTAGACTCTAGATACACGCTGAATTCATTTTCTAGGAGGCGTTTTATATGTACAGTATAGGTTTATCACCGTAGATAGCAAGACGTGTACAGTTTATGATGGGCGCAGTGACAGGCAAGATATATACAGTTCATGACTGCGCATGGGTAGTCCAGACTTATACACGTAAGTCACAGACGTGTGTAAATGTAATGTAAATGTAAATGTACGCGATTTTCTATAGCGACCGTATATGGCCTCGACCCTGCTCATTTTTCAATGAATTGATCGGGTGAGATCCTTCACCACCGCTGCCCGTTTGAATGGGTGCCACGCCATTTAAGGTCCCCGTGTGGGACCGTGCTAGCCCGGGATTTAAATCTCTGAAATAAGCTACCTTCGGGAAGCGAACCGCGGTCCGCATGCGCTGTAACACAGAGTCGCATGAGACGCACAGCCAACGTTCTTACCGATGTAGCTAACTGCCAGACACGAAGCAGGTTTGTCCCCATTCTTCGCCAGACACAATAGCTATACGTGCATGTTTACTTATATTGTTCCGGAATTCAGTTAATTTAGAACAATCTTATAAGATTTGATTATTATTGTTGCATGTACGTTCACAGGTTTTTAGCATATTGATCTTGCATTTTTATAGTGGTGATGTCATAAAAATTGAGAAAGTAGCTTAAGCTATACATTTTATTATTTGATTCTACTGCTTAGATTTGATATCTATGTATGTGTTGATTTACACGTATGTATGCTGTAGCCATTTGTACTTAGTTGTGTTTATCTGGTAATAAGTAACAAATTTATGCAAGTGAAATTGCTTTAACATTTGCTCTGTTAAACCCAGTGTTATTGTTTGTGCAGTAAAAGTAACCTAAACTATACTTTCGATTATTATTTTTTACTTTATTGATTAGATTTGTTAATTGTAACTGTTAATTTTAATTAGTAACTTCTAATGCACGATGCTTGTGTCTAATGCACCTAAACCAAGCCATAAATCAGGTCAATATTCAGAAAATTTCCTTCTGAAGTAACTGTAATTTCTTGCCCACACTTTTTTAAACCCATTCTTACTCTTTGTTTATAATTTAATTATAAAATAAGTAAATCCTTGAACATGTGCCCTATTCATTTATCATTAAAGAAAATATAATCAATTAATGTCAGTTTCTTGCCTTATTAATGCATAGGCCTATTACAATATAAGAAATTGGCTACGTCAATTTCATTATAATTATTGTAATATACATTAACAATTGAGATATAATACCCAGTTTTGTAGTATATTACCAATTATAAGTATGTTACACAGTGAAGCCAAGTACCAGTGCTAGAGTGCATGGTAATGGCACTGGATAACTGAAACACAAATACTTACACTATTTTAGCAAATAGTGTGCACTATCGAACATCATTCAGAACCAAGCTCAAAAGTCATTTGTTCCAGCTTCCTCACCATCAGTATCTTGACTTCTGGTTTCTCTGAAATATCAACCTGGCTTCTCTTTAACTAATATTTTACTTGAAGCATCCATCGATTAATACTTTATGCATTATGACAAGGGCATTATAGAACTTATTAGTTTAGACTTCTCAACTACACTGGATTTTCGATCAACAAAATAGGAAACACGTCAAATGTACCACTTAGACTGTTACAAAGACAATTTATATAACCACATAAGCACATCTTTCATCATATGATCACATAACTTGCTGCATAAGAAGTCAAGTAGAGTGTGAAGACCACCCTTCTAGAAAAACTCTCAATGCTTTTAGTATTTCCCAATGGCAGCTGCTTAGAATTAGAGTTAAACACAAAATTAAAATAGAACAACAAACTCAGAAAGCAACAGCATGCTATTGAAGGTCAGTCTTTGTCAGTTAGAAGTTATGTGATGTGCAGATATTCCGAATTACTTCTTCAGTACAAGAGCCCAAGCACGAGTTTTAATTTGAGCTTCTGTGCGATTCCTTAAAACTGGAAATTCCCCTTGCAGTTGGCGGATAGCACCGAAAGAAGGTGGTCTTTCGACTCCTTCAAAATGACGCCTGATGATCTTCAGCTCATCCTCACTCCAAGCATTGTTTCTCCCTGTAAATCAGAAAGCAAAACAACTTGCTATACTATGAAGGGTGAAGTGGGATACCTACAGGCTCAATAAGGTTACAAGCTTTGAGACCCCTGCATTTTAGATTTTGAATCTCTAATTTTCTATCAGAAATATTACACAACACATTAAAGGTGGTACAACTTCAGCTCCTGATATAACCAATACAAATAATAATTGTATTCGCCCTCTGCACTCTAACCTTTGGCTTAAAACATAATTGTTTTGTGACATTTTGCCTGAGGGATTGGATCATATCAACTAGGTATATAAAACAATGGTACTAGGCTATTGCCAGAACTATTACAAAGAATAATTTTCTATAATACATGAAACAATAATAAAATATTTATGTCCTCTTGAGATAACATGCTAAGTACACACAATTACAGAAAACATCCCAAATATATAAAACTTGGTGATATATTATATTTATTATTTAGCCTCTAAAGATGACCATGACCTTAAAAATGATGCTAATGGCATTAAGTGCTTACAGAAGCAAGTATATTCTTAATTAACCAATTGTTTATCACAATTTGCTGTACAAACATCTTCTAAGCACAATTAGAAAGTATATACTATGCTAACAATGAAAAGGGTATTCTTTATCCTTATTAACATCACCATAATCATCATGATTATCATCATCCATGACATTGTTATCATCACAAAACCAATGCCATTATTGGTAAAAATGTACATACTAGATGCTTGATGTTGAATATGTGCTTTTTTCAAAGGATCTTCTGTTCCTGCTCTCCAATGTTTTTGAATGTGTGCTTTTTTCAGAGGATCTTCTGTTTCTGCTCTCCAATGTTTTTGAATGTGTGCTTTTTTCAGAGGATCTTCTGTTTCTGCTCTCCAATGATTTTGAATGTGTGCTTTTTTCAGAGGATCTTCTGTTTCTGCTCTACAATGTTTTTGAATGTGTGCTTTTTTCAGAGGATCTTCTGTTTCTGCTCTACAATGTTTTTGAATGTGTGCTTTTTTCAGAGGATCTTCTGTTTCTGCTCTCCAATGTTTTTGAATGTGTGCTTTTTTCAAAGGATCTTCTGTTTCTGCTCTCCAATGTTTTTGAATGTGTGCTTTTTTCAGCGGAACTTCTCTTTCTGCTCTTAAAGTTTTAACGGGTTGTTGCACTGTTTTGCCTTTTCTTCCACTTGCATCCTTTTCTTTTTCAGCTGATTCGACACCCAGTAGTGCAGAGTTCCTTTCTAGGGTCACAGATTGTATGGTCATTAACTCGCTTTCTGATTTTGAATTGCTCTCTTCATCAGATTCGATGCGTGGCAACTTTGATTTTCGTGGTTCGTTCACAGACTTGAGATTGTCTTCACTGACAGAACATCTGTTAGGCTCTGGAATATATAAATACAATGCTTGTATAACAACAGTTCATCACAGTCAAACTAGTTTTTACAAGAAGTTTCTTTTCAATATATTTTATTTATGGCATCTGTTAAGCAAATAACATTAGTAAATCTGAATCTGAAGACGTTTTCATGGTTGTTACTTGGAGTCCGCTCAGCAGACCCGCAATAGTTGGACTGCCACACAAACGACTTTTCCACAAATTACTGCAACTAATTTCACATTTAGTGCATTGCTAAACAAATTTTACAACTGAGATAATTAAAATGCAACAGCTAAAATCTGCAATCAAATTATTCTACTCTATTTGATTTATTTCTTTGCTGGGGACTGCACACCTGTATTAAAAGCAGAGTCTTACTCTTGAAAGATGGTTAGATAGACTTCAAATGAAAACTAAGTCACTAACAAACCTTCCACTGGAAGTGAATCCAACTTCTTTCCTTTGAATGAGGTCATTTCCAATGAATCCAGAGCCATAAGTATTCTCCCAACTTTAGTTATCTCAATGGCAGGTGTGTGAAGGCGATATGCGGATTTGTGGATGTCTATGTTATGTCCCAAGTGATTTGACAACCACTCCAGCTCTCCAGGCAGCATCTCGATCAACTGAATAATAAGAATAAGTAAATACGATAAAGTAGTTGATATAAAGAAGTCTTTAAATTCATGCTTGTAAACAAGTATTTTAAATGAATTGGCCTGCTATTACTAATAAGCAGTTAAAACAGGAGTTGTTCATACTTCTGAGTTCATTTCTTATTTTGCCTCCACCAAATCATGGCCCTGTCATGCATGTTAGTTAACATTTTCAAAGTTTACTAATTCATGAAAACATTTCATCTCGATATCATTTTTTAACATGTTGTTTGAATGCAAGTATAGATAAACTTCCAGCAAGACAAAAATAAAGCACGAAATACTGTCTTTTCAAATTTAACACAAAAGAAAGCAGTGAATACCTGAGCCATTGTAGCTACATGTTTTCTCATTCTGGTTGTTGTGAGGAGACGAGGCTGTCGCAGTCCAGCAGAAGCTGCTATTTTCTGTAGAACAGAATAATATCCTATGTGAGTCATTGTCTTTGGAATCGCAAAAAAATACACATTATCTTTTGGAACTTCAACTTCTTCTCTTTTTCGTGCCAAGACTGCCATCGCTTTTGACATATCATCTGTTAGCAAGATTGGAACTGGGCGTGTTCTTTTTCCAGGAACAGAAATCATTTCCATCCTGGAATGAACAAAGCAAACAGAAAACTTCATTTGCAAACATTGAAATAGTTTCTTTACAAACATTTCATGAGCAAGTCTCCAGACTATTAGTACAAAAAGACTTAAGAAACAAATGAGATAGTGCAGATTACTGTAAAAAAAGAAGACATTTATCAATGATGGCTCTTAACAAACACAAACCATGGATCTGAAATTTGGAGTCAGCCCACTAGAAATACACTAACTCAGTTCAAGAGGAGATTAAACAGTAATCTGGACCAAGTCAAATTGATACAATTCCATGAATTTTATGTGCTACAGGAAGAGGAAAGATGCTACCAACCACAATGTAACAGAGTTAGGCTACCTAGTGTAATTAGAATTCTTCTAACACACATTACTATATATTACTATATATACATGTTGTTTAGGATGGGTAAATGGGTAATCCAGACTTTTAGGTTACAGACCGTTATTACCCAGACCTGAAATAGGTTTATGGCTGTTGTAAGCCCGACCTATATAAAATATATGAAGTAATGTATGCTACAATAAACTTGCAATTGTTCTCATTGCTATACTCATATCTAGTTAGTGCATAAAACATTTGGCTATGCAGTTAACAATTTGCTCTCTTTTTGTATTATGTACCAAATTAGAGAATGCTTCGGTCTCAAAGAGCATTGATAATTCTGAAGTAACTTCTTTAAAATGTAACCAAACGTGAGTTCATAATTAAATGATATAGGATGAACACTGAACAATTATAGTTCAATGTTAGTCTTATACCGTTTACATTCTTTACTTCTGGTTAAATGTTTAGCATATTACATGCAGTGAAACACATATCAAGGTTCTGAAGCACTACTGACTGCAATGTAATAGTTAGAACTACACATACTCGTGTATTTAATATGTCAATATATCAACAGTTTGTAGCATTCTGTCAATGTGGTGACATGATGAAGAATTTAACCAAGTTAGAGACAATTCCATGAATTTTATGTACTACAGGAAGAGGAACGATGCTACCAACCACAATGTAACAGAGTTACCTAGTGTAATTAGAATTCTTCTAATACACATTACTATATATTACTATATATACATGTTGTTTAGGATGGGTAAATGGGTAATCCAGACTTTTAGGTTACAGACCGTTATTACCCAGACCTAAAATAGGTATATGGCTGTTGTAAGCCCGACCTATATAAAATATACGAAGTAATATATGCTAGAATAAACTTGGAATTCTTCTAATTGCTATACTTATATCCAGTGCTTTTTTTCTAGAAAAAAAGGTTCCGGAACGGAACAATAGGTGCCGGTACGCAACAATTATGGGCGGGCTAAAATCACGAGAAAAACGGGGTTGGGGTTGGGAGGGGTATCAATAAACACTGAAAACAGTTCAAAACACTTAAATTAAATTAAAATAACTAAATTATTGTTTTAATTATTAAAATAAATAAATTATTTACTTATGTTTGGTTACAAGTTTAACATGTTTAGATGCAGTGAAACATATATAAACGTTCTGAAGCACTACTGGCTGCAATGTTATAGTTAGAACAACACATACTCTCATGCAATATGTAATATGTCAATATATCTATAGTTTGAGGGCATTCTTGTAATATGATGTCAAGATAAATGTTTTAACCAAGGCAGTGACAACTCCATTAATCTTATGTACTCCGAGAAGAGGAAAGAAGCTACCAACCGCAATGTTACAGAATTACCTATTGTAACTAGAATTTTTTAAGACACATTAGTATATATATATATATATATATATATATATATAGGCTCTTTAGGATGGGTGAATGGTTAGTCCAGACATTATAGGTTACAGACCGATATAACCCAGACCTGAAATAGGTAGAAGACCTTATTAAGCCAGACGCATATATACAATCTATGAAGAAGAAAAAACGCCAGAATGAATTTTGCCTTAATCTCATTGCAATGCACTAATGCCTGTTTTGTGTAGCAGTCATATGGCCGTGAGGAACATAACTTTCTTTATATTGGTATCATGGTACCAATTCAAAACTGCGTAGATCTCAAGGTACGCCAAAAATACTAAATTGCTCTAGGTAAGTCTAATACCATCTATAACAAAATATTATAGTTTAACTATTGCAGACAGTGTATTTATAAATGTGTATTTTCGTGTAAAAAAATTGTCCTTAGGATGACTGATGTCAAAACATGTTTGAATTATCAGTATTATTCAAAGTGAAAACTTGGTTAGCAATATCATGCTTTGAAATGTCAATGTTGAAGTTTTTAAAGAACAATCCCACTATCAAACTTTTAATGACTTTATTAAGACTGCCAATATGATGCTGTGTGACAACAGGGTTGTATGCCCCACTGAGTCACATGCGTATCTGGTTCTCACAATTCTACATCATTCAGTGTTAACTTTTTCATGAGTGATGCCTTGTCGAATAAGGTGGAGTTATCCTAGGTGTTATCATAGATAGCGTTATAAATCTCTAAGATCACCTACCACTGGTGCTACACCTTTCTGACTGCCTACCAGTTTAAAAAGTGACTGTGATAGGCAATGCTCGTAAAACATAGGCAGAAATGGTTGAGATAGGATACAGCTGACCTTATTTCATACTATCATGCTACAAATGTGTATCTATCTGATATCAGTTACCTTAATATGTGCACAAACTGTGCAGTGGGTTGCACCTGTGAATGTGGTAATGATATAAATGCGTTCAATACAAAATAGTTTAGGAATTGTGTTGGGCTGCACACAAGCACTGCCTCCTGACTTCTGCTCTTTACTC
>CAUVYU010000052.1:0-23313 GCA_963556255.1 Allolobophora icterica | reverse complement strand
AGTGTTGATGTGAGTGAAAATTTGAATGACGGTTGGTTTTGTGAAGAAACTTGAAATGGCCAGGGTAGAAAATTTTGTGGGAAGTAGTCGAGGTTTCGACGCCAGATTGTTGCAAATGGTGCTAGGTTTCCGTTTCTGTGCTCCAAAAGTCTGTAGCTGCGAAACTGCCAAAACGGAAGTGACGGTTGGTGGGGGCACCTGTTTTCGAACTTGCACAGTTTGAAATTGTATGAGTGGATTTTGATTTTTTTTTCACCATATGGTGGGAAGACGTCTGGGTATCCAGTTCTATGCGAAAAAAGTGGATATCTATCTAAAAGATGTAGATGACGTCGGATTTATGAAAACCATCATTTTTGGGTAGTGTGTGCTCATTTATGAAGCAAAGTATGGCTTGTAGGTACTCAAAATTCCGGAATTTTCAGCCTCTATCCGAATCCGAGACTAAAACTGAATTGGAGCGATTGTAAAAGTTTGTCGTCACCAGTAAAGTTCTTTAGCTAAGATTCGTGAATTCTGAGAAATGTTAGAAATTCGATGTTTCTTGATGGAATATGGTAGGAAGTGATGCCCCGAGGTAATCTGTGTGGAAGAGAAGTGTTGATGTGAGTGAAAATTTGAATGACGGTTGGTTTTGTGAAGAAACTTGAAATGGCCAGGGTAGAAAATTTTGTGGGAAGTAGTCGAGGTTTCGACGCCAGATTGTTGCAAATGGTGCTAGGTTTCCGTTTCTGTGCTCCAAAAGTCTGTAGCTGCGAAACTGCCAAAACGGAAGTGACGGTTGGTGGGGCACCTGTTTTCGAACTTGCACAGTTTGAAATTGTATGAGTGGATTTTGATTTTTTTTTCACCATATGGTGGGGAAGACGTCTGGGTATCCAGTTCTATGCGAAAAAAGTGGATATCTATCTTAAAAGATGTAGATGACGTCGGATTTATGAAAACCATCATTTTTGGGTAGTGTGTGCTCATTTATGAAGCAAAGTATGGCTTGTAGGTACTCAAAATTCCGGAATTTTCAGCCTCTATCCGAATCCGAGACTTAAAACTGAATTGGAGCGATTGTAAAAGTTTGTCGTCACCAGTAAAGTTCTTTAGCTAAGATTCGTGAATTCTGAGAAATGTTAGAAATTCGATGTTTCTTGATGGAATATGGTAGGAAGTGATGCCCCGAGGTAATCTGTGTGGAAGAGAAGTGTTGATGTGAGTGAAAATTTGAATGACGGTTGGTTTTGTGAAGAAACTTGAAATGGCCAGGGTAGAAAATTTTGTGGGAAGTAGTCGAGGTTTCGACGCCAGATTGTTGCAAATGGTGCTAGGTTTCCGTTTCTGTGCTCCAAAAGTCTGTAGCTGCGAAACTGCCAAACGGAAGTGACGGTTGGTGGGGGCACCTGTTTTCGAACTTGCACAGTTTGAAATTGTATGAGTGGATTTTGATTTTTTTTTCACCATATGGTGGGGAAGACGTCTGGGTATCCAGTTCTATGCGAAAAAAGTGGATATCTATCTTAAAAGATGTAGATGACGTCGGATTTATGAAAACCATCATTTTTGGGTAGTGTGTGCTCATTTATGAAGCAAAGTATGGCTTGTAGGTACTCAAAATTCCGGAATTTTCAGCCTCTATCCGAATCCGAGACTTAAAACTGAATTGGAGCGATTGTAAAAGTTTGTCGTCACCAGTAAAGTTCTTTAGCTAAGATTCGTGAATTCTGAGAAATGTTAGAAATTCGATGTTTCTTGATGGAATATGGTAGGAAGTGATGCCCCGAGGTAATCTGTGTGGAAGAGAAGTGTTGATGTGAGTGAAAATTTGAATGACGGTTGGTTTTGTGAAGAAACTTGAAATGGCCAGGGTAGAAAATTTTGTGGGAAGTAGTCGAGGTTTCGACGCCAGATTGTTGCAAATGGTGCTAGGTTTCCGTTTCTGTGCTCCAAAAGTCTGTAGCTGCGAAACTGCCAAAACGGAAGTGACGGTTGGTGGGGGCACCTGTTTTCGAACTTGCACAGTTTGAAATTGTATGAGTGGATTTTGATTTTTTTTTCACCATATGGTGGGGAAGACGTCTGGGTATCCAGTTCTATGCGAAAAAAGTGGATATCTATCTTAAAAGATGTAGATGACGTCGGATTTATGAAAACCATCATTTTTGGGTAGTGTGTGCTCATTTATGAAGCAAAGTATGGCTTGTAGGTACTCAAAATTCCGGAATTTTCAGCCTCTATCCGAATCCGAGACTTAAAACTGAATTGGAGCGATTGTAAAAGTTTGTCGTCACCAGTAAAGTTCTTTAGCTAAGATTCGTGAATTCTGAGAAATGTTAGAAATTCGATGTTTCTTGATGGAATATGGTAGGAAGTGATGCCCCGAGGTAATCTGTGTGGAAGAGAAGTGTTGATGTGAGTGAAAATTTGAATGACGGTTGGTTTTGTGAAGAAACTTGAAATGGCCAGGGTAGAAAATTTTGTGGGAAGTAGTCGAGGTTTCGACGCCAGATTGTTGCAAATGGTGCTAGGTTTCCGTTTCTGTGCTCCAAAAGTCTGTAGCTGCGAAACTGCCAAAACGGAAGTGACGGTTGGTGGGGGCACCTGTTTTCGAACTTGCACAGTTTGAAATTGTATGAGTGGATTTTGATTTTTTTTCACCATATGGTGGGGAAGACGTCTGGGTATCCAGTTCTATGCGAAAAAAGTGGATATCTATCTTAAAAGATGTAGATGACGTCGGATTTATGAAAACCATCATTTTTGGGTAGTGTGTGCTCATTTATGAAGCAAAGTATGGCTTGTAGGTTACTCAAAATTCCGGAATTTTCAGCCTCTATCCGAATCCGAGACTTAAAACTGAATTGGAGCGATTGTAAAAGTTTGTCGTCACCAGTAAAGTTCTTTAGCTAAGATTCGTGAATTCTGAGAAATGTTAGAAATTCGATGTTTCTTGATGGAATATGGTAGGAAGTGATGCCCCGAGGTAATCTGTGTGGAAGAGAAGTGTTGATGTGAGTGAAAATTTGAATGACGGTTGGTTTTGTGAAGAAACTTGAAATGGCCAGGGTAGAAAATTTGTGGGAAGTAGTCGAGGTTTCGACGCCAGATTGTTGCAAATGGTGCTAGGTTTCCGTTTCTGTGCTCCAAAAGTCTGTAGCTGCGAAACTGCCAAAACGGAAGTGACGGTTGGTGGGGGCACCTGTTTTCGAACTTGCACAGTTTGAAATTGTATGAGTGGATTTTGATTTTTTTTTCACCATATGGTGGGGAAGACGTCTGGGTATCCAGTTCTATGCGAAAAAAGTGGATATCTATCTTAAAAGATGTAGATGACGTCGGATTTATGAAAACCATCATTTTTGGGTAGTGTGTGCTCATTTATGAAGCAAAGTATGGCTTGTAGGTACTCAAAATTCCGGAATTTTCAGCCTCTATCCGAATCCGAGACTTAAAACTGAATTGGAGCGATTGTAAAAGTTTGTCGTCACCAGTAAAGTTCTTTAGCTAAGATTCGTGAATTCTGAGAAATGTTAGAAATTCGATGTTTCTTGATGGAATATGGTAGGAAGTGATGCCCGAGGTAATCTGTGTGGAAGAGAAGTGTTGATGTGAGTGAAAATTTGAATGACGGTTGGTTTTGTGAAGAAACTTGAAATGGCCAGGGTAGAAAATTTTGTGGGAAGTAGTCGAGGTTTCGACGCCAGATTGTTGCAAATGGTGCTAGGTTTCCGTTTCTGTGCTCCAAAAGTCTGTAGCTGCGAAACTGCCAAAACGGAAGTGACGGTTGGTGGGGCACCTGTTTTCGAACTTGCACAGTTTGAAATTGTATGAGTGGATTTTGATTTTTTTTTCACCATATGGTGGGGAAGACGTCTGGGTATCCAGTTCTATGCGAAAAAAGTGGATATCTATCTTAAAAGATGTAGATGACGTCGGATTTATGAAAACCATCATTTTGGGTAGTGTGTGCTCATTTATGAAGCAAAGTATGGCTTGTAGGTACTCAAAATTCCGGAATTTCAGCCTCTATCCGAATCCGAGACTTAAAACTGAATTGGAGCGATTGTAAAAGTTTGTCGTCACCAGTAAAGTTCTTTAGCTAAGATTCGTGAATTCTGAGAAATGTTAGAAATTCGATGTTTCTTGATGGAATATGGTAGGAAGTGATGCCCCGAGGTAATCTGTGTGGAAGAGAAGTGTTGATGTGAGTGAAAATTTGAATGACGGTTGGTTTTGTGAGAAACTTGAAATGGCCAGGGTAGAAAATTTTGTGGGAAGTAGTCGAGGTTTCGACGCCAGATTGTTGCAAATGGTGCTAGGTTTCCGTTTCTGTGCTCCAAAAGTCTGTAGCTGCGAAACTGCCAAAACGGAAGTGACGGTTGGTGGGGGCACCTGTTTTCGAACTTGCACAGTTTGAAATTGTATGAGTGGATTTTGATTTTTTTTTCACCATATGGTGGGGAAGACGTCTGGGTATCCAGTTCTATGCGAAAAAAGTGGATATCTATCTTAAAAGATGTAGATGACGTCGGATTTATGAAAACCATCATTTTTGGGTAGTGTGTGCTCATTTATGAAGCAAAGTATGGCTTGTAGGTACTCAAAATTCCGGAATTTTCAGCCTCTATCCGAATCCGAGACTTAAAACTGAATTGGAGCGATTGTAAAAGTTTGTCGTCACCAGTAAAGTTCTTTAGCTAAGATTCGTGAATTCTGAGAAATGTTAGAAATTCGATGTTTCTTGATGGAATATGGTAGGAAGTGATGCCCCGAGGTAATCTGTGTGGAAGAGAAGTGTTGATGTGAGTGAAAATTTGAATGACGGTTGGTTTTGTGAAGAAACTTGAAATGGCCAGGGTAGAAAATTTTGTGGGAAGTAGTCGAGGTTTCGACGCCAGATTGTTGCAAATGGTGCTAGGTTTCCGTTTCTGTGCTCCAAAAGTCTGTAGCTGCGAAACTGCCAAAACGGAAGTGACGGTTGGTGGGGGCACCTGTTTTCGAACTTGCACAGTTTGAAATTGTATGAGTGGATTTTGATTTTTTTTCACCATATGGTGGGGAAGACGTCTGGGTATCCAGTTCTATGCGAAAAAAGTGGATATCTATCTTAAAAGATGTAGATGACGTCGGATTTATGAAAACCATCATTTTTGGGTAGTGTGTGCTCATTTATGAAGCAAAGTATGGCTTGTAGGTACTCAAATTCCGGAATTTTCAGCCTCTATCCGAATCGAGACTTAAAACTGAATTGGAGCGATTGTAAAAGTTTGTCGTCACCAGTAAAGTTCTTTAGCTAAGATTCGTGAATTCTGAGAAATGTTAGAAATTCGATGTTTCTTGATGGAATATGGTAGGAAGTGATGCCCCGAGGTAATCTGTGTGGAAGAGAAGTGTTGATGTGAGTGAAAATTTGAATGACGGTTGGTTTTGTGAAGAAACTTGAAATGGCCAGGGTAGAAATTTTGTGGGAAGTAGTCGAGGTTTCGACGCCAGATTGTTGCAAATGGTGCTAGGTTTCCGTTTCTGTGCTCCAAAAGTCTGTAGCTGCGAAACTGCCAAAACGGAAGTGACGGTGGTGGGGGCACCTGTTTTCGAACTTGCACAGTTTGAAATTGTATGAGTGGATTTTGATTTTTTTTTCACCATATGGTGGGGAAGACGTCTGGGTATCCAGTTCTATGCGAAAAAAGTGGATATCTATCTTAAAAGATGTAGATGACGTCGGATTTATGAAAACATCATTTTTGGGTAGTGTGTGCTCATTTATGAAGCAAAGTATGGCTTGTAGGTACTCAAAATTCCGGAATTTTCAGCCTCTATCCGAATCCGAGACTTAAAACTGAATTGGAGCGATTGTAAAAGTTTGTCGTCACCAGTAAAGTTCTTTAGCTAAGATTCGTGAATTCTGAGAAATGTTAGAAATTCGATGTTTCTTGATGGAATATGGTAGGAAGTGATGCCCCGAGGTAATCTGTGTGGAAGAGAAGTGTTGATGTGAGTGAAAATTTGAATGACGGTTGGTTTTGTGAAGAAACTTGAAATGGCCAGGGTAGAAAATTTTGTGGGAAGTAGTCGAGGTTTCGACGCCAGATTGTTGCAAATGGTGCTAGGTTTCCGTTTCTGTGCTCCAAAAGTCTGTAGCTGCGAAACTGCCAAAACGGAAGTGACGGTTGGTGGGGCACCTGTTTTCGAACTTGCACAGTTTGAAATTGTATGAGTGGATTTTGATTTTTTTTTCACCATATGGTGGGGAAGACGTCTGGGTATCCAGTTCTATGCGAAAAAAGTGGATATCTATCTTAAAAGATGTAGATGACGTCGGATTTATGAAAACCATCATTTTTGGGTAGTGTGTGCTCATTTATGAAGCAAAGTATGGCTTGTAGGTACTCAAAATTCCGGAATTTTCAGCCTCTATCCGAATCCGAGACTTAAAACTGAATTGGAGCGATTGTAAAAGTTTGTCGTCACCAGTAAAGTTCTTTAGCTAAGATTCGTGAATTCTGAGAAATGTTAGAAATTCGATGTTTCTTGATGGAATATGGTAGGAAGTGATGCCCCGAGGTAATCTGTGTGGAAGAGAAGTGTTGATGTGAGTGAAAATTTGAATGACGGTTGGTTTTGTGAAGAAACTTGAAATGGCCAGGGTAGAAAATTTTGTGGGAAGTAGTCGAGGTTTCGACGCCAGATTGTTGCAAATGGTGCTAGGTTTCCGTTTCTGTGCTCCAAAAGTCTGTAGCTGCGAAACTGCCAAAACGGAAGTGACGGTTGGTGGGGGCACCTGTTTTCGAACTTGCACAGTTTGAAATTGTATGAGTGGATTTTGATTTTTTTTTCACCATATGGTGGGGAAGACGTCTGGGTATCCAGTTCTATGCGAAAAAAGTGGATATCTATCTTAAAAGATGTAGATGACGTCGGATTTATGAAAACCATCATTTTTGGGTAGTGTGTGCTCATTTATGAAGCAAAGTATGGCTTGTAGGTACTCAAAATTCCGGAATTTTCAGCCTCTATCCGAATCCGAGACTTAAAACTGAATTGGAGCGATTGTAAAAGTTTGTCGTCACCAGTAAAGTTCTTTAGCTAAGATTCGTGAATTCTGAGAAATGTTAGAAATTCGATGTTTCTTGATGGAATATGGTAGGAAGTGATGCCCCGAGGTAATCTGTGTGGAAGAGAAGTGTTGATGTGAGTGAAAATTTGAATGACGGTTGGTTTTGTGAAGAAACTTGAAATGGCCAGGGTAGAAAATTTTGTGGGAAGTAGTCGAGGTTTCGACGCCAGATTGTTGCAAATGGTGCTAGGTTTCCGTTTCTGTGCTCCAAAAGTCTGTAGCTGCGAAACTGCCAAAACGGAAGTGACGGTTGGTGGGGGCACCTGTTTTCGAACTTGCACAGTTTGAAATTGTATGAGTGGATTTTGATTTTTTTTTCACCATATGGTGGGGAAGACGTCTGGGTATCCAGTTCTATGCGAAAAAAGTGGATATCTATCTTAAAAGATGTAGATGACGTCGGATTTATGAAAACCATCATTTTTGGGTAGTGTGTGCTCATTTATGAAGCAAAGTATGGCTTGTAGGTACTCAAAATTCCGGAATTTTCAGCCTCTATCCGAATCCGAGACTTAAAACTGAATTGGAGCGATTGTAAAAGTTTGTCGTCACCAGTAAAGTTCTTTAGCTAAGATTCGTGAATTCTGAGAAATGTTAGAAATTCGATGTTTCTTGATGGAATATGGTAGGAAGTGATGCCCCGAGGTAATCTGTGTGGAAGAGAAGTGTTGATGTGAGTGAAAATTTGAATGACGGTTGGTTTTGTGAAGAAACTTGAAATGGCCAGGGTAGAAAATTTTGTGGGAAGTAGTCGAGGTTTCGACGCCAGATTGTTGCAAATGGTGCTAGGTTTCCGTTTCTGTGCTCCAAAAGTCTGTAGCTGCGAAACTGCCAAAACGGAAGTGACGGTTGGTGGGGGCACCTGTTTTCGAACTTGCACAGTTTGAAATTGTATGAGTGGATTTTGATTTTTTTTTCACCATATGGTGGGGAAGACGTCTGGGTATCCAGTTCTATGCGAAAAAAGTGGATATCTATCTTAAAAGATGTAGATGACGTCGGATTTATGAAAACCATCATTTTTGGGTAGTGTGTGCTCATTTATGAAGCAAAGTATGGCTTGTAGGTACTCAAAATTCCGGAATTTTCAGCCTCTATCCGAATCCGAGACTTAAAACTGAATTGGAGCGATTGTAAAAGTTTGTCGTCACCAGTAAAGTTCTTTAGCTAAGATTCGTGAATTCTGAGAAATGTTAGAAATTCGATGTTTCTTGATGGAATATGGTAGGAAGTGATGCCCCGAGGTAATCTGTGTGGAAGAGAAGTGTTGATGTGAGTGAAAATTTGAATGACGGTTGGTTTTGTGAAGAAACTTGAAATGGCCAGGGTAGAAAATTTTGTGGGAAGTAGTCGAGGTTTCGACGCCAGATTGTTGCAAATGGTGCTAGGTTTCCGTTTCTGTGCTCCAAAAGTCTGTAGCTGCGAAACTGCCAAAACGGAAGTGACGGTTGGTGGGGGCACCTGTTTTCGAACTTGCACAGTTTGAAATTGTATGAGTGGATTTTGATTTTTTTTTCACCATATGGTGGGGAAGACGTCTGGGTATCCAGTTCTATGCGAAAAAAGTGGATATCTATCTTAAAAGATGTAGATGACGTCGGATTTATGAAAACCATCATTTTTGGGTAGTGTGTGCTCATTTATGAAGCAAAGTATGGCTTGTAGGTACTCAAAATTCCGGAATTTTCAGCCTCTATCCGAATCCGAGACTTAAAACTGAATTGGAGCGATTGTAAAAGTTTGTCGTCACCAGTAAAGTTCTTTAGCTAAGATTCGTGAATTCTGAGAAATGTTAGAAATTCGATGTTTCTTGATGGAATATGGTAGGAAGTGATGCCCCGAGGTAATCTGTGTGGAAGAGAAGTGTTGATGTGAGTGAAAATTTGAATGACGGTTGGTTTTGTGAAGAAACTTGAAATGGCCAGGGTAGAAAATTTTGTGGGAAGTAGTCGAGGTTTCGACGCCAGATTGTTGCAAATGGTGCTAGGTTTCCGTTTCTGTGCTCCAAAAGTCTGTAGCTGCGAAACTGCCAAAACGGAAGTGACGGTTGGTGGGGGCACCTGTTTTCGAACTTGCACAGTTTGAAATTGTATGAGTGGATTTTGATTTTTTTTTCACCATATGGTGGGGAAGACGTCTGGGTATCCAGTTCTATGCGAAAAAAGTGGATATCTATCTTAAAAGATGTAGATGACGTCGGATTTATGAAAACCATCATTTTTGGGTAGTGTGTGCTCATTTATGAAGCAAAGTATGGCTTGTAGGTACTCAAAATTCCGGAATTTTCAGCCTCTATCCGAATCCGAGACTTAAAACTGAATTGGAGCGATTGTAAAAGTTTGTCGTCACCAGTAAAGTTCTTTAGCTAAGATTCGTGAATTCTGAGAAATGTTAGAAATTCGATGTTTCTTGATGGAATATGGTAGGAAGTGATGCCCCGAGGTAATCTGTGTGGAAGAGAAGTGTTGATGTGAGTGAAAATTTGAATGACGGTTGGTTTTGTGAAGAAACTTGAAATGGCCAGGGTAGAAAATTTTGTGGGAAGTAGTCGAGGTTTCGACGCCAGATTGTTGCAAATGGTGCTAGGTTTCCGTTTCTGTGCTCCAAAAGTCTGTAGCTGCGAAACTGCCAAAACGGAAGTGACGGTTGGTGGGGGCACCTGTTTTCGAACTTGCACAGTTTGAAATTGTATGAGTGGATTTTGATTTTTTTTTCACCATATGGTGGGGAAGACGTCTGGGTATCCAGTTCTATGCGAAAAAAGTGGATATCTATCTTAAAAGATGTAGATGACGTCGGATTTATGAAAACCATCATTTTTGGGTAGTGTGTGCTCATTTATGAAGCAAAGTATGGCTTGTAGGTACTCAAAATTCCGGAATTTTCAGCCTCTATCCGAATCCGAGACTTAAAACTGAATTGGAGCGATTGTAAAAGTTTGTCGTCACCAGTAAAGTTCTTTAGCTAAGATTCGTGAATTCTGAGAAATGTTAGAAATTCGATGTTTCTTGATGGAATATGGTAGGAAGTGATGCCCCGAGGTAATCTGTGTGGAAGAGAAGTGTTGATGTGAGTGAAAATTTGAATGACGGTTGGTTTTGTGAAGAAACTTGAAATGGCCAGGGTAGAAAATTTTGTGGGAAGTAGTCGAGGTTTCGACGCCAGATTGTTGCAAATGGTGCTAGGTTTCCGTTTCTGTGCTCCAAAAGTCTGTAGCTGCGAAACTGCCAAAACGGAAGTGACGGTTGGTGGGGGCACCTGTTTTCGAACTTGCACAGTTTGAAATTGTATGAGTGGATTTTGATTTTTTTTTCACCATATGGTGGGGAAGACGTCTGGGTATCCAGTTCTATGCGAAAAAAGTGGATATCTATCTTAAAAGATGTAGATGACGTCGGATTTATGAAAACCATCATTTTTGGGTAGTGTGTGCTCATTTATGAAGCAAAGTATGGCTTGTAGGTACTCAAAATTCCGGAATTTTCAGCCTCTATCCGAATCCGAGACTTAAAACTGAATTGGAGCGATTGTAAAAGTTTGTCGTCACCAGTAAAGTTCTTTAGCTAAGATTCGTGAATTCTGAGAAATGTTAGAAATTCGATGTTTCTTGATGGAATATGGTAGGAAGTGATGCCCCGAGGTAATCTGTGTGGAAGAGAAGTGTTGATGTGAGTGAAAATTTGAATGACGGTTGGTTTTGTGAAGAAACTTGAAATGGCCAGGGTAGAAAATTTTGTGGGAAGTAGTCGAGGTTTCGACGCCAGATTGTTGCAAATGGTGCTAGGTTTCCGTTTCTGTGCTCCAAAAGTCTGTAGCTGCGAAACTGCCAAAACGGAAGTGACGGTTGGTGGGGGCACCTGTTTTCGAACTTGCACAGTTTGAAATTGTATGAGTGGATTTTGATTTTTTTTTCACCATATGGTGGGGAAGACGTCTGGGTATCCAGTTCTATGCGAAAAAAGTGGATATCTATCTTAAAAGATGTAGATGACGTCGGATTTATGAAAACCATCATTTTTGGGTAGTGTGTGCTCATTTATGAAGCAAAGTATGGCTTGTAGGTACTCAAAATTCCGGAATTTTCAGCCTCTATCCGAATCCGAGACTTAAAACTGAATTGGAGCGATTGTAAAAGTTTGTCGTCACCAGTAAAGTTCTTTAGCTAAGATTCGTGAATTCTGAGAAATGTTAGAAATTCGATGTTTCTTGATGGAATATGGTAGGAAGTGATGCCCCGAGGTAATCTGTGTGGAAGAGAAGTGTTGATGTGAGTGAAAATTTGAATGACGGTTGGTTTTGTGAAGAAACTTGAAATGGCCAGGGTAGAAAATTTTGTGGGAAGTAGTCGAGGTTTCGACGCCAGATTGTTGCAAATGGTGCTAGGTTTCCGTTTCTGTGCTCCAAAAGTCTGTAGCTGCGAAACTGCCAAAACGGAAGTGACGGTTGGTGGGGGCACCTGTTTTCGAACTTGCACAGTTTGAAATTGTATGAGTGGATTTTGATTTTTTTTTCACCATATGGTGGGGAAGACGTCTGGGTATCCAGTTCTATGCGAAAAAAGTGGATATCTATCTTAAAAGATGTAGATGACGTCGGATTTATGAAAACCATCATTTTTGGGTAGTGTGTGCTCATTTATGAAGCAAAGTATGGCTTGTAGGTACTCAAAATTCCGGAATTTTCAGCCTCTATCCGAATCCGAGACTTAAAACTGAATTGGAGCGATTGTAAAAGTTTGTCGTCACCAGTAAAGTTCTTTAGCTAAGATTCGTGAATTCTGAGAAATGTTAGAAATTCGATGTTTCTTGATGGAATATGGTAGGAAGTGATGCCCCGAGGTAATCTGTGTGGAAGAGAAGTGTTGATGTGAGTGAAAATTTGAATGACGGTTGGTTTTGTGAAGAAACTTGAAATGGCCAGGGTAGAAAATTTTGTGGGAAGTAGTCGAGGTTTCGACGCCAGATTGTTGCAAATGGTGCTAGGTTTCCGTTTCTGTGCTCCAAAAG
Source organism: Allolobophora icterica (assembly GCA_963556255.1). NCBI lineage: Eukaryota > Metazoa > Annelida > Clitellata > Crassiclitellata > Lumbricidae > Allolobophora > Allolobophora icterica. Next base: position 11,202 of record CAUVYU010000052.1, on the reverse strand, counting down.
TCTGTAGCTGCGAAACTGCCAAAACGGAAGTGACGGTTGGTGGGGGCACCTGTTTTCGAACTTGCACAGTTTGAAATTGTATGAGTGGATTTTGATTTTTTTTTCACCATATGGTGGGGAAGACGTCTGGGTATCCAGTTCTATGCGAAAAAAGTGGATATCTATCTTAAAAGATGTAGATGACGTCGGATTTATGAAAACCATCATTTTTGGGTAGTGTGTGCTCATTTATGAAGCAAAGTATGGCTTGTAGGTACTCAAAATTCCGGAATTTTCAGCCTCTATCCGAATCCGAGACTTAAAACTGAATTGGAGCGATTGTAAAAGTTTGTCGTCACCAGTAAAGTTCTTTAGCTAAGATTCGTGAATTCTGAGAAATGTTAGAAATTCGATGTTTCTTGATGGAATATGGTAGGAAGTGATGCCCCGAGGTAATCTGTGTGGAAGAGAAGTGTTGATGTGAGTGAAAATTTGAATGACGGTTGGTTTTGTGAAGAAACTTGAAATGGCCAGGGTAGAAAATTTTGTGGGAAGTAGTCGAGGTTTCGACGCCAGATTGTTGCAAATGGTGCTAGGTTTCCGTTTCTGTGCTCCAAAAGTCTGTAGCTGCGAAACTGCCAAAACGGAAGTGACGGTTGGTGGGGGCACCTGTTTTCGAACTTGCACAGTTTGAAATTGTATGAGTGGATTTTGATTTTTTTTTCACCATATGGTGGGGAAGACGTCTGGGTATCCAGTTCTATGCGAAAAAAGTGGATATCTATCTTAAAAGATGTAGATGACGTCGGATTTATGAAAACCATCATTTTTGGGTAGTGTGTGCTCATTTATGAAGCAAAGTATGGCTTGTAGGTACTCAAAATTCCGGAATTTTCAGCCTCTATCCGAATCCGAGACTTAAAACTGAATTGGAGCGATTGTAAAAGTTTGTCGTCACCAGTAAAGTTCTTTAGCTAAGATTCGTGAATTCTGAGAAATGTTAGAAATTCGATGTTTCTTGATGGAATATGGTAGGAAGTGATGCCCCGAGGTAATCTGTGTGGAAGAGAAGTGTTGATGTGAGTGAAAATTTGAATGACGGTTGGTTTTGTGAAGAAACTTGAAATGGCCAGGGTAGAAAATTTTGTGGGAAGTAGTCGAGGTTTCGACGCCAGATTGTTGCAAATGGTGCTAGGTTTCCGTTTCTGTGCTCCAAAAGTCTGTAGCTGCGAAACTGCCAAAACGGAAGTGACGGTTGGTGGGGGCACCTGTTTTCGAACTTGCACAGTTTGAAATTGTATGAGTGGATTTTGATTTTTTTTTCACCATATGGTGGGGAAGACGTCTGGGTATCCAGTTCTATGCGAAAAAAGTGGATATCTATCTTAAAAGATGTAGATGACGTCGGATTTATGAAAACCATCATTTTTGGGTAGTGTGTGCTCATTTATGAAGCAAAGTATGGCTTGTAGGTACTCAAAATTCCGGAATTTTCAGCCTCTATCCGAATCCGCAAAGGTTCACCAGTCACTCTGGTACAGAGTAAAGCAGGGAGGCGACCTGACCGACGACTCTGATGAGCGTAGACTCGGATCCGACCTGGGCTGGTGAACCAAAGTCCTCCGTGCCCACCTTCTCGTGGTGCGGACCGTTAGTACCCTTCCTAGGAAGTACTCTTCCTAGGAGGGGGAACGAACGGGCACGGCAGGCAAAACCAGGGGAAGGCAATGGCAAACCACCCCTGTTAATCATGCCAAGAAAATCGTCATGCCACACACCAAACCACGCCGATGGTCGCGGATGGAGGGACTCCCAGGCCGGAGCGCTGTGGGACTCCCAGGCCAAAGCGCGACTCAAGGGCTACTGGGAGAAGTAGCAAGACGGCAACGGAGACTGTGTGGCATGACGATCGCTAGGGCTCCTAGAGCCGACGGCACAAAGAGAAAGAGAAAGAGATCCGAATCCGAGACTTAAAACTGAATTGGAGCGATTGTAAAAGTTTGTCGTCACCAGTAAAGTTCTTTAGCTAAGATTCGTGAATTCTGAGAAATGTTAGAAATTCGATGTTTCTTGATGGAATATGGTAGGAAGTGATGCCCCGAGGTAATCTGTGTGGAAGAGAAGTGTTGATGTGAGTGAAAATTTGAATGACGGTTGGTTTTGTGAAGAAACTTGAAATGGCCAGGGTAGAAAATTTTGTGGGAAGTAGTCGAGGTTTCGACGCCAGATTGTTGCAAATGGTGCTAGGTTTCCGTTTCTGTGCTCCAAAAGTCTGTAGCTGCGAAACTGCCAAAACGGAAGTGACGGTTGGTGGGGGCACCTGTTTTCGAACTTGCACAGTTTGAAATTGTATGAGTGGATTTTGATTTTTTTTTCACCATATGGTGGGGAAGACGTCTGGGTATCCAGTTCTATGCGAAAAAAGTGGATATCTATCTTAAAAGATGTAGATGACGTCGGATTTATGAAAACCATCATTTTTGGGTAGTGTGTGCTCATTTATGAAGCAAAGTATGGCTTGTAGGTACTCAAAATTCCGGAATTTTCAGCCTCTATCCGAATCCGAGACTTAAAACTGAATTGGAGCGATTGTAAAAGTTTGTCGTCACCAGTAAAGTTCTTTAGCTAAGATTCGTGAATTCTGAGAAATGTTAGAAATTCGATGTTTCTTGATGGAATATGGTAGGAAGTGATGCCCCGAGGTAATCTGTGTGGAAGAGAAGTGTTGATGTGAGTGAAAATTTGAATGACGGTTGGTTTTGTGAAGAAACTTGAAATGGCCAGGGTAGAAAATTTTGTGGGAAGTAGTCGAGGTTTCGACGCCAGATTGTTGCAAATGGTGCTAGGTTTCCGTTTCTGTGCTCCAAAAGTCTGTAGCTGCGAAACTGCCAAAACGGAAGTGACGGTTGGTGGGGGCACCTGTTTTCGAACTTGCACAGTTTGAAATTGTATGAGTGGATTTTGATTTTTTTTTCACCATATGGTGGGGAAGACGTCTGGGTATCCAGTTCTATGCGAAAAAAGTGGATATCTATCTTAAAAGATGTAGATGACGTCGGATTTATGAAAACCATCATTTTTGGGTAGTGTGTGCTCATTTATGAAGCAAAGTATGGCTTGTAGGTACTCAAAATTCCGGAATTTTCAGCCTCTATCCGAATCCGAGACTTAAAACTGAATTGGAGCGATTGTAAAAGTTTGTCGTCACCAGTAAAGTTCTTTAGCTAAGATTCGTGAATTCTGAGAAATGTTAGAAATTCGATGTTTCTTGATGGAATATGGTAGGAAGTGATGCCCCGAGGTAATCTGTGTGGAAGAGAAGTGTTGATGTGAGTGAAAATTTGAATGACGGTTGGTTTTGTGAAGAAACTTGAAATGGCCAGGGTAGAAAATTTTGTGGGAAGTAGTCGAGGTTTCGACGCCAGATTGTTGCAAATGGTGCTAGGTTTCCGTTTCTGTGCTCCAAAAGTCTGTAGCTGCGAAACTGCCAAAACGGAAGTGACGGTTGGTGGGGGCACCTGTTTTCGAACTTGCACAGTTTGAAATTGTATGAGTGGATTTTGATTTTTTTTTCACCATATGGTGGGGAAGACGTCTGGGTATCCAGTTCTATGCGAAAAAAGTGGATATCTATCTTAAAAGATGTAGATGACGTCGGATTTATGAAAACCATCATTTTTGGGTAGTGTGTGCTCATTTATGAAGCAAAGTATGGCTTGTAGGTACTCAAAATTCCGGAATTTTCAGCCTCTATCCGAATCCGAGACTTAAAACTGAATTGGAGCGATTGTAAAAGTTTGTCGTCACCAGTAAAGTTCTTTAGCTAAGATTCGTGAATTCTGAGAAATGTTAGAAATTCGATGTTTCTTGATGGAATATGGTAGGAAGTGATGCCCCGAGGTAATCTGTGTGGAAGAGAAGTGTTGATGTGAGTGAAAATTTGAATGACGGTTGGTTTTGTGAAGAAACTTGAAATGGCCAGGGTAGAAAATTTTGTGGGAAGTAGTCGAGGTTTCGACGCCAGATTGTTGCAAATGGTGCTAGGTTTCCGTTTCTGTGCTCCAAAAGTCTGTAGCTGCGAAACTGCCAAAACGGAAGTGACGGTTGGTGGGGGCACCTGTTTTCGAACTTGCACAGTTTGAAATTGTATGAGTGGATTTTGATTTTTTTTTCACCATATGGTGGGGAAGACGTCTGGGTATCCAGTTCTATGCGAAAAAAGTGGATATCTATCTTAAAAGATGTAGATGACGTCGGATTTATGAAAACCATCATTTTTGGGTAGTGTGTGCTCATTTATGAAGCAAAGTATGGCTTGTAGGTACTCAAAATTCCGGAATTTTCAGCCTCTATCCGAATCCGAGACTTAAAACTGAATTGGAGCGATTGTAAAAGTTTGTCGTCACCAGTAAAGTTCTTTAGCTAAGATTCGTGAATTCTGAGAAATGTTAGAAATTCGATGTTTCTTGATGGAATATGGTAGGAAGTGATGCCCCGAGGTAATCTGTGTGGAAGAGAAGTGTTGATGTGAGTGAAAATTTGAATGACGGTTGGTTTTGTGAAGAAACTTGAAATGGCCAGGGTAGAAAATTTTGTGGGAAGTAGTCGAGGTTTCGACGCCAGATTGTTGCAAATGGTGCTAGGTTTCCGTTTCTGTGCTCCAAAAGTCTGTAGCTGCGAAACTGCCAAAACGGAAGTGACGGTTGGTGGGGGCACCTGTTTTCGAACTTGCACAGTTTGAAATTGTATGAGTGGATTTTGATTTTTTTTTCACCATATGGTGGGGAAGACGTCTGGGTATCCAGTTCTATGCGAAAAAAGTGGATATCTATCTTAAAAGATGTAGATGACGTCGGATTTATGAAAACCATCATTTTTGGGTAGTGTGTGCTCATTTATGAAGCAAAGTATGGCTTGTAGGTACTCAAAATTCCGGAATTTTCAGCCTCTATCCGAATCCGAGACTTAAAACTGAATTGGAGCGATTGTAAAAGTTTGTCGTCACCAGTAAAGTTCTTTAGCTAAGATTCGTGAATTCTGAGAAATGTTAGAAATTCGATGTTTCTTGATGGAATATGGTAGGAAGTGATGCCCCGAGGTAATCTGTGTGGAAGAGAAGTGTTGATGTGAGTGAAAATTTGAATGACGGTTGGTTTTGTGAAGAAACTTGAAATGGCCAGGGTAGAAAATTTTGTGGGAAGTAGTCGAGGTTTCGACGCCAGATTGTTGCAAATGGTGCTAGGTTTCCGTTTCTGTGCTCCAAAAGTCTGTAGCTGCGAAACTGCCAAAACGGAAGTGACGGTTGGTGGGGGCACCTGTTTTCGAACTTGCACAGTTTGAAATTGTATGAGTGGATTTTGATTTTTTTTTCACCATATGGTGGGGAAGACGTCTGGGTATCCAGTTCTATGCGAAAAAAGTGGATATCTATCTTAAAAGATGTAGATGACGTCGGATTTATGAAAACCATCATTTTTGGGTAGTGTGTGCTCATTTATGAAGCAAAGTATGGCTTGTAGGTACTCAAAATTCCGGAATTTTCAGCCTCTATCCGAATCCGAGACTTAAAACTGAATTGGAGCGATTGTAAAAGTTTGTCGTCACCAGTAAAGTTCTTTAGCTAAGATTCGTGAATTCTGAGAAATGTTAGAAATTCGATGTTTCTTGATGGAATATGGTAGGAAGTGATGCCCCGAGGTAATCTGTGTGGAAGAGAAGTGTTGATGTGAGTGAAAATTTGAATGACGGTTGGTTTTGTGAAGAAACTTGAAATGGCCAGGGTAGAAAATTTTGTGGGAAGTAGTCGAGGTTTCGACGCCAGATTGTTGCAAATGGTGCTAGGTTTCCGTTTCTGTGCTCCAAAAGTCTGTAGCTGCGAAACTGCCAAAACGGAAGTGACGGTTGGTGGGGGCACCTGTTTTCGAACTTGCACAGTTTGAAATTGTATGAGTGGATTTTGATTTTTTTTTCACCATATGGTGGGGAAGACGTCTGGGTATCCAGTTCTATGCGAAAAAAGTGGATATCTATCTTAAAAGATGTAGATGACGTCGGATTTATGAAAACCATCATTTTTGGGTAGTGTGTGCTCATTTATGAAGCAAAGTATGGCTTGTAGGTACTCAAAATTCCGGAATTTTCAGCCTCTATCCGAATCCGAGACTTAAAACTGAATTGGAGCGATTGTAAAAGTTTGTCGTCACCAGTAAAGTTCTTTAGCTAAGATTCGTGAATTCTGAGAAATGTTAGAAATTCGATGTTTCTTGATGGAATATGGTAGGAAGTGATGCCCCGAGGTAATCTGTGTGGAAGAGAAGTGTTGATGTGAGTGAAAATTTGAATGACGGTTGGTTTTGTGAAGAAACTTGAAATGGCCAGGGTAGAAAATTTTGTGGGAAGTAGTCGAGGTTTCGACGCCAGATTGTTGCAAATGGTGCTAGGTTTCCGTTTCTGTGCTCCAAAAGTCTGTAGCTGCGAAACTGCCAAAACGGAAGTGACGGTTGGTGGGGGCACCTGTTTTCGAACTTGCACAGTTTGAAATTGTATGAGTGGATTTTGATTTTTTTTTCACCATATGGTGGGGAAGACGTCTGGGTATCCAGTTCTATGCGAAAAAAGTGGATATCTATCTTAAAAGATGTAGATGACGTCGGATTTATGAAAACCATCATTTTTGGGTAGTGTGTGCTCATTTATGAAGCAAAGTATGGCTTGTAGGTACTCAAAATTCCGGAATTTTCAGCCTCTATCCGAATCCGAGACTTAAAACTGAATTGGAGCGATTGTAAAAGTTTGTCGTCACCAGTAAAGTTCTTTAGCTAAGATTCGTGAATTCTGAGAAATGTTAGAAATTCGATGTTTCTTGATGGAATATGGTAGGAAGTGATGCCCCGAGGTAATCTGTGTGGAAGAGAAGTGTTGATGTGAGTGAAAATTTGAATGACGGTTGGTTTTGTGAAGAAACTTGAAATGGCCAGGGTAGAAAATTTTGTGGGAAGTAGTCGAGGTTTCGACGCCAGATTGTTGCAAATGGTGCTAGGTTTCCGTTTCTGTGCTCCAAAAGTCTGTAGCTGCGAAACTGCCAAAACGGAAGTGACGGTTGGTGGGGGCACCTGTTTTCGAACTTGCACAGTTTGAAATTGTATGAGTGGATTTTGATTTTTTTTTCACCATATGGTGGGGAAGACGTCTGGGTATCCAGTTCTATGCGAAAAAAGTGGATATCTATCTTAAAAGATGTAGATGACGTCGGATTTATGAAAACCATCATTTTTGGGTAGTGTGTGCTCATTTATGAAGCAAAGTATGGCTTGTAGGTACTCAAAATTCCGGAATTTTCAGCCTCTATCCGAATCCGAGACTTAAAACTGAATTGGAGCGATTGTAAAAGTTTGTCGTCACCAGTAAAGTTCTTTAGCTAAGATTCGTGAATTCTGAGAAATGTTAGAAATTCGATGTTTCTTGATGGAATATGGTAGGAAGTGATGCCCCGAGGTAATCTGTGTGGAAGAGAAGTGTTGATGTGAGTGAAAATTTGAATGACGGTTGGTTTTGTGAAGAAACTTGAAATGGCCAGGGTAGAAAATTTTGTGGGAAGTAGTCGAGGTTTCGACGCCAGATTGTTGCAAATGGTGCTAGGTTTCCGTTTCTGTGCTCCAAAAGTCTGTAGCTGCGAAACTGCCAAAACGGAAGTGACGGTTGGTGGGGGCACCTGTTTTCGAACTTGCACAGTTTGAAATTGTATGAGTGGATTTTGATTTTTTTTTCACCATATGGTGGGGAAGACGTCTGGGTATCCAGTTCTATGCGAAAAAAGTGGATATCTATCTTAAAAGATGTAGATGACGTCGGATTTATGAAAACCATCATTTTTGGGTAGTGTGTGCTCATTTATGAAGCAAAGTATGGCTTGTAGGTACTCAAAATTCCGGAATTTTCAGCCTCTATCCGAATCCGAGACTTAAAACTGAATTGGAGCGATTGTAAAAGTTTGTCGTCACCAGTAAAGTTCTTTAGCTAAGATTCGTGAATTCTGAGAAATGTTAGAAATTCGATGTTTCTTGATGGAATATGGTAGGAAGTGATGCCCCGAGGTAATCTGTGTGGAAGAGAAGTGTTGATGTGAGTGAAAATTTGAATGACGGTTGGTTTTGTGAAGAAACTTGAAATGGCCAGGGTAGAAAATTTTGTGGGAAGTAGTCGAGGTTTCGACGCCAGATTGTTGCAAATGGTGCTAGGTTTCCGTTTCTGTGCTCCAAAAGTCTGTAGCTGCGAAACTGCCAAAACGGAAGTGACGGTTGGTGGGGGCACCTGTTTTCGAACTTGCACAGTTTGAAATTGTATGAGTGGATTTTGATTTTTTTTTCACCATATGGTGGGGAAGACGTCTGGGTATCCAGTTCTATGCGAAAAAAGTGGATATCTATCTTAAAAGATGTAGATGACGTCGGATTTATGAAAACCATCATTTTTGGGTAGTGTGTGCTCATTTATGAAGCAAAGTATGGCTTGTAGGTACTCAAAATTCCGGAATTTTCAGCCTCTATCCGAATCCGAGACTTAAAACTGAATTGGAGCGATTGTAAAAGTTTGTCGTCACCAGTAAAGTTCTTTAGCTAAGATTCGTGAATTCTGAGAAATGTTAGAAATTCGATGTTTCTTGATGGAATATGGTAGGAAGTGATGCCCCGAGGTAATCTGTGTGGAAGAGAAGTGTTGATGTGAGTGAAAATTTGAATGACGGTTGGTTTTGTGAAGAAACTTGAAATGGCCAGGGTAGAAAATTTTGTGGGAAGTAGTCGAGGTTTCGACGCCAGATTGTTGCAAATGGTGCTAGGTTTCCGTTTCTGTGCTCCAAAAGTCTGTAGCTGCGAAACTGCCAAAACGGAAGTGACGGTTGGTGGGGGCACCTGTTTTCGAACTTGCACAGTTTGAAATTGTATGAGTGGATTTTGATTTTTTTTTCACCATATGGTGGGGAAGACGTCTGGGTATCCAGTTCTATGCGAAAAAAGTGGATATCTATCTTAAAAGATGTAGATGACGTCGGATTTATGAAAACCATCATTTTTGGGTAGTGTGTGCTCATTTATGAAGCAAAGTATGGCTTGTAGGTACTCAAAATTCCGGAATTTTCAGCCTCTATCCGAATCCGAGACTTAAAACTGAATTGGAGCGATTGTAAAAGTTTGTCGTCACCAGTAAAGTTCTTTAGCTAAGATTCGTGAATTCTGAGAAATGTTAGAAATTCGATGTTTCTTGATGGAATATGGTAGGAAGTGATGCCCCGAGGTAATCTGTGTGGAAGAGAAGTGTTGATGTGAGTGAAAATTTGAATGACGGTTGGTTTTGTGAAGAAACTTGAAATGGCCAGGGTAGAAAATTTTGTGGGAAGTAGTCGAGGTTTCGACGCCAGATTGTTGCAAATGGTGCTAGGTTTCCGTTTCTGTGCTCCAAAAGTCTGTAGCTGCGAAACTGCCAAAACGGAAGTGACGGTTGGTGGGGGCACCTGTTTTCGAACTTGCACAGTTTGAAATTGTATGAGTGGATTTTGATTTTTTTTTCACCATATGGTGGGGAAGACGTCTGGGTATCCAGTTCTATGCGAAAAAAGTGGATATCTATCTTAAAAGATGTAGATGACGTCGGATTTATGAAAACCATCATTTTTGGGTAGTGTGTGCTCATTTATGAAGCAAAGTATGGCTTGTAGGTACTCAAAATTCCGGAATTTTCAGCCTCTATCCGAATCCGAGACTTAAAACTGAATTGGAGCGATTGTAAAAGTTTGTCGTCACCAGTAAAGTTCTTTAGCTAAGATTCGTGAATTCTGAGAAATGTTAGAAATTCGATGTTTCTTGATGGAATATGGTAGGAAGTGATGCCCCGAGGTAATCTGTGTGGAAGAGAAGTGTTGATGTGAGTGAAAATTTGAATGACGGTTGGTTTTGTGAAGAAACTTGAAATGGCCAGGGTAGAAAATTTTGTGGGAAGTAGTCGAGGTTTCGACGCCAGATTGTTGCAAATGGTGCTAGGTTTCCGTTTCTGTGCTCCAAAAGTCTGTAGCTGCGAAACTGCCAAAACGGAAGTGACGGTTGGTGGGGGCACCTGTTTTCGAACTTGCACAGTTTGAAATTGTATGAGTGGATTTTGATTTTTTTTTCACCATATGGTGGGGAAGACGTCTGGGTATCCAGTTCTATGCGAAAAAAGTGGATATCTATCTTAAAAGATGTAGATGACGTCGGATTTATGAAAACCATCATTTTTGGGTAGTGTGTGCTCATTTATGAAGCAAAGTATGGCTTGTAGGTACTCAAAATTCCGGAATTTTCAGCCTCTATCCGAATCCGAGACTTAAAACTGAATTGGAGCGATTGTAAAAGTTTGTCGTCACCAGTAAAGTTCTTTAGCTAAGATTCGTGAATTCTGAGAAATGTTAGAAATTCGATGTTTCTTGATGGAATATGGTAGGAAGTGATGCCCCGAGGTAATCTGTGTGGAAGAGAAGTGTTGATGTGAGTGAAAATTTGAATGACGGTTGGTTTTGTGAAGAAACTTGAAATGGCCAGGGTAGAAAATTTTGTGGGAAGTAGTCGAGGTTTCGACGCCAGATTGTTGCAAATGGTGCTAGGTTTCCGTTTCTGTGCTCCAAAAGTCTGTAGCTGCGAAACTGCCAAAACGGAAGTGACGGTTGGTGGGGGCACCTGTTTTCGAACTTGCACAGTTTGAAATTGTATGAGTGGATTTTGATTTTTTTTTCACCATATGGTGGGGAAGACGTCTGGGTATCCAGTTCTATGCGAAAAAAGTGGATATCTATCTTAAAAGATGTAGATGACGTCGGATTTATGAAAACCATCATTTTTGGGTAGTGTGTGCTCATTTATGAAGCAAAGTATGGCTTGTAGGTACTCAAAATTCCGGAATTTTCAGCCTCTATCCGAATCCGAGACTTAAAACTGAATTGGAGCGATTGTAAAAGTTTGTCGTCACCAGTAAAGTTCTTTAGCTAAGATTCGTGAATTCTGAGAAATGTTAGAAATTCGATGTTTCTTGATGGAATATGGTAGGAAGTGATGCCCCGAGGTAATCTGTGTGGAAGAGAAGTGTTGATGTGAGTGAAAATTTGAATGACGGTTGGTTTTGTGAAGAAACTTGAAATGGCCAGGGTAGAAAATTTTGTGGGAAGTAGTCGAGGTTTCGACGCCAGATTGTTGCAAA
>CAUVYU010000051.1:0-17394 GCA_963556255.1 Allolobophora icterica | reverse complement strand
GTGTAGGTCCTTGACGCGCCCGTTTGCACCGGCGCCACGCGGGCCGCCAGGCCGGGCGGGGGCTCGTGGTGCACCGCGATATAGGCTTCGGCCATCGGCGCAATCTTGGCGTCGCGCTGCGCCTCGGTCAGGGCCGGGTCCTTGAGCACCTGCTGCATCTCCTGCACCGCCTGGTCTCTCGGCACGTAAGTAAAGCGTGTCGTATGGAACTCCACGAGGGCCGGGTCGGTGGAGAGTTTCTGGGTCGCGCCACCCGCTTGCGCCGGGGGCTGGGCCGGCTTCGTGGCCGGAGGCGGTACAGCTGGTTGTGTGGTCGGCTGGGTTGGCGGCGTGGCCTGGCGTTTCGCCCGCACCTGCGCCAGGGCGTTCTTCTTGGCATCCGTAATCGGCGAACTCGGCAGAGCAGACAGCATATCCGCTTCGGCATCAAGCTCCCGATCCGTCAGAGTGCCGTACTGATCCGCCCACAACCCGGTCGCCTGGGCGCCAACGGCCGGCTTCGTGCCCGTGGTGACCGTAGGCGGGCGCGGGCCAGCAGGGCGTGCGGCTGGGGCTGGAGTGGGCGCAGGAGCTGGAACAGGAGCTGGAGCCGCAGCGGGCGCGCCGGTCGAGGGCGGGGTCGGGGCAGGGGTCGGCTCCGGCAGGAGCGGCTTCGTCGCTGGCGTCGCCTCGTTGCCCCCACGAATGGTCGACTTCGGCGTGTAGGTGGTACCAGGGATGCCCTTGTCGTAATCACCCTTGCCCTGGTACAAGTCGATCATGCCACGCACAATCGGGTCGGTGCTGTTGAGTTCCTCCGGGGTTAAATCCTCACCCTCCTTTTTGTTAAAGTAGCCTCGAATGGCTATCCTCGCCTGGTCCTTCATCCAGTTCCCAGGCGACACGGGCTTGCCCTCGCCCGTGTACACCTTCTTGTAATTACCCTCCGCATCACGCTCGACAATATCATTGCCAATCCTAAATTGCTTGCCAGCCCCGGCGCTCGAGCTCATGCGCCGCGTCTCCCACCCGGCCCGCGCTTTGGCCAAGGCCGTCTCTTCCTCAAGCTTCAGGTTCTCCAGCTCCGCCTTGCGCTGTGCCACCCGACGTGCCGCCTTCTCGTCTTCCCACGACGGCCCCATCAGGCCTTTCATCAGGCCCAGGCCGACGTCCGACAGCACACCACCGAGCGCACCAGTGTCTACCATGATAATGGTCTCTTTCTACCAGTAGTCGAAACTCGGGTCGTAGTTGACGCCGGCCCATGGATCGAAATTGTACAGATCTGCGTCGGTGTACCCGGTATAGTCACCGGATATGTCGGCATCGTTATAGCCCGTATAGTAGTCATTCCCGGTGTTCGCGCCGGCCCAGGGATTGGCCATGCCCGATATGTCGGCATCGGTGTAGTTCCCGCCACCGCCAATGAGCTTCATCACCTGGGAGATGAGCCCGGTATTGCCCCCGAGGAGCTTGCCGAGTTGCGTGGCGAGGGCGCCGGCGTTGGCCAGTGGCCCGCCCTGACCACCCCCAGTCGCCGTATCACTGCCCCAGGGCTTGTAGGGCTCAGGGTAATACTCACGTGAGCCCGGCGGAGTTGGCTGGAAGCGCAGGGCATTCCAGTCCTGTGTTGGCGCCCCGGGATAATCCGTGGGCCTGGCCACCGCGCCCGGCACTTTGGCGCTGCCGGCCCGCAGGAAATCCGGCGCGTTCACCCCGGTGTAGTCCGGCAGGTTGGTAAAGTTTGGCGTATTCATGACGTTATAGCGTGGCATGGCGCTGAACTCTGGACGCTGCGCCCAGGTGTAGCCTGGCACACTCGTCATGTCCTGCTGGCTATAGGCATTGACCGCCCCCTGCTGCCCCGTCAGGTAATTCTGCATGGCATTTTGGTAGAGCTGCGCTTCCTGTGGGGCAAACGCCTTCGCCGCCATCAGGTTGCTGTACTGCCCGCCGCCGGCCACCCCGCGCCTGGCCATCTCTTCCTCAGTTTGGACATTGATGCGGTCACGGGCCGCCGCGGAGAGGGGGTTGTAGAGGGCCTGTGCCCCCGCCGCAATCGCCGCCGGGTCACTCAAGTTCCTGCCAATGGCCTGGCGCTGCTGATAGGCATTGAGATCAAGACCGCGCTCCTCTCTGGCCTGTGCGGCGCGTTCATCCTCGCGCGTGAGATGGCGGCCGTACTGCTCATCATAGACGTCATACTGCTTGGCGCGGTCCTGCTTGACCTGTGCGGCAATCTCGTCTTCTCTGGTCATATGGCGACCGTACTGCTGCTCAAAAGCACTCCGCTCGGTGGCCCGGTCTTCGAGCGACTGCTGACGGCGCTCGTAGTAGTTATCCATGTCGAGCTTGCGGTTCTCGTTCCAGGTGGTGAGTTGCCGCGCACGGTCCTCGTCAATCTGCCCGGACTCTTTGAGGTACTGAATCTGCTGCTGCTCTTGCTGCAAGCGCGTATCACCGTAGGCGGTCTGGTACTTGGTAAGCTGGTCCTGATACGCCGTCTGCTTCTGGCCGTACTCTTCCTGGCTCTGGGCATAGAACGTCTCGTAACGGGCCACGGCCAGTTTGTAGGCCTCGTCAATCAAGCGCTTGGCGTCTTCTTGCTGGCCGTACTTCGTTTTGAGCTGGTCCATGTAGCGGCTCACATCGGAGAGCTGCATCCCCGTGCCCACCGCGCCAATGACCCCGCCGAGTAGCGGGCCGAGGGAATCCAGAATGCCGCCGCCCGTGCTGCCCGTATTGCCGCCTCCCTGAATAAAGTCTGTGCGTGTATCTGCCATACTGCCTCCTCCCCCTGGTCGATCGGGGGTACTGCCGGCCCCGGTGGCGAGGCCGTAGGCTTTGCTGCCGACCCCGTAGGCTTTCTGGACCACTTTGAGCAAGTCGCCAACGGTCGAAATCCCCGTAGAGGCGAGAGCCGCTAACCCGGCCGCACCACCTACGGCCCCGAGCGAGATGCCCATTTTGCGCAGGACGTCCTCATCCAGGGCTTCGCCCATCATGCTGGTCATGCCGCCGGCGACCCCGGCAAGCCCCCCGGCACTGCCAAGCGTCAGCCCACCGGCAGCAAGGGCTCCCGCGGCAGCCCCACCACTGGCGCCCATACCGAGCATCATCAAGGCACCAAAGAGATTATCGCCCATGCCAAACGGGTTGGCGTCACTCTCCTGCGGCACCGTAGCGCGCCAGTTCCAGTCGGCCGCCATCGTTGCCACCTCATCGTAGAGCTGGCGCTCCTGCGGGGTGGCTGTGCCGTGCTGGATACGGTCCCGCAGGTTGAGCATGATGGGGCCGGCGTCGGGACTCCCTGGGTCGAGCAGGGACCACCACTCTGGGTTCCCCTCCTGCCAGCCGCTCTCCGTCCAGGTGCCACCGAGGTCGCCCTGCCAGCCGGCCCGCAGTGAGGCGATGTCGCGGGTCGGCATGGCCCGGGCGGTGGCTTCCCACTGCCGCAGTTCGTCCGCCTCATACGGCTGCAGCGCGCCCGTGCGGCTGCGCTCCATGCGCCCCAGCATCTCGGTCAGGTAGCTGGGCACGTTTTGCTGGATGTCGCCGCTAAAGTAGCGGCCTTCCGGGTCCCAGGCAAACTCCTGGTCCCTGTACTGCGCCGGGTTGCGGAACATACTCACGCGCATCGACCCTTCAGGAACGTAGCCCTGCTGGTCATCGACCACCTGTCCGTTGACCCAAAATAAGGTCATAGTAGACTAATCTTATTTAAGATGTTTCCAGCTTAGGCGCTTTGCAACACACCTGACAGCATATTGCGACATGCCAAAGACTTTCGCTAACCGATAGCAAGTAGTTCCGTCATGCCAGCCCCTAAGCCGCCAGATAGACCAGCGTGCAGTCATAGAGAATCTTGTTCCCCGACGCCACCCACGCATCCTGGTTCGTATTGCGAATGACCGTGATGGCCGTGGCGCCGGCCGCCATGAACACCTGGCCACTCGTATACCCCACGCCGTCATTGCAAAAGGCCCAGCCCCGATAGGCGGTGACAGGCGCAATGGCGGGCGGGAGTCCTGTCACCGTAAACGTCGTGCTGTTGCTCGTGCCGGTGATGGCCGGCACCATGAGCGTCACCTGGTTACCCATTTTCGTGTACCGCGCCGTGACGGTCTGGGCCACGGTATGGCCGGTACTCGTCGCCGTAAAGGTGCTCGTGGTGTACGCCTGGGTCGCTGCCGTGCCGAGCGTGGGGGCCCGCCAGCGCCCCGCCCGTCAGCGTCAGTCCCCCGCCAACCGTGATTTCCTGCGCGTCCCCGGCACTCCCGGCACTGCGCCCCAGCAGCCGCGCATCGGTGACGTTCTGGAGCTTGGCATACGTCACCGCGTCATTGGCAAGTTGCGTGGTGTTGACGCTGCCAGCCACAATCGCTGCCGTGATCGAGGGTGTGGCATCGGTGTAGGTGAAGTCAATCGTCGCGGTATCCACCAGGATAGTCCCCACGGCATCCTGCGCGTCTTCTGCCGTAAAGGCTGCGCCACCTGCGACATACTCGAGGCCCGTGCCGCTCGCATTGACGCGCACGAACTGTCCGGCCACCCCGGCGCTATAGTCAGCGGCATCGGTGAGGGCCTGGAACGTCGTGGCGCCCGGCGTGCCGGGAATACCCTGAATGCCCTGGCTGCCGGTCGCGCCTGTTGGCCCCGGGTCTCCCTGCGGTCCTGTTGGGCCTGGCGCTCCGGTCGTGCCAGTTGCCCCTGTTGCGCCCGTCGCCCCCGTAGGGCCTGGAGGACCTGTGGGACCCGTCGGCCCTGGTACACCCGTATTCGTCAGCACGCCGCTGGCGTCGAGGAGCAACCCCACACCCGGAGTAATCTCCTGCGCATCGCCACTGCCCGAGCTGTAGCGCCCGAGCAGACGGTTGGTGGTGACGGGGGTGATGTTGCCGACTGTTACATCACCGCCGCCGCCCCCACCTCCGCCCGTATCAATCACCTCACGGAGACCACGCTCAAGCACGAGAACGCGCAAGTCGAGAGAGGGCATGATCAGAGCCTCATTGGCCGAGAGGCAGGCTTCGGGCGACCGTGGATGGCGATTTCTCTTATGACGGTCTGCCCCGCGCCTTCAAGTTCATAATAAAACAGCTCACCAGAACGGCCGACGTCGAAGTTCATGGTCGCCTCCACTTCGCCCTCAATGCCACTCGTGGGACTCAGCGTCGTCGCCACCGTGCTGGTCGCCGTGCGCATGTTGGGTCCCTGGCGCTGCGCCACCGGCCCCATGGCGGCTCTCCCCGTGACGCTTTGCCCAGCCACCATGCCGACAGCCTTGACGAGCACGCGCCGAATGTACATGCGATCGGTGGTGCTGCGCCCTTTGACGGGCGCCAGCCTCACAGTCCAGGCGACGTCCACGCCGTCGTCCTGGCTGTCCCCGGCAAAGAGCCGCTGCACGCGCCCGCCACCCTGCTCGCCGGCCAGCACGTAGGGCTCCACGCCAGGGTCATACTGCGCGTCAATGGTGGCAAAGGGCACCGGGAAGGTCAGAATCGTCCAGGCCTGCCGCAAGAGGTCGTAGACAAACACCCGCGTGAGCTCTGGACCACTCCCAAAGGGACAGGCGCACATATAGAGCGGCGGGTTTTGCACCTGCGTGGCGGTGGAGCGCATGAGCTGCGCCCAGGTAATCGCCTGGATGTCCGCCGTGGTACGCTGCTGGAAGAGGTAGGGGCGTATCGGTTCTGAGAGCAGCGTATCGCCCTGGCCATCGGTGATGGCAAAGCCGCGGTGCGTCAGCCTGATGACCCCCTTGGACGTCAGGAACTGGATGGAGCGCGGGGCAATGCAGCCGAGGTCCGTCTTCACCTTCTCGATGCTAAATTGCTGGCTCGCAAAGAGGCCCGTGACGATGTAGGTACTGAAGTCCTTAAAGGCGATGAGGACGCCCTGAGGACTGATCCCCGTGTCGGCAATGGTGAAGACGCCAAGGCCCATCCCCACCTGGCCGTCGTCGTTGGAGATAAACGTCTGGTTCTCCAGCGGCCAGGAGTTGGGGTTGTTCACAGCAGAGCAGCGGAGGCTCGAGGGGCCGTCCGTGGCGGTGGTCACACCCGCGGTGTTCCAGGCCCACAGGCTGCCGAGGTGCACGGCGAGGTGTTTGGCGCCTGGGGGGACGACCTCGCCCTCGCCGGTGAGGGCGGTAAGGGAACCGAAGGTGGTGCCGTCGTAGTACTTGATGGGCTCGTAGCCCGCCGCGATGATGGCCAGGTTGCGCAGCGTCACCATGGTGGGGAGATCATAAGGAGTTGAAAATGTCCCTAGCTGTGGCCACGGCGTCCCAGCTGCACGCCTATCGAGGAATTGTCCTGACGAGGAACGCCTGACAGCGAGCTTATACAATGAGCCATCTGATCGTGCCAGGTCATACAAAGTAAGGACCGCCGTTGTGCCAAATTGCCCGGCATCCACCGTGACGGCACCGTCTCTGGAGTACAGAGCGCCGGTCTGATCGAGGAGCAGGTTGGACAGACGCAGGACCTGATTCTCGGCAAGGGTATGGGGGGAACTGGAGGCGTTGAGCCCGCCACTGAAATTGGTCCGACTGATAACGCCAGGATCAGCCAAGGAGCACCTCTAAGGGACCACAACACGGCCCCATGCCATGCCGCCAACCATACTGTCGCCGTACGCCCGCGCCTGCAGAGGAAAGGGTGGCTGTTGCCAGGTCGGGTCTTGTAAGATCTCCGTCGTAAGACTGGTAAACTCCTGCATGTGGGACATGGCGCCCTGTCTGTCCTGCTCGGCGTCTCTCACCCGTGCCATGACGTAGCTCTCCAGTGGGGCAATGAAACTCACTGGCAACTCTATGCAATCGGTGCTTTGCCTGACCGGGTTCGGTGCGCGCCAGCCGCGCGCCCAGAGGCCAAGATGCTCAACTGTGTCTCCCGCATAGTGGAGAGCCACCTGGGTGCCACTGACCCCGCGCCTGACCACCGCCAGCCGGGGATGGTCGGTCGGTGTGAGAGCTGGGAGTAACTCACTGTACTGCATCAGTTCACTCCCCACTTTGATCCAGCCAAAGGGCAGAAACCCAGCGGTAGAGTTGACGGCAATCGTCTGCTCCGTTGGTCCAAGCGTCGTCATCAGATTGACGACGGGATCGGTGCGGTCACACGCTGGCCATAACGACAACTCCAGCTTGTCACTGCGGTGATGCCAGGAGAACCACAGCGGTTGCGCAATGGCATACGAGGGATAGATGGTGTGCAATTCGTCCAGGTGCATGAGCCGGTACTGGTTGGCAAAGCAGCCATCCACGTTGATAAAACGACGGTCTAGCGCATACACCTGCTGGCCATGCTGCCCTGGCATGGCCGTCCAGTCGAGGACCGTCCAGTTGGTACGGCGGGTCAGTTCGCGTATGCCATTGGTCAGCCAGCGATAGAGCGACTGGACGCGCAAGAAGCTCCCATCCGTATCCGGCAAGGGATCACCTGTCACGTCGTCATACATCGGATCTGGAATCATGTCTCTGACCGACGTGATAATCTCCCCAGCCTGCGGACAGTCCAGGTTCGGCAGATACGGCAGCGCCGTGATTATCTCTGTGCCAACTCCTAGTAGCTCTGCGATACTACACCCCCTGGTTCTCTGGCATCGCCACTACCACCTGCTGCGTCAGCGCCTCCAGTTCCTGAATGGTGCGCTGGAGCCCGACAATCTCGGTGCGCAGTGTCACCACCTGCTGCTCAGCCTGGGCATGTGCGGCATAGGCCTGCTCCAGTTGGTGTTTACACTGCGCCAGACGCTGGGTTATGGCTGCGTGCATAGGCCCTCCACGACGTCGAGCCGCGCCGCCAGTTCCCCCAGGGCGGCAATCAGGACAGGAATGAGTTGGAGATAATCAATCCCCAGGTAGTGGAAGTCCGAGCCGTCTTCCTCGATCACTTCTGGGAGTCGTGTCTGGACGGCCTGCGCGGAGAGCCCAAAGCGTCTCCCGGCTGGGAAGCCAATGGGCCTGGCCTCCTGGTTATAGAGAAAGGAAATGGGCCGTAGTGCCAGCACCGCCGTGAGCCCTGGCACGTCCTGGCGCACGTCGCGCTTGACGCGCTCATCTGACGGAGGGGTGACCGTAATGGTGCCAATCGCTGCCGCATCCACCCGTGCCTGGAGGGTGCCGTTCCAGCCTAGCGCAATGATATTAGAGTAGCCATCCCCCTGCACCGTGCCGACATTGGCGCAGCGCAGGCCCCCGCTGGACCCAGGGAGGAGAATGCCGCCGTGGAACACCGACGCCGCGCCCCCCTCAGCCAGGATGGCGTAGCGGCCCGTACCGCCCGTCACGAGGGAGCGAAAGGCCGAGGCGGTGCCTACCGGCAAGTCCTGCACCAGAAAGCCGCCGCTCGTATTGCTCACCACGCCTGCCGTATTTGTGGCCCCGGCCACAGTGAGCGTGCCTACCGTCAGGCTGGTGCCCCCCACGGGCAGCACGCCAATGCCTGTTGGGCCATTGAGGTAATTCCCGGCATCCCCCTGCATATACAGGTTATAGCGGCCCGTGCCGCCGGCTTGCATAATGCCACCGACAAAGCCGTAGATGTTGTTGCCAGAGACCGTATTTTGGGCATCGTAGCGGCTAGCCGTGACGTTGGCAGACGTCACCCCGCCATTGACGGTGAGGGACTGCCCAAGGAGCGGCGCGGTGCCAATGCCGAGCGCCCCCTGCATAAAATTGGGCGCATCGCCGCTGAAATAGATATTCCAGCGGTCGGCGCCGCCGGTCGCTCCCATCTCTCCGTAATAGGCCGCGGCAGGCGAGCCGCTATGGTTAGAAACGGTCATGCCCACCTCAGCCCGGACGACTCCCAAGAACTGCGATGGACCATTCACCGTCAGTTGATAGGCTGTGGTCGGGGTGTTAATCCCCACCCAGCCAAACTGCACGGCGCTGTCCGGGGCAATGTCTTGAGGCGTTGAGAGCGTCACCGTACCAATGCCGCTGGGGGGCGAGAGCAACACGCGATTGGCGGTCCCGACAAGATTGATGACGCCGGCCTCGGGATCACGCAAGGTGATGCGCTGCTGCGGTTCAAAGGTAAAGCCCGATTTGACAAACTGCATGTCGTAGGTACCGGCAGCCACAAACAGATTAAAGCTGCCGTACTGCGCGTTGTTCGTCGTCGGGTTGGGCAGTGGGACTGTCCCTGCCGCATCGGCAAAGAGGGAGACCAGCGTACTCCACTGACCGTCACGGTCCCGAGGACGCCCGTGACGACATTGCCCTCGAGGTCCTGGGTCACCCGGTAGAGTCCTGCGAGGGCCATGGCTACTTCTCCTCCTCGTGCTCACTACTGCGACTACGCCGACTCCGCGCCGCTGGTTCCTGGATCTCGAACATGAGGGGCTCTGACTCCTGCCCATCCTGATTCTTCACGGTCACTGCGTAACTCCCAGGTGTCGTCGCCGAGGCCATGTTGATCGTCGTCTGTAGTGCAGCAATCGTGGTCACTTCCTCCGCGCCGTTAAACGTAATGAGTGCCCCGCGACGAAAGCCCGTGCCCTCCACCGTCAGCAGCACATCCGGCCCGCCGATGGGAGCGGAGGTGCTTGAGAGCGCCGTGAGAACCGGCGCTGCGCTGTCCACGCGCACGCCCTCGAGCGTCGTATACTCCAGCACATCGGTATTGAGGAGGATCACTTCGTAGCCACTGGTATCACGCGCATCAAAGAGCAGTTGCGGCACGTCAGTCGTCGAGGGGAGCCGCGCCACCAGCGGCTTGCCGACGTCTTCCGGACTCTTCCAGCCGCCCTGGCTATCCCAGAAGCCAGGCGTCCCCGGAGCAGCGGGCTCCGGGTCATCCTGCAGGGTGCCGGTCAGTTGTGGGTCCTGATAGCCGGTTACCTGGATAGAGTTCATGGGCAGCCTCCCAGGAAGGCATCAAACGTGCCACTGGCGCCAGCCCCCGGGATAAACGCCACACGGGCGTAGCGCTTCGGGCCGTCCGGACACACGCCACTCATGCTGACGCAATACTGCCCGGCTACAAAGGGAATGGTCGCCAGGGCAATGGTGCGCAGGTTCGTGGTAAAGGCCGTATCATCGGCACACTGAATGCCCAGGGCCGAGGTGCCTGTGCCTTGCGTAAAGGTCTTCAGATTGACCGTACACTTAAAGTAATTCATCCCGGCCGTGCCGAAGTCCCCGTTGCCCCCGGCCGCCGCGACTGACGAGGCCGTAAGATCGGCAAACTCGAACTGGCCGCCAACCAGGGCAGCGCCGGTGTTGGTACCCCCCACGGGCTGGCGCTCAAACTCCGGCGAAAAGTTGCGCACAATCTGGCCCATCGTCTGTGCCATAGTCCACCTCCTCTAGGCGTTGGTGAGCCCGGTGATGCGCGCGTGTTGACGCAGCGACAGGAACTGCATGTTCATGGTCAGCCAGACGTGACTGACTATAACTCTTTGATTTGTTGGTTGTATGAACGGGTCGATCCTGAAATGATCAAAGGGATGGAACACCGGCCGCACGTACTTCTCGGTGAACATCTGGGCCTCACCCGTGGGGATGAACTGATCGTGGAGGACTACAGCCCGGTTGAACATCAGGTTGCGGAAGCCGCCCCTGGTGGTCTCTTCGTCCTCAATGAACCGTTGGTTATTGGTCAGTAAGCCCCAGTACGTGTTGTACCCCGGCCTGCGTGGTAGCGATGAGCGTGGGCTCCTCGTTGCCATAGGTGGCGCGGCCGTATTCCGTCCTGGAGGTTGGGCAGGGTGATGCCGCCCGCTGGCGCGGCCGTCACGCCGTTGCCGCCATTGGTGCGCCAGACAAAGCCGGTGACCGCGTTCGACTGAATAGGGACGCCGGCATACGTGCCGGTATCAGCCAGGGCGATCGGTACGACCCGTCGAGGTCGATGGCCGTGTTCTGCGGGGCAATACGCTGCACGGCGCGGTTTAACTTCTGAAGTAAACTGGCGAAGGCGACTTCTTCCTTCGACCGCACAAGATTCGCCACCGCCTGCATGCCTTGATTGAGCACCGCATCGAGCACAGGAATGGCGATCAGCTGTTGGTAGGCCTTCCATTGTAACTCGGCAGGCTGAATACTATCCGTCACATCAGTCGAGAGGAGCTGCGCGCCCCAGTAGGCGCCGCCAGTCAACTCTTCCTGGTTAATCAGTGGCCACACGAGGGAGCCACCCGTGAACTTCCTGCCTAAGCGCGTGAGTCGCCAGAACAAGGGAGAGGGCTTGAAGACTGAATCCACCAGGGTCTTTTGAAAGTGTTTCTGCGTGAGGGCGCCAGCCGTGTTAATCAGGGTGATCGGCGGCTGGAGAGTGCGGAACCGATTTCTGCCATGCCTTGTGTCCTTTATGTCAAACGGCATCTTTACACCTGGCGTAAAGATGTAAAGAGACAGTTTGACGGCATACGTCCTAGGCCGTACCCATGAGGATGGCGAGCATTTCCGGGTCCATCACCGCGGCGTGCTCGGCTTCGTCAAGGGAGGCGTAGGTGGGTTCGGGTGTCGGCGCAAAGCCTGACGGCCCGAAGGGTTGAAACGGCACCTGCCCACGGGCGAGGTCTTGCTTGGCTTTGTCGTAGGCAACCTTCTCGGCTTCCTGGCGAATCGCCGCTTCGCGCTTCTCCCGCGTCAGGTGCGCATAGGACTCATTCAGGTTGGGAGGACCCTGGCGCGATTGCAGCGCGTGCTGCACGAGCTCCTGCGGGTCCACGCCGTACGGATCGTTGCGTTTAATTTGATCGAGGGCCATCATCACTGGCCACTGGCCCAGCTGAGAGCCAATGCCTTGCAGCATCTTCTCGAGCCGCTCCAGGTTCTGTTCGGTGCGGGCCTGGCGCTCCATCGACATCTTACTTGCCTGGAAGATCGGTCCCAAAATGGGATCGCGCTCGTAGTCGACTAAGGGAGTGCCATTCGTCTCAAAGGGCGAACTACTCCGGTAGTCATTGGCGGCCTGTGGGTCATGCGCCGCGAGCGTCTGTGCCAGCTGGCCTTGCAGCTGGTCGATCCTCGCCTGGTTGTCACGGTCGCGCTGGCTCCAGCCTTGTGTAAGGCGGGTCATATCTTCTTTGGGAATGACGGCATTACGCAGCTCCCCAAGGGCGATCGCCGAGCCGTTCATATCCACAACCATCTCGTCTGGATAGGACTCGCGATTCCTGAGGATGCTGTTCCAACTGATATCGGCCATGCGTCTCTCCATCTGCGTGGGGAGGGGCTATCCCTGGCCGGGACTCCCTCCTGCACGCGGCAATGGTTCCTCACGCGGCTCGCTAAAGCTCGCGCTTTGCTAGATCGGAGGCGGACCAGGGGCGGGTCCTGGAGGGGGTCCACCCATGAGCGCGCCACCCATGGGCAGCCCGGCAGGCGGCGCCATGGATTCACTGCGCGGCAGCATCTCGAGCTTCTGCGCCGCTTGCTTAAGATTCATCATGGCACTCGCCAACTCCTTCGCAACCTCTGGCGAGCGCATATGGATTTTGCTCATCGCAAACCCCACGGTGTCCTGCGCCCGGCGAATCGCCACCTCGACCTCATCGGGAGGTGGGGTGGCTTGCAGGCTGCGCAGCGCGCGGCGGCGGGGTCGCCACCAGGGATTCCACCAGCCAGACCTTGTAAGGCCTGTTGCATCATGGGGCCACCCATCGGCCCGGGGCCTGGGGCGCCAGGACCGGCAGGACCGCCAGGTGGCGGCATCCCCCCAGGTCCAGGTGGGGCTCCAGGCAAAGGCATGGGCAGAGGCGGCCGTGGCATGGTTGCCATACAGCCTCCTAGAGCCCTTCGCCGTCATCGGGGAAGGCGGTGTCTTTCCAGTCGTTGACATCATCACCCGAGCCCATGGACTTGATAGCGGCGTAACTCGACTGCCCCAGGTAGCCCAGGGGGTCGGGTACGCCACCGTTGCTCATCGGCGTAGTGACTTCGGCGTGGTGCACACCCTCCGAATAGAGAGGGCTCGCCATCGTGACCTTCTCGCTACTGCTACTACGTTCAGCCATACAGTCCTCCTTAGCGCCTGCTGCGCCGTCTGCCGGTATCAAGTGGTCTGCGTGCCCGACGGTCTTGCTTACGTGTTGGTCGCATACGCACCTCCTGCCTTACTGCTCGAATCGTTTATCCTCCGTCGCGCCCGCGAGGGAACGGCGGAAGAACGCCATCACTGCCTCTTTCCCGCCCTGCTTCTCGATCGTCTGGACGTCCGCGGTCGCTACCCGGAAGTCGCTTCTCTTGCCCTCGTGCACTCCCTGGACGCGGAAGGCCTCGCCTTCGTGGCTCACCTGACTGATCCCCGTCTCCTGGCTCATCACGCAAACTCCCCTGTGGGTGTGGTTGTAAGTAGTCCTGGTCCCCTTCCCCGCGGTACTCCGTGGGACAGATCATCGGCATCAGTCCGGCAAGCATGTGCTTGATGGGGTCAAGCTGACCGCCAGGGTAAGCCGGGCCGCTCTCCTTGTCGCCGATACAGATACGCAGCGTCACTGAGCTGCCAGAGGGCAGGCCGGTGGCGAGCAACGCTTGAATGAGTGTCGGTAAGTCGCTCATCGCTCTTCTCCTGGCCATTCACGGGCACGGTAGGGACGCGATGGCGCGCCAGCCTGCTCTGCCCGCATCTGTTGCCTATAGCGCTCAATGACTGCCTTGATGGCCTCGTCAGACATGTCCAGCGGGGCACGGTACTCGATGATCTCCTCCAGGGTCTTGCCCCTCCCCGATGGGCCACCGATGGGGGGGGACCCGCATCCCCGGATAGCCGGGGATGGGTTCGTTGCGTAATGGCAGGTCGCGTTGCAGCTCCTGAAGACGCTCGGCACTCGTCATAGGCTTGGTCCAGCCACTCGGCTTTTTCACGGGAGGGGTCCTGGTTGTCAGGAGCGCCATCAGCGGCCCCAGGAACGTTGTCACGTAATCGATGGGTACTTGCCCAACCTCGCGCGAGGCCTGCGCCTCGGTGGGCAGGCCAATCTCTCCCTGCTCGCGGCGGTAGTCCTCATGCGTGGGGATGTCCCGCACGGGCGCCCGCAGCAATTCCCCCAGGTAGTACGCCAGGTCCTTAGGCGGGAAGACCTGCTCGTAGAGGTCGCCCTCAGTGGTGCGCAGATAGTCGGCCATTAGCGCCGCCCTCCTGCTTTGCCCTTGGCCGCCGCCGCCAGCGCCATCTCTTGCTGCTGGCGCTCGGCAATCTCTTTGTAGCCGGGGATTTCCAGCATGCGTAGGAGGTCCTCATTTGGCACCGATTCATCTTGGCGAGCGCCAGGTACAGCCGCTTGAGCATCGTTTTGCTGCACCTGGAAGGAGTTGGGATCGACGTGCACGGCATACCGTTCCCAATTCATCAGCGGCTGCCAGGTAATCGGTTTCCAGGCCTCGTCTTCCACGAAGGGCAGGAAGCGCTCCGTCGTATAGAACTGCGCCATGCGGGCAAAGAGCATCTGTTGTCAGCTTGGTGACGGACTTGAGGAGCAGGCGGGAGCGCAGCCGAGTCAGCCCCATAGACTGGGAAATTTCTGTTTCGGTGAGCTCGGCACTGACGTTCCCCTGTCCCTGCTGCCCCCTGGCGCGAGGGCTGAAACCCCAGCACCTCGCGCATCTTGGCGCGCAAGCGGTCACCGTGCGTCACCATCTCCGGCGGCATAGGCTGCGGGTAGAGTGCCCGCACCTCCGTGCCCGGGCGCTTCAAGACCACCTGGCCCGGGACATCAGCGAACGTTTTAGGGTTTATTCCGCTGTTACTGTCCGCCAGCCAGATACCCTTGTTCATACGCAGAGCGTTCTCTAAGACCAGGGACTCGTTCTTATCGCTGCCGCGCTGGAGTTCCTGCACTTCACTCACGAGCGACTGCCGTGGCCAGAAGCTGTGGACCGAGGGCTGCAGCTTGACCTGGATGAGGGGGAAGGTCTCGCCCCAGTAGGGGGTTGAGATCGTCGTAGAGGACGGTCGATTGCGTACACTGAATGAGGCGGCCCTGGGGGTACTTGTACCTGGAGACCTGGCGCAGTTTCTCTTCCTTGACTCCGAAGTCGACGTATTTCTCCACCTGGTTCTCGAGACGGTTATCGCGCGTGTAGCAGGTATAGACGCGCACGCCAGTCTCAGCGCCACCAGAGGGCACCGGGCCGCCGTAGGGGTAGAGTGGGGGAGGTCAGGCCCTCACCGCGGGTGACACCAAACGGGTCGCCACCCTGCGTGCCCTGCTGCGTGGAGCCATGCGTCGCCGCATCAGGAAGTACGAGGCGGCCACGGTCGGGCCATTTCTGCCGCACCTCCACCACATCCATGACGTCTTCCCAGATCACGTAGCGCCAGTCTTCGTCAGAGGTGGCGCGGGGATCAGGGTAGACGCTCTGGGGATGTCTCGCCCGCACGACGATTTCCCCCTGGCCCTGGGCCCGCCACGGCTCCCACACCACTTCGAGGAAGCCGCACGGCCAGATGGCGGCGTCGGCATAGGCGTCAAGGAGCACCATGTCAATAAACTGTCCGCGCCAGAAGGCCTGCATGGCCTTCTCTACCTGCGAGTCACCGCTTGCCAGTTTTGGGGTCGCCGGTGACGTAGACCTGCGGCGTGTTGTCCGTTAAGTCGGAGAGCTCGTTCAGGATGAGGAGTTTCGTTTCGTTCACATTGATCGGGGCTTTGTAGGAAGGCAGGGGATTCGGGCCAGTAGGTCCCCCAGTAGGTCTGGAGGGATTCGGACCAGTCGTTATCCTTGATAATACGATTGCGGGCTTGCTTGGCATCCGTGAGCAGTCCACTCACCCAGTTGCAGATGACCTGCTCGCCGGGACGCGCCGCGCCATTGCGGCCGGTGCGGGGGGTGCTCCATGAGCTCAGCTTCAGGCCATTAGCGCCGGCTCCTCTTCCTGGCGGCGGTCTTCCTGCCCTTGCGCAGCATGCCTCGAGCCATGTTCGCTTGCTTCACCCGCTTTGGCGCCGTAGTCGCCACGCGCCGCCGCGGCCATTTTGCTGGCAGGGATGTTCTCGCCTTCAGGGGTATTGGTGGAACGGTGGAGACCGCCCTTGCTGAAGGAAACAGGCTTGCGTCCCTTCTTGCGCATCGTGACTGTGGCCATGGGCTAGGGTCTCCCTGGATACTGCGGCTGTGGGGCTGGCAGCGGCGCCACATGGCCCTTCGCCGCTGATTCACCACGGGCGGCCGCCTCAGCACCAAGCACCGAGTTGTACCTGGCGAAGGTGCCAGGACGCCGGCGTTCTTCCTCCATGGCAAACTCGATGGCACGATCGGTAATGCGCTGCTGCTGCTCCGGGGTCAGCTCGTCTTCCGACAGGAGGGCGATGAGGTCTGCGGGGGTCCTGGTTCGGCGTCAGTTGCGGGATGATCCATTCCTGATCGCCAATGTTGACGCCAATGTTCATGACCGTGGCGGCGCCGCCACGCTTCGTGCGCTGCGGCCCCAAGAAGCCCGTAAGCGGCACGTTGGACTGGTGCATGCTCCGCTCCGAGCGCTCCTCGAGCGTGTCGAGAATGCCCTGCGTCAGTTGCGTATAGTCCGGCTCTGCGTACTCAGCCATACGCTAGCGCCCTCCTGGTAGGGGCGAGGCCCATAGCCCTGGCCAGCCGTTCGGCATAGGCCCGTTGCTCAGGGGTCGCATTGAGGACACTTGGATCACCAGAGAGGAGTCGTGCGGCGAGGGTGGCGCGAATATCACTCAGCGAGCCGTAGGTACGGAAGCGCTCATATTGTTCCGGGGTCGGATCAAAGTCTGGTTGGAGCTCCGGGTGCATCCGGATGTAGATACGGGCCGCTTCGTTGAGGGCAACCGCCTCACGCTCTTCAGGACTACGATTGCTAAACGGATTGAGGACGACGGCATCATCCTCAGCCGCATAGCCAGCCGTCTCCGGTTGCGAGCGGAAGAACTCCAGCTCTGAGTCTGTCGGCTCACGCCGCGATATACCGCCAGGCAAACGTGCGCTCAGCCATACGCTAGCGCCTGCTGGTCTTGCGGTTGCGCGAGCTGGTGCCGCGCTTACCTGCCCTCACCTTGGCCTCAGGCGCAGAGTCATCACCAGACACCTCTGACGCTTTCGTTTTGTCTTTGCCGAACGGGGGGGCTTTGGACTTGCCGAAGGGATTAGGAGCCATGGCCGTATCTCCGGAGAGAGGAGTGGCCAGGCAGACCGCTACGCATACACACACGCCGCGTGTCCTCGAGGACCCTGGAAGACTCGAGGAAGAGGTCTGCCTGGCATCTGGAACCCCTTTGCACCACGCGGCAGCTGACCTAGCGGTCGGCCACCACGGCTGTTCCAGGGCACATGACAAACCCAAGGTGTGTCTCGGTAGGATGAATTGGCAGGAGTATGAAAGTATTACTTGAGGGATGTCAAATAGAAAACTACGCGAGGGAGAGAAAAAACTCCCTCGCGTAACGAACGCGCGCGCGTCAATTAAGATAATTTCTTAATAGACGGCG
>CAUVYU010000050.1:0-25102 GCA_963556255.1 Allolobophora icterica | reverse complement strand
ATATATATATATATATATATATATATATATATATATACCCATACGAGACCGATAAGCCAGACTCAGTTGTGAACCCGGTTTATCCAGACATCGCCATTTTCCACGGAAATCGCGCAAAAAAATTTGAGCACACGTTCTGGCTATAATAGACTCTAGATACACGCTGAATTCATTTTCTAGGAGGCGTTTTATATGTACAGTATGGGTTTACCACCATGGATAGCAAGACATGTAGGCCTAGTTTATGATGGGCGCAGTGGTAGGAAAGATATACAGTTCATGACTGCGCATGGGTAGTCCAGACTTATACACGTAAGTCACAGACGTGTGTAAATGTAATGTAAATGTAAATGTACGCGATTTTCTATAGCGACCGTATTATGGCCTCGACCCTGCTCATTTTTCAATGAATTGATCGGGTGAGATCCTTCACCACCGCTGCCCGTTTGAATGGGTGCCACGCCATTTAAGGTCCCCGTGTGGGACCGTGCTAGCCCGGGATTTAAATCTCTGAAATAAGCTACCTTCGGGAAGCGAACCGCGGTCCGCATGCGCTGTAACACAGAGTCGCATGAGACGCACAGCCAACGTTCTTACCGATGTAGCTAACTGCCAGACACGAAGCAGGTTTGTCCCCATTCTTCGCCAGACACAATAGCTATACGTGCATGTTTACTTATATTGTTCCGGAATTCAGTTAATTTAGAACAATCTTATAAGATTTGATTATTATTGTTGCATGTACGTTCACAGGTTTTTAGCATATTGATCTTGCATTTTTATAGTGGTGATGTCATAAAAATTGAGAAAGTAGCTTAAGCTATACATTTTATTATTTGATTCTACTGCTTAGATTTGATATCTATGTATGTGTTGATTTACACGTATGTATGCTGTAGCCATTTGTACTTAGTTGTGTTTATCTGGTAATAAGTAACAAATTTATGCAAGTGAAATTGCTTTAACATTTGCTCTGTTAAACCCAGTGTTATTGTTTGTGCAGTAAAAGTAACCTAAACTATACTTTCGATTATTATTTTTTACTTTATTGATTAGATTTCTTAATTGTAACTGTTAATTTTAATTAGTAACTTCTAATGCACGATGCTTGTGTCTAATGCACCTAAACCAAGCCATAAATCAGGTCAATATTCAGAAAATTTCCTTCTGAAGTAACTGTAATTTCTTGCCCACACTTTTTTAAACCCATTCTTACTCTTTGTTTATAATTTAATTATAAAATAAGTAAATCCTTGAACATGTGCCCTATTCATTTATCATTAAAGAAAATATAATCAATTAATGTCAGTTTCTGGCCTTATTAATGCATAGGCCTATTACAATATAAGAAATTGGCTACGTCAATTTCATTATAATTATTGTAATATACATTAACAATTGAGATATAATACCCAGTTTTGTAGTATATTACCAATTATAAGTATGTTACACAGTGAAGCCAAGTACCAGTGCTCGAGTGCATGGTAATGGCACTCAATAACTGAAACACAAATAGGCCTACTTACACTATTTTAGCAAATAGTGTGCACTATCGAACATCATTCAGAACCAAGCTCAAAAGTCATTTGTTCCAGCTTCCTCACCATCAGTATCTTGACTTCTGGTTTCTCTGAAATATCAACCTGGCTTCTCTTTAACTAATATTTTACTTGAAGCATCCATCGATTAATACTTTATGCATTATGACAAGGGCATTATAGAACTCATTAGTTTAGACTTCTCAACTACACTGGATTTTCGATCAACAAAATAGGAAACACGTCAAATGTACCACTTAGACTGTTACAAAGACAATTTATATGACCACATAAGCACATCTTTCATCATATGATCACATAACTTGCTGCATAAGAAGTCAAGTAGAGTGTGAAGACCACCCTTCTAGAAAAACTCTCAATGCTTTTAGTATTTCCCAATGGCAGCTGCTTAGAATTAGTGTTAAACACAAAATTAAAATAGAACAACAAACTCAGAAAGCAACAGCATGCTATTGAAGGTCAGTCTTTGTCAGTTAGAAGTTATGTAATGTGCAGATATTCCGAATTACTTCTTCAGTACAAGAGCCCAGGCACGAGTTTTAATTTGAGCTTCTGTGCGATTCCTTAAAACTGGAAATTCCGCTTGCAGTTGGCGGATAGCACCGAAAGAAGGTGGTCTTTCGACTCCTTCAAAATGACGCCTGATGATCTTCAGCTCATCCTCACTCCAAGCATTGTTTCTCCCTGTAAATCAGAAAGCAAAACAACTTGCTATACTATGAAGGGTGAAGTGGGATACCTACAGGCTCAATAAGGTTACAAGCTTTGATACCCCTGCATTTTAGATTTTGAATCTCTAATTTTCTATCAGAAATATTACACAACACATTAAAGGTGGTACAACTTCAGCTCCTGATATAACCAATACAAATAATAATTGTATTCTCCCTCTGCACTCTAACCTTTGGCTTAAAACATAATTGTTTAGTGACATTTTGCCTGAGGGATTGGATCATATCAACTAGGTATATAAAACAATGGTACTAGGCTATTGCCAGAACTATTACAAAGAATAATTTTCTACAATACATGAAACAATAATAAAATATGTATGTCCTCTTGAGATAACATGCTAAGTACACACAATTACAGAAAACATCCCAAATATATAAAACTTGGTGATATATTATATTTATTATTTAGCCTCTAAAGATGACCATGACCTTAAAAATGATGCTAATGTCATTAAGTGCTTACAGAAGCAAGTATATTCTTAATTAACCAATTGTTTATCACAATTTGCTGTACAAACATCTTCTAAGCACAATTAGAAAGTATATACTATGCTAACAATGAAAAGGGTATTCTTTATCCTTATTAACATCACCATAATCATCATGATTATCATCATCCATGACATTGCTATCATCACAAAACCAATGCCATTATTGGTAAAAATGTACATACTAGATGCTTGATGTTGAATATGTGCTTTTTTCAAAGGATCTTCTGTTTCTGCTCTCCAATGTTTTTGAATGTGTGCTTTTTTCAGAGGATCTTCTGTTTCTGCTCTCCAATGATTTTGAATGTGTGCTTTTTTCAGAGGATCTTCTGTTTCTGCTCTACAATGTTTTTGAATGTGTGCTTTTTCAGAGGATCTTCTGTTTCTGCTCTCCAATGTTTTTGAATGTGTGCTTTTTTCAAAGGATCTTCTGTTTCTGCTCTCCAATGTTTTTGAATGTGTGCTTTTTTCAGAGGATCTTCTGTTTCTGCTCTCCAATGTTTTTGAATGTGTGCTTTTTTCAGAGGATCTTCTGTTTCTGCTCTCCAATGTTTTTGAATGTGTGCTTTTTTCAGAGGATCTTCTGTTTCTGCTCTCCAATGATTTTGAATGTGTGCTTTTTTCAGAGGATCTTCTGTTTCTGCTCTACAATGTTTTTGAATGTGTGCTTTTTTCAGAGGATCTTCTGTTTCTGCTCTCCAATGTTTTTGAATGTGTGCTTTTTTCAGAGGATCTTCTGTTTCTGCTCTCCAATGATTTTGAATGTGTGCTTTTTTCAGAGGATCTTCTGTTTCTGCTCTACAATGTTTTTGAATGTGTGCTTTTTCAGAGGATCTTCTGTTTCTGCTCTCCAATGTTTTTGAATGTGTGCTTTTTTCAAAGGATCTTCTGTTTCTGCTCTCCAATGTTTTTGAATGTGTGCTTTTTTCAAAGGATCTTCTGTTTCTGCTCTCCAATGTTTTTGAATGTGTGCTTTTTTCAGCGGAACTTCTCTTTCTGCTCTTAAAGTTTTAACGGGTTGTTGCACTGTTTTGCCTTTTCTTCCACTTGCATCCTTTTCTTTTTCAGCTGATTCGACACCCAGTAGTGCAGAGTTCCTTTCTAGGGTCACAGATTGTATGGTCATTAACTCGCTTTCTGATTTTGAATTGCTCTCTTCATCAGATTCGATGTGTGGCAACTTTGATTTTCGTGGTTCGTTCACAGACTTGAGATTGTCTTCACTGACAGAACATCTGTTAGGCTCTGGAATATATAAATACAATGCTTGTATAACAACAGTTCATCACAGTCAAACTAGTTTTTACAAGAAGTTTCTTTTCAATATATTTTATTTATGGCATCTGTTAAGCAAATAACATTAGTAAATCTGAATCTGAAGACGTTTTCATGGTTGTTACTTGGAGTCCGCTCAGCAGACCCGCAATAGTTGGACTGCCACACAAACGACTTTTCCACAAATTACTGCAACTAATTTCACATTTAGTGCATTGCTAAACAAATTTTACAACTGAGATAATTAAAATGCAACAGCTAAAAACTGCAATCAAATTATTCTACTCTATTTGATTTATTTCTTTGCTGGGGACTGCACACCTGTATTAAAAGCAGAGTCTTACTCTTGAAAGATGGTTAGATAGACTTCAAATGAAAACTAAGTCACTAACAAACCTTCCACTGGAAGTGAATCCAACTTCTTTCCTTTGAATGAGGTCATTTCCAATGAATCCAGAGCCATAAGTATTCTCCCAACTTTAGTTATCTCAATGGCAGGTGTGTGAAGGCGATATGCGGATTTGTGGATGTCTATGTTATGTCCCAAGTGATTTGACAACCACTCCAGCTCTCCAGGCAGCATCTCGATCAACTGAATAATAAGAATAAGTAAATACGATAAAGTAGTTGATATAAAGAAGTCTTTAAATTCATGCTTGTAAACAAGTATTTTAAATGAATTGGCCTGCTATTACTAATAAGCAGTTAAAACAGGAGTTGTTCATACTTCTGAGTTCATTTCTTATTTTGCCTCCACCAAATCATGGCCCTGTCATGTATGTTAGTTAACATTTTCAAAGTTTACTAATTCATGAAAACATTTCATCTCGATATCATTTTTTAACATGTTGTTTGAATGCAAGTATAGATAAACTTCCAGCAAGACAAAAATAAAGCAAGAAATACTGTCTTTTCAAATTTAACACAAAAGAAAGCAGTGAATACCTGAGCCATTGTAGCTACATGTTTTCTCATTCTGGTTGTTGTGAGGAGACGAGGCTGTCGCAGTCCAGCAGAAGCTGCTATTTTCTGTAGAACAGAATAATATCCTATGTGAGTCATTGTCTTTGGAATCGCAAAAAAATACACATTATCTTTTGGAACTTCAACTTCTTCTCTTTTTCGTGCCAAGACTGCCATCGCTTTTGACATATCATCTGTTAGCAAGATTGGAACTGGGCGTGTTCTTTTTCCAGGAACAGAAATCATTTCCATCCTGGAATGAACAAAGCAAACAGAAAACTTCATTTGCAAACATTGAAATAGTTTCTTTACAAACATTTCATGAGCAAGTCTCCAGACTATTAGTACAAAAAGACTTAAGAAACAAATGAGATAGTGCAGACTACTGTAAAAAAAGAAGACATTTATCGATGATGGCTCTTAACAAACACAAACCATGGATCTGAAATTTGGAGTCAGCCCACTAGAAATACACTAACTCAATTCAAGAGGAGATTAAACAGTAATCTGGACCAAGTCAAATTGATACAATGATAATTTGATACATGCCTCATTGATACATGGCTCATTTGATACATGGCTCTGCCGTTAGAAGTGCTTTATAACTGCCCGAATACATTACAATACCATTTAATCAGCACAGGGCATTTAAATATAGGCACTATGCTACAAGGCAAGCACTTGAATTACTGTGCCACATAAATTTTGAAGGAAGCACCATGAAACAGCAATTTATAGCAATTGTCATAGAGCATTTGCAAAGCCTCTCTTATAAAGACCTGCACAAAAGTCTAATAAATAAAAAGGAACAACTATCAATATCTATCAACTGGCAACAGTAATTTGGAATAAAATGGATGTTTGTTGTTGCATACCTGGCTGTAAGCTGCCTCTCAACTTCGCTCATACTGTCAGTCATACTTTTATTGATGACAGAAGCCTCCTTGTTCAAGTAGTCTGACATCAGAAGTTGCGAAACCTCACTTCCTCTTCTACCATTAAAGACAATAAGACGGCTGAGAGTTATCTCAGCTAGTTCACGCCACACAGAATTGTTCTCTTCAATTGCAGAGACTAATTCTTCAATCATTTGCAGCTGGTAAAGTTTCAGCTTTTGTAAATCTGCTTCATCTGGAAACTCTCGCAATGTATTGCTTTTTAACCTTTGTGCTGCAAGTGCTGGAGATGAAACTCGGTCTGTGAATTCTGAATTGTGAAGGGCAAGGAAATCTTCAGCATCTTTCAGTGAAGCTGTGTCCCCTGATCGTATGCACATTCCTCTCTTCAGCTGTGCACACTTGTGTAATGAATGGCCAAGTTTCAATGCTAGTGAATGATTTCTGTACAGACGCCTGCCATTTCCATCTAAGTAAAACTCACATTCGACTTCAATGGCCTTGATGATATTGTCAAATCCAGGACCAGACAAGAAGTCACTGATTTTAACATTTGGTTCATTTTTTATCTTCACGAGTTGTATACGAAGACGAGCCAACTGTCGCATTCTCTGAGCGATATCATTAGCTCGCTTTGGCCCCAACCTCTGAAGTAGACTGGATCCAAAGTGCGTTATCAAAACATCACACTTGGCTTCTCTTGTTAATCTGTCCTTTCTCATCCTTGAATCAATCACCTGCTCAAGAAGTATTTTGTCTATTCCACTTTCTTCTGCAGCCAGTGCCCCAAGTAACAGCATGTGACTGTCTAGTTGTACGGTTTCACTTGTTTCCGAAATGTCTTTTAATGCACATTTTGTACTGTGTCTCCACAGTTCATCCCTAAGGAAAAAAATGAAACAATACTGGCAAGGCAAATAATCCTTCACATTATGTTGAATTGGTGAGCTTCTCCCAACAATGAAAACTCCTTTCTTCGCTTGCAAGACAGTTGTATTGTGGTTGAAAATTCCCAGATTTATAAGTCTTTTAAGTTTCTTCCTTTCACCAGGCTTTGCCAAAGCTGCAGCTACCTCTGGGTCATCACTGTGCTGACGTTTCAGATGTCTAAGCATCTGATAACAGAAGACTTGGCAAAGCTTACATGGCAGTTTTCTGTTTTTCCCCTTTGAATCATTCTCACACTTCAGAACAACTGTATTTGCAAACACACAATAACAAAATCTTCTGTGTATGTGTGTGTGTATATATATGAGACAATGTATGTATGTATGTATGAATGAATCCATGTATCTGACTATGACATATCACAAATACAGAAATTCCTAAGTACCCGTGCCAGAGCGCCCTTGTGAGACTTAAAGAGCACTGTACAATTTAAAAGAAAGTGGTTTTGTTTACAGACTATATATGCTTGAATTTACAAATACACTTTACTAGTGTCATAACTGTCAAAACCTTTTGTTATCATACTGTTTCAAACGAAGAGGAACATCACCTAAAAAAACTTCTCATAAAAGTCATAGTCAAAAGAAAAGATGTCCTAGTAGACGCTACAAACGTTCGTCTTCCCAGCCAACAAAGAACATTATTCCGGAAGCAGCTAGAAGCTCAAAGTCCGGACTAGCTCCAAACTGTCTCTGTCTGCAGGTTCTGAATTAAACGTCCAGTCCACAATTTCATTCTCCGACTCCTGCATGCCTCTGGTACCCAACCATACTGGGCTACAGGAAGGCTAGACGATTTTTCTCCTCTTCAGCTATGCTTTTGCTTCTTGCTCCAATTGGGAACCTTCTTCAAATTTACCCAAGCTACTACAGGTTTTCCTGTGAGTTACTCCCGATAAAAATGGTACTTAATGAAAAACATTACAAACGCAAGACTACAATTGCAGCAATCAATTTACCCATTTATAATACAATAATGTTAAAAAATACAATATATTTTCGGTTTTTATTTACACCTAATATAGTATGAAATATTTTTATTACTTGATCAATGGCATCACATATTTTAAGTTTAATGCAAATTGTTCCAAAGGTTGGGACCTTTTAACAGATTCAGAACAGACGTACACTGACCTTACAGCAGACCAACATATCTGTTAGTTCACAATATGTGGCAATACTTGTCATAATTTGAGTGCAGAAGTGGCTTATCATTGTTTAAACAAATGGTTAATAATATTAGTTATCAATAAACTTCAAGCTGAACTCACCATTACAATTAATGTCCTCTGGTGTTTCTGTATTGCAGTCCTCATCATCTTCAGCGACTGATAAATCACTGTCACTCGGTTGTTCGAGATGTGCACTTGTCATCCTTAGTCCTTTCTCGGTATCATTAGTCAGAACACTACTCATCGTGGGTCTTTGCTTCAGATCATTAGTCAAAACACTGCCTATCGTGGGTGCTTGCTTGGGCTCTTTAGTCAGAACACTACTCATCGTGGGTCTTTGCTTCAGATCATTAGTCAAAACACTACCCATCGTGGGTGCTTGCTTGGGCTCTTTAGTCAGAACACTACTCATCGTGGGTCTTTGCTTCAGATCATTAGTCAAAACACTGCCCATCGTGGGTGCTTGCTTAGGCTCTTTAGTCAGAACACTACTCATCGTGGGTCTTTGCTTCAGATCATTAGTCAAAACACTACCCATCGTGGGTGCTTGCTTGGGCTCTTTAGTCAGAACACTAGTCATCGTTGGTCTTTGCTTCAGATCGTTAGTCAGAACACTACTCATCGTGGGTATATGCTTCAGATCCTTAGTCAAAACACTACTCATTGTGGGTTCTTGCTTCAGATCATTAGTCAAAACACTACTCACTGTGGGTCCTTGCTTCAGATCATTAGTCAAAAGACTACTCACTGTGGGTCCTTGCTTCAGATCATTAGTCAAAACACTACTCATTGTGGGTCTTTGCTTCAGATCATTAGTCAAAACACTACCCATCGTGGGTGCTTGCTTGGGCTCTTTAGTCAGAACACTACTCATCGTGGGTCTTTGCTTCAGATCATTAGTCAAAAGACTACTCACTGTGGGTCCTTGCTTCAGATCATTAGTCAAAACACTACTCATTGTGGGTCCTTGCTTCAGATCATTAGTCAGAAGATATACCGGGTCATTTGATGTGAGAGTCATTGAAAGTGGTGATGGTTTCAGCAACTCAGTTTCTATAAGACAAAAATACTGTATATCAATCAATCAATCAATCAATCAATCAATCAATCAATCAATCAATCAATCAATTAATCAATCGAGATATGCATAGAACCCCTTCAAGGTCTCTAATCAGAAGTCCTTGAGGTGTAATTCATTAATTTAGTCCAAATAGTTAATTCTGATTTTTGATGTTATCGATGTCTTTGACAGCCTCAGTCAAAGAACTTAATAACAAATCACAAAATGAAAGATATTTTGCATCACTTTAGAGCAACAGCTCAGTGCAAAAGTCAGTAAATGCATTGTCAAATTATTTTCATGTACTTTGTCCTTTTTTTTTAGAACTCAAACTAATTTGCGCATCATCGTCAACTTCGTCAAATAATCGATCTGCTGACATATTTTCGGCTCACTACCATCAGTAGCCTATCCACTCACAGTCACAGGCACACTATCAGACACAGTACTACTTTGAAAGAACATCATTTTGCTTCAGATGTTCGTGCTTTGCAGTACATTTAAAAAACCCACTGGCATACATGGACTTGCGAGTACTCGACATTACTTAATGATTATTCAATACTTACAATGACTAAAACAACAGCAGAGTTACCAATGTAAGTTAGTTATGCACAATTACAAATCGAAGGCATATGCATGCAGTTTTGCACACATAATAGTTTTTTCTATATTCACATGCATATATTAAGCAGTATCTACAAGTATATAAAATACTTTTCAATCAAACGAACAGCAAGCCCATTCTTACATCACTTCAGTTATCAAACTGTGCTATTTTATGCTGCAAATTAAATAGTGGATTAATACAAATATTTTAGGAAATAAAAGTGTATTTCATTTATTCTACTAACGTTTCTGAACTCTTGGAAACTCTGAAGAAAATTCCGATTTCTCAGGTGATGATGACTGTATAATAGTACGATCTGATCTTACTGACAGATCTGATGCTGATGGAAAATAGTTCTATTCAAAAAAAGACACAAACAACTACAATCTACATGGCTTAACTTGTTAAATCAACTTTATGATCTACAACTGTTCCCTCTATGAATGCTTCAGGGAAATACCTGTCTCTTCTAACAAGATTTTATCCCTAAAAATCTGGGCTGATAAGTTCAGTTGTTACCTGCAACACTGCTGAATAAAATTTACTGTAAATGAATCACACGTCCTATACAGAGTTCTTAAGATGCACTATATGATCTGTTTGGTTTACAAATCAACAGTATGCCTGGCAAAAGTGCTAACTTTCACTTTCTATAAAAAAACTAGATGTATTATACGTGGATGCCTACTACTATCATTGTATAAATTCATTGTACTATAGTCCCAAATAAAATTTCAAATCAAATTATTTAAACACAGACTTCAAGCCTCTAA
This sequence comes from Allolobophora icterica, assembly GCA_963556255.1. Classification (NCBI taxonomy): domain Eukaryota; kingdom Metazoa; phylum Annelida; class Clitellata; order Crassiclitellata; family Lumbricidae; genus Allolobophora; species Allolobophora icterica. Next base: position 14,625 of record CAUVYU010000050.1, on the reverse strand, counting down.
AGAAAGGTTTTGAGCCCTTTAGGTCTTTGTAGAAATGTCAAACCTTAACTCTCCAAAGAAAGAAAAAAAAATCGTTTGAATTATCATAATTATGAAAGAAAGGTAAACATTATCAAATATGCATGGCAAAATGTTTCTTGTACATTTCTAAATGACATCAATCACCTAACCTGCTCTGTAACCCAGGACGTGGTCCCTGTCATCTTCATTTGGCTCTCTTTTTCTCTAGCTCTTTTAAGTGCAGTTTCAACCATTAATTTTCCTCGAGAAAACATTCTCTACAAAATTTTAATTCAGAAAATGTGAGGCTGATTCCTTGCTTCATAATATGAAGGAAACCATTGCAACTTAATTACTTCAGTTGCATTGCTGTTGTCAGGCACGCATAATCCATGATCAGAATGTTGGGGGTTCACTACTTTTCCTCTAGACATTCAGTTTAATTCACAAGGTGTAATCGGACAATTTGGCAGAACCCAGTAAAAAATAATTTGGGATCTTAGCTGATTTTGGCTCTTAAATTGCAGTTTAATATATATATATATATACACAAAGTATAATCAGACAAGTTTTGCGGGGCTCAAATCGTAAACCAGTGACCATGCAATCGAGTTTTGTTAAGAAACGCATACCGAAGCTTTTCTGAGCGGCGTTGAAGAGGACGACGAAGTTAACTCTCGGGATCAAGATAATCGTCCGCAAACGAAAATAATCGGCTTTTATTCCTCCTCAAAGCAATCTTTACTTAACAAAAATGATCGAAACTTTTACTTTGACTTGTTTTCACACGCTTTAATGTACTTTTTGCGCCAAAATGACTTTCTCGTCTCGCTTCCCATGAGGTGTCAATAAGCCACAATATATTATCCCGGGTACACAGAATTTATCCGCCGTCAATCATCACAATCGCAATATTCCTTATTCTAAATGCTTAAGCAACGAAGTCACAGGAACCAGTTTCTTCATATAAATATGCTTTTACTTTAACTTTTGTTATTGGCATTACCTAGCAACTTCTAGCTTACAGTATTTAATAAATGCTTTTACTTCATTTACTACTGAGCTAGTCTGAGCATGGTCAAGGCCATACCACAGTATAAATAATACGGTCGACATTGGAAGACAACTCGACATTGGAAAACGTGTACAGTTGTACATTGACATTTAGTGCATTTTCCATCAAGAAAGCTACAGCATAATATTATTATAATTCCTTTTACTATTGCGTACTGTACTGTAATATAAATCGAAAAAGTTGTTGATTACTAAACTATCTGACAGATCTAGGAATTGTTTGATACTTCAGACGAGGGATGAGAATTCCGTGAATCCAATATAGGCCTACGCTTCGGAGTAGGTATCTTGAAGGGGCGCTAGGGCCTATATTACATTTTGATTAATTATTACGTGGGTAGCCTTGCAGTTGGAAAGGTGTATGGTTGTACAAGCTTTGTGGCAATATCTGACTGAGAAGCGTATTTTTTTGTGGGGAAACATTCACAAGGCTGTAAAGCAATGAGTTTGCTCTAATTTAGTAGGGCCTACAGCGTAAAAGTAAATTGTTTTAAACTCGAAGTAAACTTAGGACACAAACTTGTTTGAGCTTGTCTAATATTCTTAGAATTCTCCAGTTGTATTGCTTTAGCTCATGTTGCTTACAGCTTCCCTTGAAAGCATGTAACGAGTTATGGCTCGTCAATAAATGAAGTCACACTATTTTGGCACAAAATTGACCCCGATTCCCTTCTCGTCACATTTCGCATGAACTTCTATATACATTAAGCATAGAAGTTCATGCATAGCGTCAGACAAGTCTAACCACCTCCCGCACTTGGGACGTGACGTCATTTATGGAGAGCCCCTTATGTATATAAAAATTGTGAAAGCACTACTGAATAAAAACCGTACGAATGCAATACTCAGAGAAACCTAAAACAATGCATAATTGTTTGTAATCACAAAATCATGAAATCATGTTCTTCTCAGAACACAAGTCAACGATGAAGACCTTCAGATAGGGTAGTGACAATTCCTCGACTTTCATGAAGTATATAATTATTCAGAAAGGAAGTGACCAATTGTACCATAACAGAAATCCGGTAGTGTATCAAGTATATCTGTAACACGCATAATTGTATATATACTCATTGCTATACTCATGCAATACTCATACTGTAATGCATCAAACATTTAGCTGTGCAGTTAACAATATTCTCTCATTTTGTATTATGTACCAAATTAGAGAATGCATACTCGTGTATTTAATATGTCAATATATCAACAGTTTGTAGCATTCTGTCAATATGGTGACATGATGAAGAATTTAACCAAGTTAGAGACAATTCCATGAATTTTATGTACTACAGGAAGAGGAACGATGCTACCAACCACTACTGACTGCAATGTAATAGTTAGAACTACACATACTCGTTTATTTAATATGTCAATATATCAACAGTTTGTAGCATTTCTGTCAATATGGTGACATGATGAAGAATTTAACCAAGTTAGAGACAATTCCATGAATTTTATGTGCTACAGGAAGAGGAAATATGCTACCAACCACAATGTAATAGAATTAGGCTACCTAGTGTAATTAGAATTCTTCTAACACACATTACTATATATTACTATATATACATGTTGCTTAGGATGGGTAAATGGGTAATCCAGACTTTTAGGTTACAGACCGTTATTACCCAGACCTGAAATAGGTTTATGGCTGTTGTAAGCCCGACCTATATAAAATATATGAAGTAATGTATGCTAGAATAAACTTGGAATTGTTCTCATTGCTGTACTCATATCTATTTATTGCATAAAACATTTGGCTATGCAGTTAACAATTTGCTCTCCTTTTGTATTATGTACCAAATTGGCAAACCACCCCTGTTAATCATGCCAAGAAAATCGTCATGCCACACACCAAACCACGCCGATGGTCGCGGATGGAGGGACTCCCAGGCCGGAGCGCTGAGGTGGGACTCCCAGGCCAAAGCGCGACTCAAGGGCTACTGGGAGAAGTAGCAAGACGGCAACGGAGACTGTGTGGCATGACGATCGCTAGGGCTCCTAGAGCCGACGGCACAAAGAGAAAGAGAGACCAAATTAGAGAATGCTTCGGTCTCAAAGAGCATTGATAATTCTGAAGTAACTTCTTTAAAATGTAACCAAACGTGAGTTCATAATTAAATGATATAGGATGAACACTGAACAATTATAGTTCAATGTTAGTCTTATACCGTTTACATTCTTTACTTCTGGTTAAATCTTTAGCATATTACATGCAGTGAAACACATATCAAGGTTCTGAAGCACTACTGACTGCAATGTAATAGTTAGAACTACACATACTCGTGTATTTAATATGTCAATATATCAACAGTTTGTAGCATTCTGTCAATATGGTGACATGATGAAGAATTTAACCAAGTTAGAGACAATTCCATGAATTTTATGTACTACAGGAAGAGGAACGATGCTACCAACCACAATGTAACAGAGTTACCTAGTGTAATTAGAATTCTTCTAATACACATTACTATATATTACTATATATACATGTTGTTTAGGATGGGTAAATGGGTAATCCAGACTTTTAGGTTACAGACCGTTATTACCCAGACCTAAAATAGGTATATGGCTGTTGTAAGCCCGACCTATATAAAATATACGAAGTAATATATGCTAGAATAAACTTGGAATTCTTCTAATCGCTATACTTATATCCAGTGCTTTTTTTTCTAGAAAAAAAGGTTCCGGAACGGAACAATAGGTGCCGGTACGCAACAATTATGGGCGGGCTAAAATCACGAGAAAAACGGGGTTGGGGGTTGGGAGGGGTATCAATAAACACTGAAAACAGTTCAAAACACTTAAATTAAATTAAAATAACTAAATTATTGTTTTAATTATTAAAATAAATAAATTATTTACTTATGTTTGGTTACAAGTTTAACATGTTTAAATGCAGTGAAACATATATAAACGTTCTGAAGCACTACTGGCTGCAATGTTATAGTTAGAACAACACATACTCTCATGCAATATGTAATATGTCAATATATCTATAGTTTGAGGGCATTCTTGTAATATGATGTCAAGATAAAATGTTTTAACCAAGGCAGTGACAACTCCATTAATCTTATGTACTCCGAGAAGAGGAAAGAAGCTACCAACCGCAATGTTACAGAATTACCTATTGTAACTAGAATTTTTTAAGACACATTAGTATATATATATATATATATATATATATAAATAGGCTCTTCAGGATGGGTGAATGGTTAGTCCAGACATTATAGGTTACAGACCGATATAACCCAGACCTGAAATAGGTAGAAGACCTTATTAAGCCAGACGCATATATACAATCTATGAAGAAGAAAAACGCTAGAATGAATTTTGCCTTAATCTCATTGCAATGCAATAATGCCTGTTTTGTGTAGCAGTCATATGGCCGTGAGGAACATAACTTTCTTTATATTGGTATCAAGGTACCAATTCAAAACTGCGTAGATCTCAAGGATCTAGGATCAGAAAGGAAGTGACCAATTGTAACTTAATAGAAATCCCTAGTGTGACAAGTACACTTGTAACCCATATAATTGTATATACAGACTGTTTAGGATGGGTCAATGGGTAGTCCAGACTTTTAGGTTACTGACTGTTATTACCCAGACCTGAAATAGGTAGATGGCCGTTGTAAGCCCGACCAATATAAAATTTATGAAGCAATATGCTAGAATTAGAACTTAGAATTATTCCCATTGCTACACTATTATATCAACTTAGTGTATCAAATATTTGGCTGTGCAGTTAACAATTTGCAAAATCTCTTATTTATATAATATACTGAATTAGAAATTGGCTGGGTCTCAAGGAACAATGATAATACTAAACTGCTCTATTCTCATCTTATACCATTTACATTATTTACTTATGTTTGGTTACAAGTTTAACATGTTAAAATGCAGCGAAACATATATAAACGTTCTGAAGCACTACTGGCTGCAATGTTATAGTTAGAACAACACATACTCTCATGCAATATGTAATATGTCAATATATCAATAGTTTGAGGGCATTCTTGTAATATGATGTCAAGATAAAATGTTTTAACCAAGGCAGTGACAACTCCATTAATCTTATGTACTCCAAGAAGAGGAAAGAAGCTACCAACCGCAATGTAACAGAATTACCCATTGTAACTAGAATTTTTTAAGACACATTAGTATATATATATATATATATATATAGGCTCTTTAGGATGGGTGAATGGTTAGTCCAGACATTATAGGTTACAGACCGATATAACCCAGACCTGAAATAGGTAGAAGACCTTATTAAGCCAGACGCATATATACAATCTATGAAGAAGAAAAAACGCCAGAATGAATTTTGCCTTAATCTCATTGCAATGCACTAATGCCTGTTTTGTGTAGCAGTCATATGGCCGTGAGGAACATAACTTTCTTTATATTGGTATCAAGGTACCAATTCAAAACTGCGTAGATCTCAAGGTACGCCAAAAATACTAAATTGTTCTAGGTAAGTCTAATACCATCTATAACAAAATATTATAGTTTAACTATTGCAGACAGTGTATTTATAAATGTGTATTTTCGTGTACAAAAATTGTCCTTAGGATGACTGATGTCAAAACATGTTTGAATTATCAGTATTATTCAAAGTGAAAACTTGGTTAGCAATATCATGCTTTGAAATGTTAATGTTGAAGTTTTTAAAGAACAATCCCACTATCAAACTTTTAATGACTTTATTAAGACTGCCAATCTGATGCTGTGTGACAACAGGGTTGTATGCCCCACTGAGTCACATGCGTATCTGGTTCTCACAATTCTACACCATTCAGTGTTAACTTTTTCATGAGTGATGCCTTGTCGAATAAGGTGGAGTAATCCTAGGTGTTATCCTAGATAGAGTTATAAATCTCTAAGATCACCTACCACTGGTGCTACACCTTTCTGACTGCCTACCGGTTTAAAAAGTGACTGTGATAGGCAATGCTCGTAAAACGTAGGCAGAAATGGTTGAGATAGGATAAAGCTGACCTTATCTCATACTATCATGCTACAAATGTGTATCTATCTGATATCAGTTACCTTAATATGTGCACAAACTGTGCAGTGGGTTGCACCTGTGAATGTGGTAATGATATAAATGCGTTCAATACAAAATAGTTTAGGAATTGTGTTGGGCTGCACACAAGCACTGCCTCCTGACTTCTGCTCTTTACTCTAAACATTACTGGGATGATCAACTCACTGATCTCAAGCACAAAGTCTATAGCAGTCCATGATGAAACAGTTGGTAGGCCCAGGCAAAGACCAATATATGAAGCCAAAAGATATGCAAAGGCTCAATATAGGTTGCTAGGAGAAACACGCAAGCAGCAGAGGATAAGCACATCTCCAATGACTTGCAAAATTATCTTCTACTGCATTCTGAAAAACACAGGAAAGCAAGTTTAAAATAAACACAAACTTTCTCTGTTGGTGGTGGTGGCTTTACTGAATCCAGTAAACTTGCCAATGCCTTTGCCATCAGTTTTAAAAATGCAAGCTCAACCAATAATTAAAATTAAAACCAAGAACTCAAAATTAATATAAATGGTATAAGATAAACATTGAACAATTTAGTATTATCAATGTTCTTTGAGACCCAGGAATTCTCTAATTCAGTGCATTATATAAAAAGAGAGCTTGCAAATTGTTAACTGCACAGCCAAAAAGTTGATACACTAAATAGATATAAGTGTGTAGCAATGGGAATAATTTCAAGTTTATTCTAGCATACTGCTTCATAAAATTTATATAGGTCGGGCTTATAACGGCCATCTACCTATATCAGGTCTGGGTAATAACAGTCATAAACCTAAAAGTCTGGACTACCCATTGACCCATCCTAAACAGCCTGTATATACAATTATATGTGTAAGAAGTATACTTGTTGCACTAGGAATTTCTATTAAGTCACAATTGGTCACTTCCTTTCTGATCCTAGACTTAGTCAAATTCAAGGAATTGTCAGTAACTAACATGAATATCTTTATCTTTGACTTGTGTTGAGAAAAGACTACAAAAAATTAAATATCGCTTTAAGTTTCTCTCAGTATTGCATGTGTCGAGTTTTTATCCCGTAGTACTTTCAGAATTTTTATGTACATAATTTATAACACACCTTTACATGATGCTGTAAGCAACATGAGCTCAAGCAATACCACTGGACATTTTTCAGAACATTAGACAAGCTCTTAAGTGTCTCTCAGTATTGCATGTGTCCAGTTTTTATCCAGTAGTCCTTTCAGAATTTTTATGTACATAATTTATAGCACACCTTTACATGATGCTATAAGCAACATGAGCTCAAGTAATACCACTGGACATTTTTCAGAACATTAGACAAGCTCTTAAGTTTCTCTCAGTATTGCATGTGTCGAGTTTTTATCCCGTAGTACTTTCAGAATTTTTATGTACATAATTTATAACACACCTTTACATGATGCTGTAAGCAACATGAGCTCAAGCAATACCACTGGACATTTTTCAGAACATTAGACAAGCTCTTAAGTGTCTCTCAGTATTGCATGTGTCCAGTTTTTATCCAGTAGTCCTTTCAGAATTTTTATGTACATAATTTATAACACACCTTTACATGATGCTGTAAGCAACTTGAGCTCAAGCAATACCACTGGACATTTTTCAGAACATTAGACAAGCTCTTAAGTGTCTCTCAGTATTGCATGTGTCCAGTTTTTATCCAGTAGTCCTTTCAGAATTTTTATGTACATAATTTATAACACACCTTTACATGATGCTGTAAGCAACATGAGCTCAAGCAATACCACTGGACATTTTTCAGAACATTAGACAAGCTCTTAAGTGTCTATCAGTATTGCATGCGTCCAGTTTTTATCCAGTAGTCCTTTCAGAATTTTTATGTACATAATTTATAACACACCTTTACATGATGCTGTAAGCAACATGAGCTCAAGCAATACCACTGGACATTTTTCAGAACATTAGACAAGCTCTTAAGTGTCTCTCAGTATTGCATGTGTCCAGTTTTTATCCAGTAGTCCTTTCAGAATTTTTATGTACATAATTTATAACACACCTTTACATGATGCTATAAGCAACATGAGCTCAAGCAATACCACTGGACATTTTTCAGAACATTAGACAAGCTCTTAAGTGTCTCTCAGTATTGCATGTGTCCAGTTTTTATCCAGTAGTCCTTTCAGAATTTTTATGTACATAATTTATAACACACCTTTACATGATGCTATAAGCAACATGAGCTCAAGTAATACCACTGGATATTTTTCAGAATATTAGACAAGCTCAAAGAATTTCATGTCATCAATTTGCTTCGAGTTGAAAACAATTAAGATTTTTACACAATACTAAATTAGAGCAAAATCACTGCTTTACAGCCTTGTGAATGCTACTCCAAAAAGAAATATGCTGTTCAGTTAGAGTTTGTCACACAGCATGTCCTTATACAATCGACCAATTGTAACTTAATAGAACTCTCTTGAGTCACATTATAAATGCATGTACAATTGTTAGGCATGGCCATAGTATTTGTAGCAGTGCATACAATTATAATGTGCTACAGTAGCACATTATAATTGCATGCATAATTCATTGCCAACAATATTCCATGCCAAAGTAGGTCGAATTCTTCAGAATACTGATGAAACTGAATTGTCTTAGCTCGTCTAAAACTATTCATTTAGTTCTATATCCTTATAGTTTTATTATAGACTAAGAGTGTATAATTCTGCTGCTGCAGATTATACTATGTGTATTAAGACGCCCTTGTAACGGCATGTACTGTGTTATGGCGCCCTAGTAATGGTCGTTATTAGTATTATTAAGAATCATACAGCTGCGTAGCAGACATTTTTCTATGTGTTTGTCTATAGAAATAGAATTTGTTTCTGCCTTTACTGCTTGCATTGATGTCTCACACTAACTGGCTCCTCTTTCATCCCTAACATTCTAGATTCATAAGTCTGGCTGAACCCATGCTTTTCTTGCAGGACAGCTTGATATTCAATCATTCAAAGCAGTTATATAGTATCCTTTTAAAATCTAAACTGTGACCATGCCCCAGCTACATATAATTATGGTGTGGCATAGGCCTAACACTGCAATATTCCGTTTTGATCTGGGATACCATCGTGTACCGATACAACATATTATATATATATAAAAGTAGTAGTAGTTGACTACGAGAGGCGCTATAGAAATATCTGGAATAAAGTAAAAATAAATAAAATATTTATATATGCAGTTACATGTGCAGCATGGCATAAATTAACACTTTCGACTGCGATGTGTTTTAATTTATTATATTGCCGTGTTCAAAGTTTGAAATTTATTCCATATACTGGGAAAAAAATTTGTCTTTGTTTTGGAACCTTACTCTGTTACAATATTGGTGTAAAACGATTAATATAGTTCGAAGCGAGCGTGATCAAAATTCTTTCCGAATGTAAACAGCGTATAATTAATGACGTAATGGGAATACCATCGCCATAAATAGAACAGAGCCGTAGGTCGTATCGCGTTTGCGGTTTTCTGCTTAAAAATCGCTAGAAATTCTTATGCAAAACAATCTATCCTGTTTAAAAAAATTAAACTAATTAATTATAATTAATTATAGAAGATATATTATCCGTATCGACGGCTTTTAGTTACCTTTCGAAGATATATCGTACGTCTTGATGAAACATGGAGTCAACAACTTCAGCCAATCAGAGAAGCGGAAATTTTGTCGCCAGATGGCTAAATATACAAAATTGTTGTAACGGAAAGGCCAGACCAGGGCAGAAATTGCGGTCGACGCGGCAGGTATTCCAATGCATTTGGAGCGGTCGGGGCTATTTAAGTGAGGGTCACACTCGACTGGTCTGGATTACTAAAAGTGTGTTTGCATACGTTTCAAGGCTTTTTAAGGCATTTGAGCCCTATTGGGTAACCCAGACCGAAAACGGTCTGGGTTACCCAAATCGGTCTGGTTCGCACGGGTGATATTCCCATCATGTCTGGCTTATCGGTCTGGTATGAGAGTATATATATATATATATATATATATATATATATATATATATATATATATATATATATACTGAAATTGTATAAATTGTTTTGTGTGGTGAACCCTGTACAAGTAGGCCCTATTGTTCTTCAGGTAGCGCTATACGTGCGCAAATAAGATTGAACTAAGATTTATAAATATTAAATTAAATTGCATTTATTATCCTTGCAAATATTTAGCTCAAACCATGCTATAGAAATACATAGTAATAATAACATCAGCAATGTTAGTATAATGACAACTGATGTGAACAGCAGTAACAGCAGTAATGATAATAAATGGCCAATTAAAAATGTAATTATTAAAATTACCATGATTATTATTATTACGATATGTAATAAGACAATAAACATATGCATAACCCAGCTAAGCTGTCGTTCAAGTCAAGTCGAAAGAGCTAATTGTATGTTGATGACATTATAAATATATCTCCAACCAATCGAAACTGCCTTTGTTCCAATTGCAGAGTTGGAACCACCAAAGAGAAGAAAATCTTGTATGGATGCCACTTCGAAGGAGGTCTTGGTCGCGTCCAATGGAAATAGTACAGAGTCAGAAATTGAGGCTCAAAACAGTCATGACATTCAAGTGTCAGCTGATCATTTGCAGCTGCAGGGTGAAAATCATCAATCGGAAGGCGCCTGTCCTCTTTGTTTTCTCTCTCCGTGCGTGGGTTCTGCATCTCCAGGTTGGCTTGGCGGAGGACAAGCAGCGCATGCAGCTAACAGTCCAATACGAAGAGTAATTTATGGAAAATATTGGAAGATCATTTGCAACTTGGGTGGGTGGACGAGCCCATTATATCTGGCCAAGAAACTAACGGAATCGAACGGTGTACTTCACATGCGGGAAATAATGCCAGATTGCGTAGTGCGAAAAGTGAGATCGTTGTATCCGAATCCAACAGGCACGCCTTACATGGGCCACAAGTGGGAGTAACATTGATACTTTGGATAATTCGCCGGACTTTGTTTAGACAGAGAGATTTTTATTGTACACTTACTTTCTGACATAAAGCAGAATTTTATCGATTGTGAGCTGCTTATGTACACCTGTCATAGCTATGATTCAATGTAACATAACATTCCCCCATTTTAAATTTATATAGCGCCTCTTCAAGATTCCTACTCAGAGGTGGATTTAAACCTGAATTGCCCTCAATTGCTCGGCGCCACACGAAAACCACGTTACGGAGACTAGGTTTTTCATAAGTGCTATGTCAAATCAATTTTGCAATGGCCACAGTCCCTTGTCCGTTCAATCTTCTTTTTTTCTTGCTTGGATTAGGACCTCGTTGAGGGGGGGGTAAGCCACAGATTCATTTTTATACAGATTGGAGCATCTTGTTACAGATCGGATGCCCTTCGTGGCATCAACCACAGTTTTCCGCTGTGGACCTAGTCTTGGTGATGAACACATGCCCGCTAGGCAGAGGGTCATCAGGCTTATTTAAATTGAGTCATGTGCTCCCATGTCACAAGGCTGTTATTGGATATTTGCAGCTTTTAGTTGTCAAGCAAAATGCCACTCTTTTTCTACAGTGTGCCCTACTAGCCTTGCCGCTGTTGGTCCGCGACTGCTTATTCGTCAGATATAACCCTGCTTATTTCGCAGCTGACCTCTATTTCTAGAGGTCGTTCCACTATCCGCCACCTGTGGACGCGTGTGATAGCAGTCAGCTCTGCCACACATCAGCTCTGCCACACATCTCTCTGTCCTATGCCAGGCCAAAATCCGGGGAGGTCAAGCAGAGTAGACAGCAGAATGCTAAGGTGGTTATGTGTAATGACGGTTGATGGTTATGTAGCACTGATATGTTTGATTTTAGTGTATCATACAATATTGTCACAGCTCTTACGGTTATTCTACTGTGTAGGGTGCATTGCTTTCATTTGAAAAGCTCTCACTGTCTCCTAATTGGTCGTCATCGGATTCGTCCGAAGAGATTTCACTCTGGCAGGTCTCCTTATCTGCAGAAGTTTCTGTCACAGACTCCGATATTGCTTTAGATGCTGACCACACGGCAATGTACAAATTCCAAATGTTCTCAACAAATACGTAGGTCTTGCGCCGATACACTTTTTTCCCGATTTGGCGACGTGGGTTTTTCGAACGAACAGTCGTGCATATAGACGTGTATGGTCTGTCGACGTGTTCGTTCCAGTCCAAGACAGCCAGATTGCTCCGCAGCTCGTACATTAAATTCCCGTAGTGTATCCGTTTATCCAGATAGATCAGACAAACGTTATTAAAACTTTCCACATAAAATGTGTCGTGGCCTTTGACATAATCTTCAGCGTGCTTGTACACTACCAACGACCGAAGAAAGTCCTGGAGCATTGTAATTGCAGCCTCATTTGAAACAATTCGAACTTCAATCATATGCCCCGGCTCTTTGCAGTGGGAAGTTTCATGGCACTTGCTGTGGTTGTTCTGAAAATGAGGGATGCATGATTCTATGAGCTTACGCAGGGTTTGGGCATCTCCATTGCAATTGTCCATACACCAATAGACGTGGTTTCGAATGGCAGCACCCTTGTCAGAAAGCTCGGGATGCCATGTTTTTCCAATGTTTTTTTGTGCTCCTTGCCCAATTTTTTTCACCCCGGCTGTTATAGGACGGGTGCAGTGCCAGCGGTCATTGGAATTCCTGGCTTGCTTCCTCTCACGTAGGCGCTTGTTGATTGTCATGTTTCGATCATGCACATGATGGGCAACTTTAATGTTGCTGAGATCCAGGCTCTCGTACATCCTGTCGAATCCCACTGCCTCGTGACGCTGTGAACAGTTATCATCATTCCCGTTAATGTGTTGAATATCAACGACTTTGTGAGTTTTCAACCCGATAGCAACATGGTCGGTGTGATAACTATTTCGTCTACAATGATGTCGTGCGTCAGTCATTATAGAGATAGCTCCATCAGGCGACAGTGAAGACTCCTGCGCTCTAGCGCCAAATATAGATTGCTTTCGCAGGTTCTCAGAAATGGCACTAAATGTAACCATATTCCTCCTGCGGAAAAGGTCTGACAATAGTCCAAACCGACTGAAGTCGCTAAAGCGCTCGTACTGTATGGGTGTCATACCAGAGGCCAGGTAGCTCAACATCACTCGGTGGTTGACTTCAAATTCCTTCCGCTCGCTGTCTATTGTGGATGAGGAACTCCACTGAAAGGAGTGTTTTTTCGCACACTCCATATCCACCGACAGCACATGACCACTGTGTGTCCATGACTTCACTGAATACGGCGTCACACATGTGGATGAATGTTGTGAGATTGTGTCGATCAACTGGGCAATGCTGGAGCACTGCCCAACAAAATTCTCATGTGCAGTCTCCAAAGCTGTTGCTGGAGCTGCTGATATTGCTGCTGTGACAGATGCTGGATCAGTCAGTGAAGTTGATTCACTTACTTCTTCCGTGACTGAAGACATCGTGAGTGTCTGCTGCGGATGTTGAGTTGCAGAAGAGAGCTTATTGGTGTCAACATCCATTATGACTTTCACCAGAACTTCTCTCAAACTTTTTACTCCCAACGCCAAGCGAATGTCCTCACATTTTTGCTCAAATTTAAGTTTATCACTGTCGGTTGTAAAAGTTAATTCAAAATGTTTCCTTACAGAAACGTAAGGGTAGCTATAACTCTTGGTAGATCCATCAGACAACCGTTTTTTAAATGTTCGCATGTTGCCAACTGCAACACCTGAAGTCGGTGTCGTTGGTACAGCGTAGTCTCCATCCATCTTTGGAAATAGTTCGATATAATGATACTAATATATGTCCACTAACGAAATACAATGTTATACTACTATAAGGTCCACTACTGAAATAAGATAATAATATAATATACAGACACGAGATATAAGCTGTATCGACTATGCGATTTAAAATGGCTATGAAGTGAAGAAATTACGAAGCTCAACTCTGCTGCAGCGAAATTCAAACTAGAATGAGTACTGCAAACCAAGACTCAATTGTGAAAGGACATTTCCTAAGTTCATTTCCTAAGTTCATTAGCATAATTTGGCATGTGACCTAGTCTCTCTTCCTTAGGCTGTATATTAGCATCTGATACTGGTGCAAATTCTTAGAATATGAAATACAGCTTATTGTCTTTAGTGTTCCGGGTATAATAAGGCAACGGTGACAGCATCAACAGCTGGCATTTATATACAGGTTTACGACCCAAAGCTCGGTTATATATACAAGTGGTCAATTGATCGGGGTAGGCCAGAGGGAGGGTGAAGGGCCTAGGGTGGGGGCTACCACCGATCGACCGACCGTCCCTGCGCCTCGCCTCCATTCCACAAAGCGGACGATGTTGCCTAGGCTATGCATATAATTAAATTCAGCAGCCTATGCTTGTAAGATGTGTAAACCAAAATGAAATCAACGCCCATTGGCCGACAGATGCTTACTTGAACCGCCTACAGTCGTTGGTCACTTCATTCTACGAGGGAAACCGCCAAACCTAAAACCTAGGGCTTTAAGCT
>CAUVYU010000049.1:0-17873 GCA_963556255.1 Allolobophora icterica | reverse complement strand
TGTGCTCATTTATGAAGCAAAGTATGGCTTGTAGGTACTCAAAATTCCGGAATTTTCAGCCTCTATCCGAATCCGAGACTTAAAACTGAATTGGAGCGATTGTAAAAGTTTGTCGTCACCAGTAAAGTTCTTTAGCTAAGATTCGTGAATTCTGAGAAATGTTAGAAATTCGATGTTTCTTGATGGAATATGGTAGGAAGTGATGCCCCGATCTGTGTGGAAGAGAAGTGTTGATGTGAGTGAAAATTTGAATGACGGTTGGTTTTGTGAAGAAACTTGAAATGGCCAGGGTAGAAAATTTTGTGGGAAGTAGTCGAGGTTTCGACGCCAGATTGTTGCAAATGGTGCTAGGTTTCCGTTTCTGTGCTCCAAAAGTCTGTAGCTGCGAAACTGCCAAAACGGAAGTGACGGTTGGTGGGGGCACCTGTTTTCGAACTTGCACAGTTTGAAATTGTATGAGTGGATTTTGATTTTTTTTTCACCATATGGTGGGGAAGACGTCTGGGGTATCCAGTTCTATGCGAAAAAAGTGGATATCTATCTTAAAAGATGTAGATGACGTCGGATTTATGAAAAACCATCATTTTTGGGTAGTGTGTGCTCATTTATGAAGCAAAGTATGGCTTGTAGGTACTCAAAATTCCGGAATTTTCAGCCTCTATCCGAATCCGAGACTTAAAACTGAATTGGAGCGATTGTAAAGTTTGTCGTCACCAGTAAAGTTCTTTAGCTAAGATTCGTGAATTCTGAGAAATGTTAGAAATTCGATGTTTCTTGATGGAATATGGTAGGAAGTGATGCCCCGAGGTAATCTGTGTGGAAGAGAAGTGTTGATGTGAGTGAAAATTTGAATGACGGTTGGTTTTGTGAAGAAACTTGAAATGGCCAGGGTAGAAAATTTTGTGGGAAGTAGTCGAGGTTTCGACGCCAGATTGTTGCAAATGGTGCTAGGTTTCCGTTTCTGTGCTCCAAAAGTCTGTAGCTGCGAAACTGCCAAAACGGAAGTGACGGTTGGTGGGGGGCACCTGTTTTCGAACTTGCACAGTTTGAAATTGTATGAGTGGATTTTGATTTTTTTTTCACCATATGGTGGGGAAGACGTCTGGGTATCCAGTTCTATGCGAAAAAAGTGGATATCTATCTTAAAAGATGTAGATGACGTCGGATTTATGAAAACCATCATTTTTGGGTAGTGTGTGCTCATTTATGAAGCAAAGTATGGCTTGTAGGTACTCAAAATTCCGGAATTTTCAGCCTCTATCCGAATCCGAGACTTAAAACTGAATTGGAGCGATTGTAAAAGTTTGTCGTCACCAGTAAAGTTCTTTAGCTAAGATTCGTGAATTCTGAGAAATGTTAGAAATTCGATGTTTCTTGATGGAATATGGTAGGAAGTGATGCCCCGAGGTAATCTGTGTGGAAGAGAAGTGTTGATGTGAGTGAAAATTTGAATGACGGTTGGTTTTGTGAAGAAACTTGAAATGGCCAGGGTGTAGAAAATTTTGTGGGAAGTAGTCGAGGTTTCGACGCCAGATTGTTGCAAATGGTGCTAGGTTTCCGTTTCTGTGCTCCAAAAGTCTGTAGCTGCGAAACTGCCAAAACGGAAGTGACGGTTGGTGGGGGCACCTGTTTTCGAACTTGCACAGTTTGAAATTGTATGAGTGGATTTTGATTTTTTTTTCACCATATGGTGGGGAAGACGTCTGGGTATCCAGTTCTATGCGAAAAAAGTGGATATCTATCTTAAAAGATGTAGATGACGTCGGATTTATGAAAACCATCATTTTTGGGTAGTGTGTGCTCATTTATGAAGCAAAGTATGGCTTGTAGGTACTCAAAATTCCGGAATTTTCAGCCTCTATCCGAATCCGAGACTTAAAACTGAATTGGAGCGATTGTAAAAGTTTGTCGTCACCAGTAAAGTTCTTTAGCTAAGATTCGTGAATTCTGAGAAATGTTAGAAATTCGATGTTTCTTGATGGAATATGGTAGGAAGTGATGCCCCGAGGTAATCTGTGTGGAAGAGAAGTGTTGATGTGAGTGAAAATTTGAATGACGGTTGGTTTTGTGAAGAAACTTGAAATGGCCAGGGTAGAAAATTTTGTGGGAAGTAGTCGAGGTTTCGACGCCAGATTGTTGCAAATGGTGCTAGGTTTCCGTTTCTGTGCTCCAAAAGTCTGTAGCTGCGAAACTGCCAAAACGGAAGTGACGGTTGGTGGGGGCACCTGTTTTCGAACTTGCACAGTTTGTGAAATTGTATGAGTGGATTTTGATTTTTTTTTCACCATATGGTGGGGAAGACGTCTGGGTATCCAGTTCTATGCGAAAAAAGTGGATATCTATCTTAAAAGATGTAGATGACGTCGGATTTATGAAAACCATCATTTTTGGGTAGTGTGTGCTCATTTATGAAGCAAAGTATGGCTTGTAGGTACTCAAAATTCCGGAATTTTCAGCCTCTATCCGAATCCGAGACTTAAAACTGAATTGGAGCGATTGTAAAAGTTTGTCGTCACCAGTAAAGTTCTTTAGCTAAGATTCGTGAATTCTGAGAAATGTTAGAAATTCGATGTTTCTTGATGGAATATGGTAGGAAGTGATGCCCCGAGGTAATCTGTGTGGAAGAGAAGTGTTGATGTGAGTGAAAATTTGAATGACGGTTGGTTTTGTGAAGAAACTTGAAATGGCCAGGGTAGAAAATTTTGTGGGAAGTAGTCGAGGTTTCGACGCCAGATTGTTGCAAATGGTGCTAGGTTTCCGTTTCTGTGCTCCAAAAGTCTGTAGCTGCGAAACTGCCAAAACGGAAGTGACGGTTGGTGGGGGCACCTGTTTTCGAACTTGCACAGTTTGAAATTGTATGAGTGGATTTTGATTTTTTTTTCACCATATGGTGGGGAAGACGTCTGGGTATCCAGTTCTATGCGAAAAAAGTGGATATCTATCTTAAAAGATGTAGATGACGTCGGATTTATGAAAACCATCATTTTTGGGTAGTGTGTGCTCATTTATGAAGCAAAGTATGGCTTGTAGGTACTCAAAATTCCGGAATTTTCAGCCTCTATCCGAATCCGAGACTTAAAACTGAATTGGAGCGATTGTAAAAGTTTGTCGTCACCAGTAAAGTTCTTTAGCTAAGATTCGTGAATTCTGAGAAATGTTAGAAATTCGATGTTTCTTGATGGAATATGGTAGGAAGTGATGCCCCGAGGTAATCTGTGTGGAAGAGAAGTGTTGATGTGAGTGAAAATTTGAATGACGGTTGGTTTTGTGAAGAAACTTGAAATGGCCAGGGTAGAAAATTTTGTGGGAAGTAGTCGAGGTTTCGACGCCAGATTGTTGCAAATGGTGCTAGGTTTCCGTTTCTGTGCTCCAAAAGTCTGTAGCTGCGAAACTGCCAAAACGGAAGTGACGGTTGGTGGGGGCACCTGTTTTCGAACTTGCACAGTTTGAAATTGTATGAGTGGATTTTGATTTTTTTTTCACCATATGGTGGGGAAGACGTCTGGGTATCCAGTTCTATGCGAAAAAAGTGGATATCTATCTTAAAAGATGTAGATGACGTCGGATTTATGAAAACCATCATTTTTGGGTAGTGTGTGCTCATTTATGAAGCAAAGTATGGCTTGTAGGTACTCAAAATTCCGGAATTTTCAGCCTCTATCCGAATCCGAGACTTAAAACTGAATTGGAGCGATTGTAAAAGTTTGTCGTCACCAGTAAAGTTCTTTAGCTAAGATTCGTGAATTCTGAGAAATGTTAGAAATTCGATGTTTCTTGATGGAATATGGTAGGAAGTGATGCCCCGAGGTAATCTGTGTGGAAGAGAAGTGTTGATGTGAGTGAAAATTTGAATGACGGTTGGTTTTGTGAAGAAACTTGAAATGGCCAGGGTAGAAAATTTTGTGGGAAGTAGTCGAGGTTTCGACGCCAGATTGTTGCAAATGGTGCTAGGTTTCCGTTTCTGTGCTCCAAAAGTCTGTAGCTGCGAAACTGCCAAAACGGAAGTGACGGTTGGTGGGGGCACCTGTTTTCGAACTTGCACAGTTTGAAATTGTATGAGTGGATTTTGATTTTTTTTTTCACCATATGGTGGGGAAGACGTCTGGGTATCCAGTTCTATGCGAAAAAAGTGGATATCTATCTTAAAAGATGTAGATGACGTCGGATTTATGAAAACCATCATTTTTGGGTAGTGTGTGCTCATTTATGAAGCAAAGTATGGCTTGTAGGTACTCAAAATTCCGGAATTTTCAGCCTCTATCCGAATCCGAGACTTAAAACTGAATTGGAGCGATTGTAAAAGTTTGTCGTCACCAGTAAAGTTCTTTAGCTAAGATTCGTGAATTCTGAGAAATGTTAGAAATTCGATGTTTCTTGATGGAATATGGTAGGAAGTGATGCCCCGAGGTAATCTGTGTGGAAGAGAAGTGTTGATGTGAGTGAAAATTTGAATGACGGTTGGTTTTGTGAAGAAACTTGAAATGGCCAGGGTAGAAAATTTTGTGGGAAGTAGTCGAGGTTTCGACGCCAGATTGTTGCAAATGGTGCTAGGTTTCCGTTTCTGTGCTCCAAAAGTCTGTAGCTGCGAAACTGCCAAAACGGAAGTGACGGTTGGTGGGGGCACCTGTTTTCGAACTTGCACAGTTTGAAATTGTATGAGTGGATTTTGATTTTTTTTTCACCATATGGTGGGGAAGACGTCTGGGTATCCAGTTCTATGCGAAAAAAGTGGATATCTATCTTAAAAGATGTAGATGACGTCGGATTTATGAAAACCATCATTTTTGGGTAGTGTGTGCTCATTTATGAAGCAAAGTATGGCTTGTAGGTACTCAAAATTCCGGAATTTTCAGCCTCTATCCGAATCCGAGACTTAAAACTGAATTGGAGCGATTGTAAAAGTTTGTCGTCACCAGTAAAGTTCTTTAGCTAAGATTCGTGAATTCTGAGAAATGTTAGAAATTCGATGTTTCTTGATGGAATATGGTAGGAAGTGATGCCCCGAGGTAATCTGTGTGGAAGAGAAGTGTTGATGTGAGTGAAAATTTGAATGACGGTTGGTTTTGTGAAGAAACTTGAAATGGCCAGGGTAGAAAATTTTGTGGGAAGTAGTCGAGGTTTCGACGCCAGATTGTTGCAAATGGTGCTAGGTTTCCGTTTCTGTGCTCCAAAAGTCTGTAGCTGCGAAACTGCCAAAACGGAAGTGACGGTTGGTGGGGGCACCTGTTTTCGAACTTGCACAGTTTGAAATTGTATGAGTGGATTTTGATTTTTTTTTCACCATATGGTGGGGAAGACGTCTGGGTATCCAGTTCTATGCGAAAAAAGTGGATATCTATCTTAAAAGATGTAGATGACGTCGGATTTATGAAAACCATCATTTTTGGGTAGTGTGTGCTCATTTATGAAGCAAAGTATGGCTTGTAGGTACTCAAAATTCCGGAATTTTCAGCCTCTATCCGAATCCGAGACTTAAAACTGAATTGGAGCGATTGTAAAAGTTTGTCGTCACCAGTAAAGTTCTTTAGCTAAGATTCGTGAATTCTGAGAAATGTTAGAAATTCGATGTTTCTTGATGGAATATGGTAGGAAGTGATGCCCCGAGGTAATCTGTGTGGAAGAGAAGTGTTGATGTGAGTGAAAATTGAATGACGGTTGGTTTTGTGAAGAAACTTGAAATGGCCAGGGTAGAAAATTTTGTGGGAAGTAGTCGAGGTTTCGACGCCAGATTGTTGCAAATGGTGCTAGGTTTCAGTTTCTGTGCTCCAAAAGTCTGTAGCTGCGAAACTGCCAAAACGGAAGTGACGGTTGGTGGGGGCACCTGTTTTCGAACTTGCACAGTTTGAAATTGTATGAGTGGATTTTGATTTTTTTTCACCATATGGTGGGGAAGACGTCTGGGTATCCAGTTCTATGCGAAAAAAGTGGATATCTATCTTAAAAGATGTAGATGACGTCGGATTTATGAAAACCATCATTTTTGGGTAGTGTGTGCTCATTTATGAAGCAAAGTATGGCTTGTAGGTACTCAAAATTCCGGAATTTTCAGCCTCTATCCGAATCCGAGACTTAAAACTGAATTGGAGCGATTGTAAAAGTTTGTCGTCACCAGTAAAGTTCTTTAGCTAAGATTCGTGAATTCTGAGAAATGTTAGAAATTCGATGTTTCTTGATGGAATATGGTAGGAAGTGATGCCCCGAGGTAATCTGTGTGGAAGAGAAGTGTTGATGTGAGTGAAAATTTGAATGACGGTTGGTTTTGTGAAGAAACTTGAAATGGCCAGGGTAGAAAATTTTGTGGAAGTAGTCGAGGTTTCGACGCCAGATTGTTGCAAATGGTGCTAGGTTTCCGTTTCTGTGCTCCAAAAGTCTGTAGCTGCGAAACTGCCAAAACGGAAGTGACGGTTGGTGGGGGCACCTGTTTTCGAACTTGCACAGTTTGAAATTGTATGAGTGGATTTTGATTTTTTTTTCACCATATGGTGGGGAAGACGTCTGGGTATCCAGTTCTATGCGAAAAAAGTGGATATCTATCTTAAAAGATGTAGATGACGTCGGATTTATGAAAACCATCATTTTTGGGTAGTGTGTGCTCATTTATGAAGCAAAGTATGGCTTGTAGGTACTCAAAATTCCGGAATTTTCAGCCTCTATCCGAATCCGAGACTTAAAACTGAATTGGAGCGATTGTAAAAGTTTGTCGTCACCAGTAAAGTTCTTTAGCTAAGATTCGTGAATTCTGAGAAATGTTAGAAATTCGATGTTTCTTGATGGAATATGGTAGGAAGTGATGCCCCGAGGTAATCTGTGTGGAAGAGAAGTGTTGATGTGAGTGAAAATTTGAATGACGGTTGGTTTTGTGAAGAAACTTGAAATGGCCAGGGTAGAAAATTTGTGGAAGTAGTCGAGGTTTCGACGCCAGATTGTTGCAAATGGTGCTAGGTTTCCGTTTCTGTGCTCCAAAAGTCTGTAGCTGCGAAACTGCCAAAACGGAAGTGACGGTTGGTGGGGGCACCTGTTTTCGAACTTGCACAGTTTGAAATTGTATGAGTGGATTTTGATTTTTTTTTCACCATATGGTGGGGAAGACGTCTGGGTATCCAGTTCTATGCGAAAAAAGTGGATATCTATCTTAAAAGATGTAGATGACGTCGGATTTATGAAAACCATCATTTTTGGGTAGTGTGTGCTCATTTATGAAGCAAAGTATGGCTTGTAGGTACTCAAAATTCCGGAATTTTCAGCCTCTATCCGAATCCGAGACTTAAAACTGAATTGGAGCGATTGTAAAAGTTTGTCGTCACCAGTAAAGTTCTTTAGCTAAGATTCGTGAATTCTGAGAAATGTTAGAAATTCGATGTTTCTTGATGGAATATGGTAGGAAGTGATGCCCCGAGGTAATCTGTGTGGAAGAGAAGTGTTGATGTGAGTGAAAATTTGAATGACGGTTGGTTTTGTGAAGAAACTTGAAATGGCCAGGGTAGAAAATTTTGTGGGAAGTAGTCGAGGTTTCGACGCCAGATTGTTGCAAATGGTGCTAGGTTTCCGTTTCTGTGCTCCAAAAGTCTGTAGCTGCGAAACTGCCAAAACGGAAGTGACGGTTGGTGGGGGCACCTGTTTTCGAACTTGCACAGTTTGAAATTGTATGAGTGGATTTTGATTTTTTTTTCACCATATGGTGGGGAAGACGTCTGGGTATCCAGTTCTATGCGAAAAAAGTGGATATCTATCTTAAAAGATGTAGATGACGTCGGATTTATGAAAACCATCATTTTTGGGTAGTGTGTGCTCATTTATGAAGCAAAGTATGGCTTGTAGGTACTCAAAATTCCGGAATTTTCAGCCTCTATCCGAATCCGAGACTTAAAACTGAATTGGAGCGATTGTAAAAGTTTGTCGTCACCAGTAAAGTTCTTTAGCTAAGATTCGTGAATTCTGAGAAATGTTAGAAATTCGATGTTTCTTGATGGAATATGGTAGGAAGTGATGCCCCGAGGTAATCTGTGTGGAAGAGAAGTGTTGATGTGAGTGAAAATTTGAATGACGGTTGGTTTTGTGAAGAAACTTGAAATGGCCAGGGTAGAAAATTTTGTGGGAAGTAGTCGAGGTTTCGACGCCAGATTGTTGCAAATGGTGCTAGGTTTCCGTTTCTGTGCTCCAAAAGTCTGTAGCTGCGAAACTGCCAAAACGGAAGTGACGGTTGGTGGGGGCACCTGTTTTCGAACTTGCACAGTGTTTGAAATTGTATGAGTGGATTTTGATTTTTTTTTCACCATATGGTGGGGAAGACGTTGGGTATCCAGTTCTATGCGAAAAAAGTGGATATCTATCTTAAAAGATGTAGATGACGTCGGATTTATGAAAACCATCATTTTTGGGTAGTGTGTGCTCATTTATGAAGCAAAGTATGGCTTGTAGGTACTCAAAATTCCGGAATTTTCACCCTCTATCCGAATCCGAGACTTAAAACTGAATTGGAGCGATTCGAAAAGTTTGTCGTCACCAGTTAAGTTCTTTAGCTAAGATTCGTGAATTTTGAGAAATGTGGGAAATTCGATGTTTCTTGATGGAATATGGTAGGAAGTGATGCCCCGAGGTAATCTGTGTGGAAGAGAAGTGTTGATGTGACTGAAAATTTGAATGACGGTTGGTTTTGTGAAGAAACTTGAAATGGCCAGGGTAGAAAATTTGGTGGGAAGTAGTCGAGGTTTCGACGCCAGATTGTTGCAAATGGTGCTAGGTTTCCGTTTCTGTGCTCCAAAAGTCTGTAGCTGCGAAACTGCCAAAACGGAAGTGACGGTTGGTGGGGGCACCTGTTTTCGAACTTGCACAGTTTGAAATTGTATGAGTGGATTTTGATTTTTTTTTCACCATATGGTGGGGAAGACGTCTGGGTATCCAGTTCTATGCGAAAAAAGTGGATATCTATCTTAAAAGATGTAGATGACGTCGGATTTATGAAAACCATCATTTTTGGGTAGTGTGTGCTCATTTATGAAGCAAAGTATGGCTTGTAGGTACTCAAAATTCCGGAATTTTCACCCTCTATCCGAATCCGAGACTTAAAACTGAATTGGAGCGATTCGAAAAGTTTGTCGTCACCAGTTAAGTTCTTTAGCTAAGATTCGTGAATTTTGAGAAATGTGGGAAATTCGATGTTTCTTGATGGAATATGGTAGGAAGTGATGCCCCGAGGTAATCTGTGTGGAAGAGAAGTGTTGATGTGACTGAAAATTTGAATGACGGTTGGTTTTGTGAAGAAACTTGAAATGGCCAGGGTAGAAAATTTGGTGGGAAGTAGTCGAGGTTTCGACGCCAGATTGTTGCAAATGGTGCTAGGTTTCCGTTTCTGTGCTCCAAAAGTCTGTAGCTGCGAAACTGCCAAAACGGAAGTGACGGTTGGTGGGGGCACCTGTTTTCGAACTTGCACAGTTTGAAATTGTATGAGTGGATTTTGATTTTTTTTTCACCATATGGTGGGGAAGACGTCTGGGTATCCAGTTCTATGCGAAAAAAGTGGATATCTATCTTAAAAGATGTAGATGACGTCGGATTTATGAAAACCATCATTTTTGGGTAGTGTGTGCTCATTTATGAAGCAAAGTATGGCTTGTAGGTACTCAAAATTCCGGAATTTTCACCCTCTATCCGAATCCGAGACTTAAAACTGAATTGGAGCGATTCGAAAAGTTTGTCGTCACCAGTTAAGTTCTTTAGCTAAGATTCGTGAATTTTGAGAAATGTGGGAAATTCGATGTTTCTTGATGGAATATGGTAGGAAGTGATGCCCCGAGGTAATCTGTGTGGAAGAGAAGTGTTGATGTGACTGAAAATTTGAATGACGGTTGGTTTTGTGAAGAAACTTGAAATGGCCAGGGTAGAAAATTTGGTGGGAAGTAGTCGAGGTTTCGACGCCAGATTGTTGCAAATGGTGCTAGGTTTCCGTTTCTGTGCTCCAAAAGTCTGTAGCTGCGAAACTGCCAAAACGGAAGTGACGGTTGGTGGGGGCACCTGTTTTCGAACTTGCACAGTTTGAAATTGTATGAGTGGATTTTGATTTTTTTTTCACCATATGGTGGGGAAGACGTCTGGGTATCCAGTTCTATGCGAAAAAAGTGGATATCTATCTTAAAAGATGTAGATGACGTCGGATTTATGAAAACCATCATTTTTGGGTAGTGTGTGCTCATTTATGAAGCAAAGTATGGCTTGTAGGTACTCAAAATTCCGGAATTTTCACCCTCTATCCGAATCCGAGACTTAAAACTGAATTGGAGCGATTCGAAAAGTTTGTCGTCACCAGTTAAGTTCTTTAGCTAAGATTCGTGAATTTTGAGAAATGTGGGAAATTCGATGTTTCTTGATGGAATATGGTAGGAAGTGATGCCCCGAGGTAATCTGTGTGGAAGAGAAGTGTTGATGTGACTGAAAATTTGAATGACGGTTGGTTTTGTGAAGAAACTTGAAATGGCCAGGGTAGAAAATTTGGTGGGAAGTAGTCGAGGTTTCGACGCCAGATTGTTGCAAATGGTGCTAGGTTTCCGTTTCTGTGCTCCAAAAGTCTGTAGCTGCGAAACTGCCAAAACGGAAGTGACGGTTGGTGGGGGCACCTGTTTTCGAACTTGCACAGTTTGAAATTGTATGAGTGGATTTTGATTTTTTTTTCACCATATGGTGGGGAAGACGTCTGGGTATCCAGTTCTATGCGAAAAAAGTGGATATCTATCTTAAAAGATGTAGATGACGTCGGATTTATGAAAACCATCATTTTTGGGTAGTGTGTGCTCATTTATGAAGCAAAGTATGGCTTGTAGGTACTCAAAATTCCGGAATTTTCACCCTCTATCCGAATCCGAGACTTAAAACTGAATTGGAGCGATTCGAAAAGTTTGTCGTCACCAGTTAAGTTCTTTAGCTAAGATTCGTGAATTTTGAGAAATGTGGGAAATTCGATGTTTCTTGATGGAATATGGTAGGAAGTGATGCCCCGAGGTAATCTGTGTGGAAGAGAAGTGTTGATGTGACTGAAAATTTGAATGACGGTTGGTTTTGTGAAGAAACTTGAAATGGCCAGGGTAGAAAATTTGGTGGGAAGTAGTCGAGGTTTCGACGCCAGATTGTTGCAAATGGTGCTAGGTTTCCGTTTCTGTGCTCCAAAAGTCTGTAGCTGCGAAACTGCCAAAACGGAAGTGACGGTTGGTGGGGGCACCTGTTTTCGAACTTGCACAGTTTGAAATTGTATGAGTGGATTTTGATTTTTTTTTCACCATATGGTGGGGAAGACGTCTGGGTATCCAGTTCTATGCGAAAAAAGTGGATATCTATCTTAAAAGATGTAGATGACGTCGGATTTATGAAAACCATCATTTTTGGGTAGTGTGTGCTCATTTATGAAGCAAAGTATGGCTTGTAGGTACTCAAAATTCCGGAATTTTCACCCTCTATCCGAATCCGAGACTTAAAACTGAATTGGAGCGATTCGAAAAGTTTGTCGTCACCAGTTAAGTTCTTTAGCTAAGATTCGTGAATTTTGAGAAATGTGGGAAATTCGATGTTTCTTGATGGAATATGGTAGGAAGTGATGCCCCGAGGTAATCTGTGTGGAAGAGAAGTGTTGATGTGACTGAAAATTTGAATGACGGTTGGTTTTGTGAAGAAACTTGAAATGGCCAGGGTAGAAAATTTGGTGGGAAGTAGTCGAGGTTTCGACGCCAGATTGTTGCAAATGGTGCTAGGTTTCCGTTTCTGTGCTCCAAAAGTCTGTAGCTGCGAAACTGCCAAAACGGAAGTGACGGTTGGTGGGGGCACCTGTTTTCGAACTTGCACAGTTTGAAATTGTATGAGTGGATTTTGATTTTTTTTTCACCATATGGTGGGGAAGACGTCTGGGTATCCAGTTCTATGCGAAAAAAGTGGATATCTATCTTAAAAGATGTAGATGACGTCGGATTTATGAAAACCATCATTTTTGGGTAGTGTGTGCTCATTTATGAAGCAAAGTATGGCTTGTAGGTACTCAAAATTCCGGAATTTTCACCCTCTATCCGAATCCGAGACTTAAAACTGAATTGGAGCGATTCGAAAAGTTTGTCGTCACCAGTTAAGTTCTTTAGCTAAGATTCGTGAATTTTGAGAAATGTGGGAAATTCGATGTTTCTTGATGGAATATGGTAGGAAGTGATGCCCCGAGGTAATCTGTGTGGAAGAGAAGTGTTGATGTGACTGAAAATTTGAATGACGGTTGGTTTTGTGAAGAAACTTGAAATGGCCAGGGTAGAAAATTTGGTGGGAAGTAGTCGAGGTTTCGACGCCAGATTGTTGCAAATGGTGCTAGGTTTCCGTTTCTGTGCTCCAAAAGTCTGTAGCTGCGAAACTGCCAAAACGGAAGTGACGGTTGGTGGGGGCACCTGTTTTCGAACTTGCACAGTTTGAAATTGTATGAGTGGATTTTGATTTTTTTTTCACCATATGGTGGGGAAGACGTCTGGGTATCCAGTTCTATGCGAAAAAAGTGGATATCTATCTTAAAAGATGTAGATGACGTCGGATTTATGAAAACCATCATTTTTGGGTAGTGTGTGCTCATTTATGAAGCAAAGTATGGCTTGTAGGTACTCAAAATTCCGGAATTTTCACCCTCTATCCGAATCCGAGACTTAAAACTGAATTGGAGCGATTCGAAAAGTTTGTCGTCACCAGTTAAGTTCTTTAGCTAAGATTCGTGAATTTTGAGAAATGTGGGAAATTCGATGTTTCTTGATGGAATATGGTAGGAAGTGATGCCCCGAGGTAATCTGTGTGGAAGAGAAGTGTTGATGTGACTGAAAATTTGAATGACGGTTGGTTTTGTGAAGAAACTTGAAATGGCCAGGGTAGAAAATTTGGTGGGAAGTAGTCGAGGTTTCGACGCCAGATTGTTGCAAATGGTGCTAGGTTTCCGTTTCTGTGCTCCAAAAGTCTGTAGCTGCGAAACTGCCAAAACGGAAGTGACGGTTGGTGGGGGCACCTGTTTTCGAACTTGCACAGTTTGAAATTGTATGAGTGGATTTTGATTTTTTTTTCACCATATGGTGGGGAAGACGTCTGGGTATCCAGTTCTATGCGAAAAAAGTGGATATCTATCTTAAAAGATGTAGATGACGTCGGATTTATGAAAACCATCATTTTTGGGTAGTGTGTGCTCATTTATGAAGCAAAGTATGGCTTGTAGGTACTCAAAATTCCGGAATTTTCACCCTCTATCCGAATCCGAGACTTAAAACTGAATTGGAGCGATTCGAAAAGTTTGTCGTCACCAGTTAAGTTCTTTAGCTAAGATTCGTGAATTTTGAGAAATGTGGGAAATTCGATGTTTCTTGATGGAATATGGTAGGAAGTGATGCCCCGAGGTAATCTGTGTGGAAGAGAAGTGTTGATGTGACTGAAAATTTGAATGACGGTTGGTTTTGTGAAGAAACTTGAAATGGCCAGGGTAGAAAATTTGGTGGGAAGTAGTCGAGGTTTCGACGCCAGATTGTTGCAAATGGTGCTAGGTTTCCGTTTCTGTGCTCCAAAAGTCTGTAGCTGCGAAACTGCCAAAACGGAAGTGACGGTTGGTGGGGGCACCTGTTTTCGAACTTGCACAGTTTGAAATTGTATGAGTGGATTTTGATTTTTTTTTCACCATATGGTGGGGAAGACGTCTGGGTATCCAGTTCTATGCGAAAAAAGTGGATATCTATCTTAAAAGATGTAGATGACGTCGGATTTATGAAAACCATCATTTTTGGGTAGTGTGTGCTCATTTATGAAGCAAAGTATGGCTTGTAGGTACTCAAAATTCCGGAATTTTCACCCTCTATCCGAATCCGAGACTTAAAACTGAATTGGAGCGATTCGAAAAGTTTGTCGTCACCAGTTAAGTTCTTTAGCTAAGATTCGTGAATTTTGAGAAATGTGGGAAATTCGATGTTTCTTGATGGAATATGGTAGGAAGTGATGCCCCGAGGTAATCTGTGTGGAGAGAGAAGTGTTGATGTGACTGAAAATTTGAATGACGGTTGGTTTTGTGAAGAAACTTGAAATGGCCAGGGTAGAAAATTTGGTGGGAAGTAGTCGAGGTTTCGACGCCAGATTGTTGCAAATGGTGCTAGGTTTCCGTTTCTGTGCTCCAAAAGTCTGTAGCTGCGAAACTGCCAAAACGGAAGTGACGGTTGGTGGGGGCACCTGTTTTCGAACTTGCACAGTTTGAAATTGTATGAGTGGATTTTGATTTTTTTTTCACCATATGGTGGGGAAGACGTCTGGGTATCCAGTTCTATGCGAAAAAAGTGGATATCTATCTTAAAAGATGTAGATGACGTCGGATTTATGAAAACCATCATTTTTGGGTAGTGTGTGCTCATTTATGAAGCAAAGTATGGCTTGTAGGTACTCAAAATTCCGGAATTTTCACCCTCTATCCGAATCCGAGACTTAAAACTGAATTGGAGCGATTCGAAAAGTTTGTCGTCACCAGTTAAGTTCTTTAGCTAAGATTCGTGAATTTTGAGAAATGTGGGAAATTCGATGTTTCTTGATGGAATATGGTAGGAAGTGATGCCCCGAGGTAATCTGTGTGGAAGAGAAGTGTTGATGTGACTGAAAATTTGAATGACGGTTGGTTTTGTGAAGAAACTTGAAATGGCCAGGGTAGAAAATTTGGTGGGAAGTAGTCGAGGTTTCGACGCCAGATTGTTGCAAATGGTGCTAGGTTTCCGTTTCTGTGCTCCAAAAGTCTGTAGCTGCGAAACTGCCAAAACGGAAGTGACGGTTGGTGGGGGCACCTGTTTTCGAACTTGCACAGTTTGAAATTGTATGAGTGGATTTTGATTTTTTTTTCACCATATGGTGGGGAAGACGTCTGGGTATCCAGTTCTATGCGAAAAAAGTGGATATCTATCTTAAAAGATGTAGATGACGTCGGATTTATGAAAACCATCATTTTTGGGTAGTGTGTGCTCATTTATGAAGCAAAGTATGGCTTGTAGGTACTCAAAATTCCGGAATTTTCACCCTCTATCCGAATCCGAGACTTAAAACTGAATTGGAGCGATTCGAAAAGTTTGTCGTCACCAGTTAAGTTCTTTAGCTAAGATTCGTGAATTTTGAGAAATGTGGGAAATTCGATGTTTCTTGATGGAATATGGTAGGAAGTGATGCCCCGAGGTAATCTGTGTGGAAGAGAAGTGTTGATGTGACTGAAAATTTGAATGACGGTTGGTTTTGTGAAGAAACTTGAAATGGCCAGGGTAGAAAATTTGGTGGGAAGTAGTCGAGGTTTCGACGCCAGATTGTTGCAAATGGTGCTAGGTTTCCGTTTCTGTGCTCCAAAAGTCTGTAGCTGCGAAACTGCCAAAACGGAAGTGACGGTTGGTGGGGGCACCTGTTTTCGAACTTGCACAGTTTGAAATTGTATGAGTGGATTTTGATTTTTTTTTCACCATATGGTGGGGAAGACGTCTGGGTATCCAGTTCTATGCGAAAAAAGTGGATATCTATCTTAAAAGATGTAGATGACGTCGGATTTATGAAAACCATCATTTTTGGGTAGTGTGTGCTCATTTATGAAGCAAAGTATGGCTTGTAGGTACTCAAAATTCCGGAATTTTCACCCTCTATCCGAATCCGAGACTTAAAACTGAATTGGAGCGATTCGAAAAGTTTGTCGTCACCAGTTAAGTTCTTTAGCTAAGATTCGTGAATTTTGAGAAATGTGGGAAATTCGATGTTTCTTGATGGAATATGGTAGGAAGTGATGCCCCGAGGTAATCTGTGTGGAAGAGAAGTGTTGATGTGACTGAAAATTTGAATGACGGTTGGTTTTGTGAAGAAACTTGAAATGGCCAGGGTAGAAAATTTGGTGGGAAGTAGTCGAGGTTTCGACGCCAGATTGTTGCAAATGGTGCTAGGTTTCCGTTTCTGTGCTCCAAAAGTCTGTAGCTGCGAAACTGCCAAAACGGAAGTGACGGTTGGTGGGGGCACCTGTTTTCGAACTTGCACAGTTTGAAATTGTATGAGTGGATTTTGATTTTTTTTTCACCATATGGTGGGGAAGACGTCTGGGTATCCAGTTCTATGCGAAAAAAGTGGATATCTATCTTAAAAGATGTAGATGACGTCGGATTTATGAAAACCATCATTTTTGGGTAGTGTGTGCTCATTTATGAAGCAAAGTATGGCTTGTAGGTACTCAAAATTCCGGAATTTTCACCCTCTATCCGAATCCGAGACTTAAAACTGAATTGGAGCGATTCGAAAAGTTTGTCGTCACCAGTTAAGTTCTTTAGCTAAGATTCGTGAATTTTGAGAAATGTGGGAAATTCGATGTTTCTTGATGGAATATGGTAGGAAGTGATGCCCCGAGGTAATCTGTGTGGAAGAGAAGTGTTGATGTGACTGAAAATTTGAATGACGGTTGGTTTTGTGAAGAAACTTGAAATGGCCAGGGTAGAAAATTTGGTGGGAAGTAGTCGAGGTTTCGACGCCAGATTGTTGCAAATGGTGCTAGGTTTCCGTTTCTGTGCTCCAAAAGTCTGTAGCTGCGAAACTGCCAAAACGGAAGTGACGGTTGGTGGGGGCACCTGTTTTCGAACTTGCACAGTTTGAAATTGTATGAGTGGATTTTGATTTTTTTTTCACCATATGGTGGGGAAGACGTCTGGGTATCCAGTTCTATGCGAAAAAAGTGGATATCTATCTTAAAAGATGTAGATGACGTCGGATTTATGAAAACCATCATTTTTGGGTAGTGTGTGCTCATTTATGAAGCAAAGTATGGCTTGTAGGTACTCAAAATTCCGGAATTTTCACCCTCTATCCGAATCCGAGACTTAAAACTGAATTGGAGCGATTCGAAAAGTTTGTCGTCACCAGTTAAGTTCTTTAGCTAAGATTCGTGAATTTTGAGAAATGTGGGAAATTCGATGTTTCTTGATGGAATATGGTAGGAAGTGATGCCCCGAGGTAATCTGTGTGGAAGAGAAGTGTTGATGTGACTGAAAATTTGAATGACGGTTGGTTTTGTGAAGAAACTTGAAATGGCCAGGGTAGAAAATTTGGTGGGAAGTAGTCGAGGTTTCGACGCCAGATTGTTGCAAATGGTGCTAGGTTTCCGTTTCTGTGCTCCAAAAGTCTGTAGCTGCGAAACTGCCAAAACGGAAGTGACGGTTGGTGGGGGCACCTGTTTTCGAACTTGCACAGTTTGAAATTGTATGAGTGGATTTTGATTTTTTTTTCACCATATGGTGGGGAAGACGTCTGGGTATCCAGTTCTAT
The DNA here is from genome assembly GCA_963556255.1 of Allolobophora icterica. NCBI lineage: Eukaryota > Metazoa > Annelida > Clitellata > Crassiclitellata > Lumbricidae > Allolobophora > Allolobophora icterica. The sequence goes on along the minus strand of CAUVYU010000049.1, from coordinate 578 downwards.
GCGAAAAAAGTGGATATCTATCTTAAAAGATGTAGATGACGTCGGATTTATGAAAACCATCATTTTTGGGTAGTGTGTGCTCATTTATGAAGCAAAGTATGGCTTGTAGGTACTCAAAATTCCGGAATTTTCACCCTCTATCCGAATCCGAGACTTAAAACTGAATTGGAGCGATTCGAAAAGTTTGTCGTCACCAGTTAAGTTCTTTAGCTAAGATTCGTGAATTTTGAGAAATGTGGGAAATTCGATGTTTCTTGATGGAATATGGTAGGAAGTGATGCCCCGAGGTAATCTGTGTGGAAGAGAAGTGTTGATGTGACTGAAAATTTGAATGACGGTTGGTTTTGTGAAGAAACTTGAAATGGCCAGGGTAGAAAATTTGGTGGGAAGTAGTCGAGGTTTCGACGCCAGATTGTTGCAAATGGTGCTAGGTTTCCGTTTCTGTGCTCCAAAAGTCTGTAGCTGCGAAACTGCCAAAACGGAAGTGACGGTTGGTGGGGGCACCTGTTTTCGAACTTGCACAGTTTGAAATTGTATGAGTGGATTTTGATTTTTTTTTCACCATATGGTGGGGAAGA
>CAUVYU010000048.1:0-22578 GCA_963556255.1 Allolobophora icterica | reverse complement strand
GGAAGGAGTGCCATAGCAGCCGCTAAAAGGACGAAATACATAGTAAACCGAAGCCGATGAGGTATTGGATAAAACTAAGTTGTCCTTCACGGCTGTCAGGGTACCCCGCTCTGTTTTTTGCGTATTGCCGGTGAGGCCGGTGCCCAGTTGATCACTGCCATAGTAGGAAGTATAAGTCCATTCTGCATTTCTTCCCTGTAGGGATGGAATGAGATTCGTTTGATAGGTACCATTCTCAGGATTTACACAGTAGTGCCCTCCGCCTTCCACCGTGGGCGTCACCGGATCGGTGTTGCTCACTTCGATAGCTATGGAAACAGTGTCCGAGCAATGGCCAATAGTACCGATTACTTTGTAATTCACTGTCTCCGAACTACTGCCTCTATTGGTAAGGGTTTGCCGGATAAAAGATGTATTGGAAGCCATGGTTTGACTTTGGCCCCCTACGTTATTGTTGTTGACTGTCCAGGTATAAGTAGTGGAGGACAAGGTGGAACGAAGTACAACATCGGTTTCAATTCCGTTGCAAATGGGTGAAGTGGCGGTATATGTCACTACCGGGCCGGAATTGACGGTGATGGTATAGACCTGGGGTACTGCCTGGCAACCGGAGATGGCATTGTAGGCCAATACCGTTACATCGCGCTTGAGAACATTGCTCGTAGTCGTGGCTGTGAAGCTGCTAATGGAGGAGTTACTCCAATCCACTGTATAATCCACTAAACCTACTTCAGATGTATTCACTGCATTGGCTGACACTTTCCATTGATAATGCGTGGGCTTGCTTTCTCCCGCTCCCGAAGAGGATGGGGTGTAGGCAGCAACCGGAGCACCGCTGCAAACGGACAAGTTAGGAATGGCATCTAGTACTGGAGTAGGATGAACGGTGATAGTATATTGTGAGGAGGAGATACAACCGGAAATGGCATTGTAGGCCGATACCGTTACATCGCGCTTGAGAACATTACTCGTAGTCGTGGCTGTGAAGCTGCTAATGGAGGACTTACTCCAATCCACTGTATAATCCAGTAAACCTACCTCAGATGTATTCACTGCATTGGCTGCCACTTTCCATTGATAATGCGTGGGCTTGGTTTCTCCCGCTCCCGAAGAGGAGGGGGTGTAGGCAGCAACCGGAGAAGCACTACAAACAGACAAGTTAGGAATGGCATCCAGTACCGGAGTAGGATGAACGGTGATAGTATATTGTAAGGAGGAGATACAACCGGAGATGGCATTGTAGGCCAATACCGTTACATCGCGCTTGAGAACATTGCTCGTAGTCGTGGCTGTGAAGCTGCTAATGGAGGACTTACTCCAATCCACTGTATAATCAAGTAAACCTACCTCAGATGTATTCACTGCATTGGCTGACACTTTCCATTGATAATGCGTGGGCTTGGTTTCTCCCGATCCCGAAGAGGATGGGGTGTAGGCAGCAACCGGAGCACCGCTGCAAACAGACAAGTTAGGAATGGCATCCAGTACCGGAGTAGGATGAACGGTGATAGTATATTGAGAGGATGAGCTACAACCGGAGATGGCATTGTAGGCCGATACCGTTACATCGCGCTTGAGAACATTGCTCGTAGTCGTGGCTGTGAAGCTGCTAATGGAGGACTTACTCCAATCCACTGTATAATCCAGTAAACCTACCTCAGATGTATTCTCTGCATTGGCTGACACTTTCCATTGATAATGCGTGGGCTTGCTTTCTCCCGCTCCCGAAGAGGATGGGGTGTAGGCAGCAACTGGAGAAGCACTGCAAACAGACAAGTTAGGAATGGCATCTAGTACCGGAGTAGGATGAACGGTGATAGTATATTGAGAGGTTGAGATACAACCTGTACCAGCATTGTAAGCCGATACCGTTACATCGCGCTTGAGAATACTGCTCGTAGTCGTGGCTGTGAAGCTGCTAATGGAGGACTTACTCCAATCCACTATGTAATCCACTAAACCTACATCAGATGTATTCACTGCATTGGCTGACACTTTCCATTGATAATGCGTGGGCTTGCTTTCTCCCGATCCCGAAGAGGATGGGGTGTAGGAAGCAACTGGAGAAGCACTACAAACAGACAAGTTAGGAATGGCATCTAGTACCGGAGTAGGATGAACGGTGATAGTATATTGTGAGGAGGAGATACAACCGGAGATGGCATTGTAAGCCGATACCGTTACATCGCGCTTGAGAACATTGCTCGTAGTCGTGGCTGTGAAGCTGCTAATGGAGGACTTACTCCAATCCACTGTATAATCCAGTAAACCTACCTCAGATGTATTCACTGCATTGGCTGACACTTTCCATTGATAATGCGTGGGCTTGGTTTCTCCCGCTCCCGAAGAGGATGGGGTGTAGGCAGCAACCGGAGCACCGCTGCAAACAGACAAGTTAGGAATGGCATCCAGTACCGGAGTAGGATGAACGGTGATAGTATATTGTGAGGATGAGATACAACCTGTACCAGCATTGTAGGCCGATACCGTTACATCGCGCTTGAGAATACTGCTCGTAGTCGTGGCTGTGAAGCTGCTAATGGAGGACTTACTCCAATCCACTGTATAATCCACTAAACCTACCTCAGATGTATTCACTGCATTGGCTGCCACTTTCCATTGATAATGCGTGGGCTTGCTTTCTCCCGATCCCGAAGAAGATGGGGTGTAGGCAGCAACCGGAGAAGCACTACAAACAGACAAGTTAGGAATGGCATCCAGTACCGGAGTAGGATGAACGGTGATAGTATATTGTGAGGATGAACTACAACCGGAGATGGCATTGTAGGCCAATACCGTTACATCGCGCTTGAGAACATTGCTCGTAGTCGTGGCTGTGAAGCTGCTAATGGAGGACTTACTCCAATCCACTGTATAATCCAGTAAACCTACCTCAGATGTATTCACTGCATTGGCTGCCACTTTCCATTGATAATGGGTGGGCTTGGTTTCTCCCGATCCCGAAGAGGATGGGGTGTAGGCAGCAACCGGAGCACCGCTGCAAACGGACAAGTTAGGAATGGCATCCAGTACCGGAGTAGGATGAACGGTGATAGTATATTGTGAGGATGAACTACAACCGGAGATGGCATTGTAGGCCAATACCATTACATCGCGCTTGAGAACATTGCTCGTAGTCGTGGCTGTGAAACTGCTAATGGAGGACTTACTCCAATCCACTATGTAATCCACTAAACCTACCTCAGATGTATTCACTGCATTGGCTGACACTTTCCATTGATAATGCGTGGGCTTGGTTTCTCCCGATCCCGAAGAGGATGGGGTGTAGGAAGCAACCGGAGCACCGCTGCAAACAGACAAGTTAGGAATGGCATCCAGTACCGGAGTAGGATGAACGGTGATAGTATATTGTGAGGAGGAGATACAACCTGTACCAGCATTGTAAGCCGATACCGTTACATCGCGCTTGAGAATACTGCTTGTAGTCGTGGCTGTGAAGCTGCTAATGGAGGACTTACTCCAATCCACTATGTAATCCACTAAACCTACCTCAGATGTATTCTCCGCATTGGCTGACACTTTCCATTGATAATGCGTGGGCTTGGTTTCTCCCGATCCCGAAGAGGATGGGGTGTAGGCAGCAACCGGAGCACCGCTGCAAACGGACAAGTTAGGAATGGCATCCAGTACCGGAGTAGGATGAACGGTGATAGTATATTGTGAGGATGAACTACAACCGGAGATGGCATTGTAGGCCAATACCATTACATCGCGCTTGAGAACATTGCTCGTAGTCGTGGCTGTGAAACTGCTAATGGAGGACTTACTCCAATCCACTGTATAATCCAGTAAACCTACCTCAGATGTATTCACTGCATTGGCTGCCACTTTCCATTGATAATGCGTGGGCTTGGTTTCTCCCGATCCCGAAGAGGATGGGGTGTAGGCAGCAACCGGAGAAGCACTACAAACAGACAAGTTAGGAATGGCATCCAGTACCGGAGTAGGATGAACGGTGATAGTATATTGAGAGGATGAGATACAACCGGAAATGGCATTGTAGGCCGATACCGTTACATCGCGCTTGAGAACATTACTCGTAGTCGTGGCTGTGAAGCTGCTAATGGAGGACTTACTCCAATCCACTGTATAATCCAGTAAACCTACCTCAGATGTATTCACTGCATTGGCTGACACTTTCCATTGATAATGCGTGGGCTTGCTTTCTCCCGATCCCGAAGAGGATGGGGTGTAGGCAGCAACCGGAGCACCGCTGCAAACGGACAAGTTAGGAATGGCATCTAGTACCGGAGTAGGATGAACGGTGATAGTATATTGTGAGGAGGAGATACAACCGGAGATGGCATTGTAGGCCGATACCGTTACATCGCGCTTGAGAACATTGCTCGTAGTCGTGGCTGTGAAGCTGCTAATGGAGGACTTACTCCAATCCACTGTATAATCCAGTAAACCTACCTCAGATGTATTCACTGCATTGGCTGACACTTTCCATTGATAATGGGTGGGCTTGGTTTCTCCCGCTCCCGAAGAGGATGGGGTGTAGGCAGCAACCGGAGCACCGCTGCAAACGGACAAGTTAGGAATGGCATCTAGTACCGGAGTAGGATGAACGGTGATAGTATATTGTGAGGATGAACTACAACCGGAGATGGCATTGTAGGCCAATACCGTTACATCGCGCTTGAGAACATTGCTCGTAGTCGTGGCTGTGAAGCTGCTAATGGAGGACTTACTCCAATCCACTATGTAATCCACTAAACCTACATCAGATGTATTCACTGCATTGGCTGACACTTTCCATTGATAATGCGTGGGCTTGCTTTCTCCCGCTCCCGAAGAGGATGGGGTGTAGGAAGCAACCGGAGAAGCACTACAAACGGACAAGTTAGGAATGGCATCTAGTACCGGAGTAGGATGAACGGTGATAGTATATTGTGAGGAGGAGATACAACCTGTACCAGCATTGTAGGCCGATACCGTTACATCGCGCTTGAGAATACTGCTCGTAGTCGTGGCTGTGAAGCTGCTAATGGAGGACTTACTCCAATCCACTATGTAATCCACTAAACCTACCTCAGATGTATTCTCCGCATTGGCTGACACTTTCCATTGATAATGCGTGGGCTTGCTTTCTCCCGCTCCCGAAGAGGATGGGGTGTAGGCAGCAACCGGAGAAGCACTACAAACAGACAAGTTAGGAATGGCATCCAGTACCGGAGTAGGATGAACGGTGATAGTATATTGTGAGGAGGAGATACAACCTGTACCAGCATTGTAGGCCAATACCGTTACATCGCGCTTGAGAACATTGCTCGTAGTCGTGGCTGTGAAGTTGCTAATGGAGGACTTACTCCAATCCACTGTATAATCCAGTAAACCTACCTCAGATGTATTCTCTGCATTGGCTGACACTTTCCATTGATAATGCGTGGGCTTGGTTTCTCCCGCTCCCGAAGAGGATGGGGTGTAGGCAGCAACCGGAGCACCGCTGCAAACGGACAAGTTAGGAATGGCATCTAGTACCGGAGTAGGATGAACGGTGATAGTATATTGTGAGGATGAACTACAACCGGAGATGGCATTGTAGGCCAATACCGTTACATCGCGCTTGAGAACATTGCTCGTAGTCGTGGCTGTGAAGCTGCTAATGGAGGACTTACTCCAATCCACTATGTAATCCACTAAACCTACATCAGATGTATTCACTGCATTGGCTGACACTTTCCATTGATAATGCGTGGGCTTGCTTTCTCCCGCTCCCGAAGAGGATGGGGTGTAGGAAGCAACCGGAGAAGCACTACAAACGGACAAGTTAGGAATGGCATCTAGTACCGGAGTAGGATGAACGGTGATAGTATATTGTGAGGAGGAGATACAACCTGTACCAGCATTGTAGGCCGATACCGTTACATCGCGCTTGAGAATACTGCTCGTAGTCGTGGCTGTGAAGCTGCTAATGGAGGACTTACTCCAATCCACTATGTAATCCACTAAACCTACCTCAGATGTATTCTCCGCATTGGCTGACACTTTCCATTGATAATGCGTGGGCTTGCTTTCTCCCGCTCCCGAAGAGGATGGGGTGTAGGCAGCAACCGGAGAAGCACTACAAACAGACAAGTTAGGAATGGCATCCAGTACCGGAGTAGGATGAACGGTGATAGTATATTGTGAGGAGGAGATACAACCTGTACCAGCATTGTAGGCCAATACCGTTACATCGCGCTTGAGAACATTGCTCGTAGTCGTGGCTGTGAAACTGCTAATGGAGGACTTACTCCAATCCACTGTATAATCCAGTAAACCTACCTCAGATGTATTCTCTGCATTGGCTGACACTTTCCATTGATAATGCGTGGGCTTGGTTTCTCCCGCTCCCGAAGAGGATGGGGTGTAGGCAGCAACCGGAGCACCGCTGCAAACAGACAAGTTAGGAATGGCATCCAGTACCGGAGTAGGATGAACGGTGATAGTATATTGTGAGGAGGAGATACAACCTGTACCAGCATTGTAGGCCGATACCGTTACATCGCGCTTGAGAACATTGCTCGTAGTCGTGGCTGTGAAGCTGCTAATGGAGGACTTACTCCAATCCACTGTATAATCCAGTAAACCTACCTCAGATGTATTCACTGCATTGGCTGACACTTTCCATTGATAATGCGTGGGCTTGCTTTCTCCCGCTCCCGAAGAGGATGGGGTGTAGGCAGCAACCGGAGCACCGCTGCAAACAGACAAGTTAGGAATGGCATCCAGTACCGGAGTAGGATGAACGGTGATAGTATATTGTGAGGAGGAGATACAACCGGAGATGGCATTGTAGGCCAATACCGTTACATCGCGCTTGAGAACATTGCTCGTAGTCGTGGCTGTGAAGCTGCTAATGGAGGACTTACTCCAATCCACTGTATAATCCAGTAAACCTACCTCAGATGTATTCACTGCATTGGCTGCCACTTTCCATTGATAATGCGTGGGCTTGGTTTCTCCCGATCCCGAAGAGGATGGGGTGTAGGCAGCAACCGGAGAAGCACTACAAACAGACAAGTTAGGAATGGCATCCAGTACCGGAGTAGGATGAACGGTGATAGTATATTGTGAGGATGAACTACAACCGGAGATGGCATTGTAAGCCGATACCGTTACATCGCGCTTGAGAACATTGCTCGTAGTCGTGGCTGTGAAGCTGCTAATGGAGGACTTACTCCAATCCACTGTATAATCCAGTAAACCTACCTCAGATGTATTCACTGCATTGGCTGACACTTTCCATTGATAATGCGTGGGCTTGGTTTCTCCCGCTCCCGAAGAGGATGGGGTGTAGGCAGCAACCGGAGCACCGCTGCAAACAGACAAGTTAGGAATGGCATCCAGTACCGGAGTAGGATGAACGGTGATAGTATATTGTGAGGATGAGATACAACCTGTACCAGCATTGTAGGCCGATACCGTTACATCGCGCTTGAGAATACTGCTCGTAGTCGTGGCTGTGAAGCTGCTAATGGAGGACTTACTCCAATCCACTGTATAATCCACTAAACCTACCTCAGATGTATTCACTGCATTGGCTGCCACTTTCCATTGATAATGCGTGGGCTTGCTTTCTCCCGATCCCGAAGAAGATGGGGTGTAGGCAGCAACCGGAGAAGCACTACAAACAGACAAGTTAGGAATGGCATCCAGTACCGGAGTAGGATGAACGGTGATAGTATATTGTGAGGATGAACTACAACCGGAGATGGCATTGTAGGCCAATACCGTTACATCGCGCTTGAGAACATTGCTCGTAGTCGTGGCTGTGAAGCTGCTAATGGAGGACTTACTCCAATCCACTGTATAATCCAGTAAACCTACCTCAGATGTATTCACTGCATTGGCTGCCACTTTCCATTGATAATGGGTGGGCTTGGTTTCTCCCGATCCCGAAGAGGATGGGGTGTAGGCAGCAACCGGAGAAGCACTGCAAACGGACAAGTTAGGAATGGCATCTAGTACCGGAGTAGGATGAACGGTGATAGTATATTGTGAGGATGAGATACAACCGGAAATGGCATTGTAGGCCGATACCGTTACATCGCGCTTGAGAATACTGCTCGTAGTCGTGGCTGTGAAGCTGCTAATGGAGGACTTACTCCAATCCACTATGTAATCCACTAAACCTACCTCAGATATATTCACTGCATTGGCTGACACTTTCCATTGATAATGCGTGGGCTTGCTTTCTCCCGATCCCGAAGAGGATGGGGTATAGGAAGCAACTGGAGAAGCACTGCAAACAGACAAGTTAGGAATGGCATCTAGTACCGGAGTAGGATGAACGGTGATAGTATATTGTGAGGATGAACTACAACCGGAGATGGCATTGTAGGCCAATACCGTTACATCGCGCTTGAGAACATTACTCGTAGTCGTGGCTGTGAAGCTGCTAATGGAGGACTTACTCCAATCCACTGTATAATCCAGTAAACCTACCTCAGATGTATTCACTGCATTGGCTGACACTTTCCATTGATAATGCGTGGGCTTGGTTTCTCCCGCTCCCGAAGAGGATGGGGTGTAGGCAGCAACCGGAGCACCTCTGCAAACGGACAAGTTAGGAATGGCATCTAGTACCGGAGTAGGATGAACGGTGATAGTATATTGTGAGGATGAGATACAACCGGAAATGGCATTGTAGGCCGATACCGTTACATCGCGCTTGAGAACATTACTCGTAGTCGTGGCTGTGAAGCTGCTAATGGAGGACTTACTCCAATCCACTGTATAATCCAGTAAACCTACCTCAGATGTATTCACTGCATTGGCTGACACTTTCCATTGATAATGCGTGGGCTTGGTTTCTCCCGATCCCGAAGAGGATGGGGTGTAGGAAGCAACCGGAGAAGCACTACAAACAGACAAGTTAGGAATGGCATCCAGTACCGGAGTAGGATGAACGGTGATAGTATATTGTGAGGAGGAGATACAACCTGTACCAGCATTGTAGGCCGATACCGTTACATCGCGCTTGAGAACATTGCTCGTAGTCGTGGCTGTGAAGCTGCTAATGGAGGACTTACTCCAATCCACTGTATAATCCAGTAAACCTACCTCAGATGTATTCACTGCATTGGCTGACACTTTCCATTGATAATGCGTGGGCTTGCTTTCTCCCGATCCCGAAGAGGATGGGGTGTAGGCAGCAACCGGAGCACCGCTGCAAACAGACAAGTTAGGAATGGCATCCAGTACCGGAGTAGGATGAACGGTGATAGTATATACTTGGGAGGCCGATGTACAACCGGTTGCTGAATTGTAGGCTGACACTGTTACATCGCGCTTGAGGATAGTGGTCGTAGTATTCTTTGCTGTGAATTTGCTAATGGCCGGCTTACTCCAATCAAGCGTGTAGTCACTTAATCCCACATTGTCATGGTTCAGCGCATTGGCTGCCACTTTCCATTGGTAATGGGTGGGCTTTGTTTCTCCCACTCCCGAGGAGGAAGGGGTGTAATCTACAACCGGAGCACCGCTGCAAACAGACTGGTTGGGAATGACATCCATCACCGGAAGGTCTTTCACCAAAACGGAAAGATTCCCCGATCTGCAGCCGTTCCCATCCCTCGCAAAAAAATCAACATTGCCGAGGGGTGAGGTACTGGCCGTGGCCAATCCAACGGATGAAGTAATACTCACCACACTGGTGTTTATATCAGCAGAGAGAATGGTCAGCGTTCCTTGGCCGGTCGCCTGCAATACTATCGGTGTTCCCTTGCAGACGGGATTGCCCCCTGAGATTATACTCAACACAGGCTGCGGGTTAATGGCTGCATCAATCTTTACGATGCAATTTTGTCGATCACTATAAGTAACCGTGTAGGATTTATTGCTGGTTGTTTGGTTCACCCCATTGAAGGTGGCTGTTATCATGGTATTGCCCGGCACCCTTGTAATCGTCATGTCACCGCTTTTTACAGAAGGGTCTGAAAGCGAAAAACTGACCGCTGCTCCCAATGGAGGATAGTCGCGTGAGTCGCTATAGGTTGCTGTGACAGTGACTACAAGATTAGCGGAAGTTACTACAGGGCAAAGCGAAGTCGCCGTCAGAGTAATATTTCCAAAACTAAGCTGCATCCATAAACCCGTAGCATCCCATTTAAAACAAACCGATTTTCCAGTATTGTTGTCCCCAAGAGTGGGGGCCGGAAGGCTCGCTCCGTTGGTGCAGTACATAACGTAGCCGCTCACCAGATTAGTCCCGCCCAGTACATCTACCGTAAACCCATTGCCGGCAGTTACTGATCCCGATCCCGTAATGGAAGTTCCCATGGTCCTCACATCCACTAAGGAAGGGGTGTTGTCAGCCCTTGAAGTGACTTTAAGTTTTGAAGCCAGCGCGGCGAAAGTCAAATTAGAGACTGTGAATGTATCACCTCCGAGCGTCTCACCACTGCCTCCCCCGATACTTCCTCCCCCCTCCACGGTCACCGTGTTGGCTTTGCTTAGGTCGCCCGAGCCTCCTAAGAATCCACCGGTAATGCTTACATCACCATTGAAGTTTTTAATAATAGTACCATTGATAATTGTTTTGCCGATGCCCGATTGAATATATTTTCCAAAGGTGCCTGAACCGATATTGGTGACATCGCCGGTGGTAATATCACCGGTGAAAACCTGGGGTTGGCTTCCATTGTGTTCAAAAATGGCCGCAGTTCCTGACGACACATTGGAAATTTCAAGTACTCCTCCGTAGCTGCCTGCGCCCAGCACTCCATTTCCCTGAAGTTTCAGTATGCCCGAAGAAACCGTGGTGCTCCCCGTATAAAGATTCCCTCCTGTCAACACCTGTGTGCCGGCTCCGATTTTCCGGAAGGCTACTCCGCCCAAGCCACCGGATCTTAACTCAGCATTAGCCGAATTGTCTCGAATTATTCCCGAAAAAACAAGGTTATCCGGCGAGTTATTTTGGCCCACCGTAAGCCAACTGTAGCCACCGGCTTGGGAAGTGGAATAGCTATTGTTTTGCACAAAACCACCTCCGGTGAGCCCCCCAAAAAGGGAGGCATTGCCCTTGAGATCAAAGACAGGATTATTGCCATTTAGAACTTCCACCCGCAAGGTGGCCTTGTTTTTTTCGGTGTCATTGCTGTAGATGGTATTGCCGCCGTTTTGTAAAATTCCATCAGAGACCCAAACTTCACCGGCTGATTTTAAGACAGTGCTGTTACTAAGCACTACGGTTCCGGTCCCTGTCTTTTTGAGAGCACCCTCCCCTCTGAAAGTGACGCCTCCTCCCAGTGAATAGCTGCTGCCATTGCTGGTTGTAAATTCCAGGGTGGCGCCGGCCGAGGACGTAAAGATCAGGTTACTAATATTACTGGTAGGATTCTGTATGGCCTGAGTGCCGCTTTTAATATTTATGCTTAATAACTCACCTGCTGTTGCTGCTTCTCCCGTCCAAATATAGCCTCCTCCTCCAAAAACATAACGATTGTCTGTACCTGCCTCTATATCTAGTGTTCCTCTTGTTGACCTTACCTGCGCAGTGGTAATTGCGTTCGGAAAGCACCCGCTTACGGCCCCATAATTATTTTTCACCACCGCCATGTTGTTGTTGGCCTTAAGACCTCCTATGGTTTGAGTAGTACCATTGAGGTAAATAAAGGAGTAGTACTGCGCATCACTGAAATCAATAACGGTCCCTCTTCCAAATTGGTAATTACTTTGACACCACAGATGCGCCCCTATCAGGGTATTGCTATACATCGTTGACGATACTTTAATATTGCCCGGCACGGCTGCCTTCCCCACATCTTTATTACAAATGATATAGCCGGCATCAAGTGTTGTCAGGCCTTCGTAATTATTGCCGGTGGTTCCCGTCAAAGTAATACCCGTGTCCAAGCCCAAAAACGTATTTGCATACGGGGCATGGTAGGCAAGCGGGCCGATACCTGTAATCTGACCGGAAAGGGTATAATTGCCGCCCCCCATGATGGTGAAGTTGCAAGCGCCGGTCAGGGTAATAGTGCCTTCAAATGTTGTCCCCGGCGAAGCCAGAATGACTGCAGGGTTCAAGGGTGTCCCTCTGGTTTCACCACCGGGTCCGGTAAAACTACAGTTATCGCAAATTAAACCCGTAACCAATATCGTGTAGGTAAATGTTTTGGCTGCGGTACAGCCTGTGGTACTGTTAATGGCTGTCACTTCTATGGTGCGCTTGAGCGAAGTAGAAGATACAGGTGTTGTAAATGCAGGGATGGTCGTTTTTGTCCAATCGGTGGTATAGTCTTTCAAATTGACAACATCGCCACTCCCTTTCCACTGATAGCCCGTAGGGGCCGTAAGGCCCGTTCCGGTGGTGGTGAATTTAATCGCCCATTGAGGTTGACTGATGTAGGCGGTAATGTTGGCCGGTTGATTAAATACAACAGAGCTGCCCAAGGTCATGTATAAACCCGTAGCATCCCATTTAAAGCAAACCGGTTTTTGGGTATTGTTGTTCCCAAGAGTAGGGACCGGAAGGCTCGCCCCGTTAGTGCAGTTTATGATGTAGCCGCTCACCAAGTTAGGCCCTCCCAATACATCTACCGTAAACCCATTGCCGGCAGTTATTGATCCTGATCCCGTAGTGGAAGTTCCCATGGTCCTCACATCTACTAAGGAAGGGGTGTTGTCAGCCCTTGAAGTGACTATAAGTTTTGAAGCAGTCGCAGCGAAAGTCAAATTAGAGACGATAAAGGCAGCGCTGTTGGCGGCCGCATCATAAACCCCGCCAATACTTCCAATCGCTCCCACGGTCACCGTGTTGGCTTTGCTGATGTCGCCCGAGCCTCCTAAGAATCCGGCGGTAATGCTTACATCACCATTGAAGTTTTTAGTAATACTACCGTTGATAATTGTTTTGCCACTGCCCGATTGGAGGTATTTTCCAAAGGTGCCTGAACCGATATTGGTAACATCACCGGTGGTAATATCGCCGGTGAAAACCTGGGATTGGCTTCCATTGTGTTCAAAAACGGCTGCGGTTTCCGCCGGCACATTGGAAATTTCAAGTACTCCTCCGTAGCTGCCATCCCCTGTGCTTGTGGCGCCCAGCACTCCATTTCCCTGAAGTTTCAATACGCCCGAAGAAACCGTGGTGCTCCCTGTATAAAGATTCCCTCCTGTCAACACCTGTGTGCCGGCTCCAATTTTCCGGAAGGCTACTCCGCCCAAGCCACCGGATCTTATCTCACCATTAGACGAATTGTCTCGAATTATTCCCGAAAAAACAAGGTTATCCGGCAAGTTATTTTGCCTCACCGTAAGCCAGCTATAGCCACCAACCTGAGAGGTGGAATAGCTATTGTTTTGCACAAAACCACCACCAGTGAGCCCTCCAAAAAGAGAGGCATTGCCATTGAGATCAAAGACAGGGGTATTACCATTTAGAGCTTCCACCCGCAAGATGGCCTTGTTTCTTGTGGTGTCATTACTGTAGACGGTATTGCCGCCGTTTTGTAAAATTCCATCAGAGGCCCAAATTTCACCGGCTGATTTTAAGACAGCGCAGTTAGCAAGCACTACAGTTCCGGAGCCTGTCTTTTTGAGGACACCCTCTCCTCTGAAGGTGACGCCTCCCCCAAGTGAATAGCTGCCGCCATCGCTGGTTATAAATTCCAGGGTGGCGCCAGCCGAGGACGCTAAGATCACGTTATTAATGCTGCCGGTAGGATTCGGTATGACCTGAGTGCCGCTTTTACTATTTATGGTTAATAACTTACTACCCGGTACTTCTCCCGTCCAAATATAGCCTCCCCCTCCAAAGATATAGCGATTGCCTGTACCTGCCTCTATATTTAGTGTCCCTCCTGCTGACCTTATCAGCATTCCGGTCGGAAAGCGATTGTTTATGATCCCATAATTTTTCTTCACCACCGCAAAGCTGTTATTAGCGGTAAGGCCGGCTATGGTTTGAGTAGTACCATTGAGGTGAATAATGGAATAAGCCTGCGCTCCACTGAAATCTATAATGGCCCCGGTTCCCAATTGATTATCCCCCTGACACCATAGATGAGCATATTTTTTGACTGTCGTGGCCGATATTGTAATAACACTGCCTGGCACGGCAGGCACAGCCGCCACCCCATTCGGTTTATTGCAAACGACATAGCCGCCGGCAATGGTTGTAGGGCCTGTATAATCATTGCCGGTAGTCCCCGCCAAAATAATACCTGTGTCAAAGCCAAGACGAAACGCATCTACAGCAGGTGCATTGTATATAAGCGGGCCGGTACCTGTAATTTGACCGGAAAGGGTATAACTGCCCTTGCCAATAATGGTGAAGTTACAAGGCTTATTATTTCCATTCAGGGTAATAGCCCCTGCAAATGTCCCCGGCGAAGCAAGAATGACTGCAGGGTTCGCGGTTGTTCCGGTTACGGTTGCACCACCCGGCCCGCTAAAGCTGCAATTGTTGCAAGTTAACTGCGCCCAAGATTCCCCACAAAGGAGTAAAAGAAAAAAAGAAAGAGCATATTTCATTCTTATTGAAATAAGCCGGGAGATCAATTTTCTACCAACTCTTCTCCCAACACTATCGTGGGGTTTACGGTTCATCGTTCACTATATTTTTATGTACACCTCTATATCATCTTCCGTATCATTTTTTTCACAATTTTTTCCGGCCATCCAGGCGACAAGCCTCCCATCAACTAGGGGCCAATCGTTTCTACTACTCCCCTTTTTCTTTTTAATCATTTGGGAAAAAGCCTTTTTCACACTTTGAGGCCAATATATCATCCCTCTATTCCATTTTAAAAAAAAATGTAACCTTTTTTAAAAAAATAACAAGAATACTTTAAACTAAAGTTAATGAAAACGAAACCTGTAAAAATATAAATCAATTAGTAACAAGTACTTATATGAATTTTGTATCAATAAATCCCCGCTACTCAGGCATTGGGCTATTTTTATTTGGCAAATTTGGAAGTATTATAAACAGAAGTTCATCTTTAAATTTCTCGAAAAACCGCGAGTGGATTCAAATAATGCGGGTTGTGGTTTTTCCCTTTTGTAGTGTCCATAGGCTTCTGACTAGCTACAAATAAGGCAGGTAACCGCAAAGGGCGCAAAGAAAAATGCCCGAGGGGAGCACCGGAAAGAACGCGGCTTTAACCCCACCATTTATGGTGGGGGCTGGCATCACAAAGTAACGCGGCTTCAGCCTTGAATAGACGAAGAATAGTACCTGCGGGTTAGGGCACCAGGAACATTTCCTCTCCTGAAAATTCTAAAATCCTGCAAATTCTGATTCAGACCATTGATGCCGTTGTTGCTGCTCTCACCAACAACCCCCCTTCCTCTCTTCGCGGCTAAGGGCAGAACCGCAAAGAAAACAAAGAAAACCTGATTGCATTTTCCTGACTACAACTCTTTAACTCTTTGCGACCTTTGCGAAACCTCAGCGTCCTTTGCGGTTAAATTCCAGATGCACCAGGGCAAACGCGCTTAATTTTTCAATACAAGCCGATTTTGGTCAATTCTTGTTTTGAGGGGGTCGGGGAAATAATATAGTCGGCATTATGATAATAGAAGAATAGTCCGTTGATGAAATACAACCTGGCAGGAAAAAGGAATGCTCCGTTTGCCTCATAGAGATCGGGGTCTCGCCTCGGACCCCGCAATGGTAAACTTTGTGATTCCACCACGACCTTATGCTTGCCAAAATTAATGATACCCGTAAAGACACAACCTCCTGATTTTCAAACAACAAATATTGTAGTTAGTCAGAAGGAATTAGGAATTTTGATTCCCCTTTGCGGTTCTGCCTTTAGCCGCTAAGAGTTATCGTCCGGCCTCCGGCATTTCTTTGCGCTCTTTGCGGTTACCTGCCTTTAGCCGCGAAGGTCGCTAAGAGTTATCGTCCGGCCTCCGGCATTTCTTTGCATTCTTTGCGTAATTTTCTTTGCGCTCTTTGCGGTTACCTGCTGAGATGCACCCGTCACAGGATGGGGGGAGTCTGAATCAGAATTTACAAGATTTTAGGATTTTCAGGATGGGTGTTCCAGGCAGGCGGTGGTTTGTGGGGAGAGAGGGGGGAAGAGGGGGGTGTCATTAACCCCACATTTATGGTGGGGTTAATGATGCCAACACGTCCCCCCCCCTACAAAGAGGTGTATCCGTTAGCTCAAAAACTCAATCGTTTTTCACCATATCCGGATAATTCCTAATCCAAAATCCAAAATCTATAATCTATAATCTTTAATCATAGAGAGAATGCAATCACTTTTTCTTCAACCCCTCTCTCACCACGGCAATCCGCACAGCCACAGGAAAGGCGTAGGGATTGTAATCGGGGTTTGACTTGATCTGGAAAAGCAGATAGGCATATAAGGCCCATTTCTTAGGCAGTTGGATGTGTGTGCGCAGGCCTGCGAAGCAGCCCCATGTCCACTGGCGAGTGTAGTTAGTTCGGTGTCGGGCATTCATTAACTCCACTTGTCCGCAAAGGGCTGCATAAGAGTTCAACAAAAAGCAAACTTCACTGCGCGGGCCATACGCTCTGTCTTCGGGAGCCCATTTCTTTCTTTCAAAATTATAGGCGATACGCTCATTCCATCCGGCTCCCACCTGCCATCTGTTGGTTAAAGAATAGGTTAAAAAAGGATTCAGATCGAGTTGCCAACTGTCGCGTTTTTGCAGTTGAAGTGTAATTCCGGCAAAGGTGCGTTGATACCACGGCAGGCTTTTTTGCGAATTGATTTTTTTATCCAGCATATCCATCAAGCCTCCATTATTAAGTACTTTGGAACGCTTCTCAGAAAGTGAGGTAACCACAGCCATTACCGCTTCTTCTTTTCCCGCAAAATGATTGAAGGCTTGGGTTTTTAGCGCAGACAATTGCTCCGCACTTGCTGTGGCAATCTCTCCGCCGGATAACTTTGTCTGCATGTCTTTGGGTAAAGTTTTCAAGGCATTGGATTTAAGTATTGCCTGATCTGCGAGAGAGTCTGCATTTCCTTTTCGCAGTGCATTTAGCTGCCTGGCTGCCCCCTGTACCTCCCCTGCCTGTTGTCTGGCGTTTTGCAAGTCTTTCACCGGTAATGGTTGAGCAGCTTTGGATAATCCCTTATCAGCTGACTCGTGGATGGGTTTAGTCAATGAATTAACAGGTTTATCCAAATTAATTTTATCACCTGCTTTTGAGTTTAAAGAGGGTGCTTTATTAGAAAGAATTTTATCCCCTCCTGCTTTTGAAGCCCACTCTTTTACTTTGCGCGACTTCCGGTCAATCTTGGCTTTTGCTCTTTGGGCTTTTCGGAAGGCCTTACTTGCTTTTGCTTGCTTTTTCATCATGGCCATGCTGTCCCTGACATGGCGGGCGGGCTTATTTTTTGTTTTAGTCAGCGAGTCATCGGCCTTGGAAATTTTTCCGTGGATATAGCCGGACACATTGGGTGTGGCTTTGTTAATATATGTATCTGTTTTTTGCAGTACGCTGTCCACCTTATCCGGCTTTTCGCGCAACGAGTCCTGAATGCCTTGTGCACGAAGAGATAAGGTTATCCCTGTATAGATGATGATGGTGAAAAGTATCTTCATCATAGGGGCAAAACTAAAAAAAATTTGGAAATAATTCCAAAATAATTTGGAAAATAAAAAAATGTTTTTTAACTTTCCGCGAGATTTTCCTTAAGTGTGTGTGCAGCCAAAAAACCTTACAAAGATGGAAAATTACACTTCTGTTTTTTTTATGTTTTTTCCGGCTGTTTCTGTAGCCGGTGTTCAGGTGCTTGTGTTTCCTTCCTCTGATTCCCGGTGCCGCATAGATGCTCCCTGTCCCTGCACAGGTATAGAAAGTTTGCTCGCTATTCGGCGGAAAAAAATCTTGTTTTCCGCACACTCTTGATAGTTACTGTTGTCAAATTTTATAAACTATAAACGTTTATTACTCTTATCATTCTTACTCCATATTAATACCCCTAAATCCACAATCTATATGGAAAGGTATCTAATTCATTTAGCTGTTGTCCTGCTTGCTTATGCAGGAACCGCAATAGGGCAAAATCAGCCCCCTGTACTTCCGTCTTCGGATGCATTGAATATAATTAAGAACATTTCTACTCCTGTTAATTATTATACAGGAACGGCAGGTGTGACGATCCCGCTTATGCAATTGAGCGGGAAAGAACTTACTGTTCCTGTTACACTTTCCTACAACTGCTCAGGGCATAAAGTGCAGGAGATAGCAGGGAGTACAGGGCTGGGATGGAGTCTTAGTGCCGGGGGTATGGTGACTCGTGTGATCCGTGGTAATCCTGACGAGAATGACTATTTTGGAGCCACCGATGAAGAAAAGGCACCTGATTTATTTTTTTATAACTTTTGCGGGCAAGGGGGAAAATTCTTTTTTGATAAACATAAGGGCGCACATACGATGCCCTTTAGAAATTTGAAAATTTCATTTACCCAAACCGGTGGGAATATTGCTGTTTTTGAAATTTTAGATGAGAATGGTACTAAATATGTATTTAGTGAACAGGAGTTTACAGATAATACACCTGACTCGGGGACGTAAATATGAAGACAAAAGCACCAAGTCCAAGCTCACCTCATGGATGCTGACAAGAATAATTAACGCTAATAAGACAGATTCCATTTCATTGTCTTATGTCGAAGGCTCCTATTCTCAAAAAAGCACTGACCTTATTTTAACATATGACCAGTGCGAAAAGGATCAACAACACAACTACTCATCAAGCAACACATTTCGCCAAAAATTGATCAGTGAAATTACCTCAGCAAGGGGAAGTATTCAATTTAATTATGCTTCCGGCAGGAAGGACTTGGAGTCGACCGCAAAGTATCTGACACAAATTGATTTGAAAAATCTGGAAAGGACAAGTATTCAAACCATCAGATTTTCCTATTCTTATTTTAACAGCAGTGAGGCTGAAGCAAAAGAAAATTACAGACTACGACTTGATAAGATTATTGACAACCAAAGCCCACCCCAATATTCGTTCACATACAATACTGACGTAAATCTTCCAAACAGAATCTCCAACGCCTACGACTTTTGGGGATATTTCAATAATAATAGCTCAACATCTCCCTATCCGGCAAGCATGTTTGCTGAATATTTTAGAGTATCCAGCCTTACTGGCAATGTCACATTGAAATACATGGGAAGTGACACAGGGGAGTATGCGGGAGGCTGTGATAGAAGTGCCAACAGTACTTATGCTGTCGCAAATATCCTAAATCGTATAGACTACAGAGGCGGAGCCTATAAGATTTTTGAATATGAAGGTCACCAAGCCAAATTTAATGATGAGATTACACTGGCCGGAGGGGTGCGTATTAAGTCAATAACAGAAAATGATGGAACTAAAACTCAGAAAACTCTGTATGATTATTCTAAGAATGGCCAAACCAGCGGTTTTCTATATACACTTCCAAAATATGCTTATATAGTCTTTTATTCTATTGAAGATAGAATAGTCAAAAGTTCTCTTCTTATTGAGTCTTACAGATGCAATAATCCACTAACTGAACTAACTGATCAAAGTAATGTTGTTGTGGGGTACTCGCAGGTGGAAGTGAGTGTAGCGGATGAAACTAATCAGCAGGGGGGAAGCATAGTTTATAATTACGCCAATTTTGATAAATATCCTGATGAGATGGTAGAGGGATATTATCAAGATAACTCAAGTAAACGGGGACTATTACAGTCTACTATAGTAAAAGACGCGAATGGTGTAGTGCTAAAGTCAGATACGCTTTCTTACGATTTAAACCAGCCTGTTAAAATCACTCAAAGATGGAAGGAAAATTTGTTTTGGGGCGGATGTAAAAGAAATCAACTAGAGGGCTTTTATCGCAAATTCCAATTTATCGAAAAACCAGCCTTCCTAACCAGCCAAACCTCCACCACCTACCGCAATGGAGTATCTCAATCTATTCAGACCGACTATGAATACAACAGTTTAGGACAAGTATCGTCTACCACTCAATGGAATACCAATAATTCGAGTGAGAAATACAAAACTGAAAACACTTATATTGACCAGATAATCGAGGAAGCTAAACAAAACACTACAGGCAATCCCTGTCAAGATGCATATAATCAGTGTGTTGAATTTTGTGAGAGGAATACATCTGCTCCGGTCACATGTAAGGAAAATTGCGATAAAAATCTAACTAACTGCACCAATGACCCGATGCGAGAAGTTCCTGCTATTCTTGTTACGTTAGACTCAAGAAATCAAATTAATGTTCCCATAGAAACGGTATCCTCCGTCATCAAAAATGACAATAAGACGGTATTGTCAGCGCAGTTCAACTTATTTGGTAGTGAAGGAGAAAAGGTGTTTTTAAAAGAGTCATATGCCATGAATGAGCCTGTCACAAATTACCAAGGGGTGACGGTCACAAAATCCGGCTTCGCGAAAGACTCTCACCTCCGCCGGCTTTCTACCACCGACTCAATTGACGACAAGGGCAACATCACCAGGCAAACCGATAAGTACGGAATAAGCACCACCTACAAGTATGACACTTTGAGTGTGCCCACCCAAACTACGGTTACCTCCAATGCCGATACAAGAACCTTCCTCCATGACCTATATTCCCTTAGTGGGTACCACCTCCAAAACGGATGCCAATAGTTTGTCTTCCTACACCGACTACGATACCCTCTGGCGAGTTAAATTCACTAAGGATCAAAACCAGGATATAGTGAAGCGGAATCAATACCATACTGCCGGAGAATCTGTTGACTTTGAAATCACAGGCTTAGGTGGTCGTAGATGCGCCGGTTCTTCCTTAACTTTATCAGCATCAAATTTAATTTTCAATTCCAACGACCCTCCTGCTTTTTTCTGGGATTTTGGCGATGGAAAATATGGCCAAACTTCCACCACTTCCACAATTAGCCATACTTGGGATAATCCCGGAAATTATTCAGTGACTGCCACAGCCAATTACCAAAAAAATTTGATCCAATAGTAAAAATTGAAGCAGTTGAAATTCTTGCTCCTCCCAATTTTACTCTTACTTCAACCAGGAATCCGGAATGCAGCTATACATTTTCTGCCAATTATAATGTCCCGGAGTCAACCTACACCTGGAAATACAGAGAGAGTCCGGGGCCGGGATGGGTTACCATAACCAATAACAATACAAATTCATTCAACATGGACACCACACAGATAACCCGAAATTGGGAATATGTTGTGCAACTAACTATCAGAAATAGCTGTGGTGAGTCTTCACGGGAAAGCGAAATCAACGTAACAGACTGTTATTAAATAAATAGCTTATGAAAACATTAGGCAAATCTTCTTTATTGATACTGGTGGTTTTATACTCACAGGCTGTCTATGCACGTATCAAAGAGCCGGCTTTGATGGAAGTGGACGAAACACATCTGTACAGTACATTCAAAGCCTGCTCATCCCTGCAAAGGGGCAGTCAAAGGCGGCTATGTTAAAACTTCAGCCGGTAACCCGGCCCCCGCTATCCGGAAAGAGGTTGGATTGGAATTGATATCTTTTAACGAGCAACCACCATCCGGTGCATCACCATGTGATCCTCCATCTGCAGCTAATGTTACATTTATCTATGACGAAAGATGTGGAAATACATTAGTCCGTTGTTTTGGACTGAATGGTAATACCCCTTATTGGCAAACTGATGCAAACGGGAAAAGCACAGAAAGGTCAGGAAACGCTCTTGAGGTAACACAGTCGGGGGTATACTACGTTCGCCTGGTAAATTCCTGTGATGAATGGAGTTGGGCTGCCCAAACAGACGTGACTGTTACTTCCACGCCCCCCTGCTGTTTCCTATACTGCAACTCCCAATATTTTTTCAGGTACTGCCACTGATATAGCCTTGTCCTCCAACACTCCTAATGTCACGTTCAACTGGACAGCGGATGGTAATGATGTGACAGGGTATTCTGCAGGTAGAGGAAGCACCATTCAACAAACTCTTTCAAATACTCAAACTACCGCCAAAGAAGCCCGATATTTAGTTACCACCGATGGCACACCCTGCGATGGCAATGCTCAAATCCTGATAGGAGTTTATCCTGTTCCGGTTGTTACCTCTGCCATTACCTCTACCTCTCAATCTTTTTCGTGCAACCCGATATATAATACCTATTCCTGGAAAAATAGCGATAATGTTGAACTCTCCACCACCTCTACTTTTTCCCCGCCTTCCGCTGCCGGCATCTATTCGCTTACCGTAAGTCTGACAGGGGGACAAACGCATACTTCTCAACATGCCCTTATCCCTGCTCCCAATGCTACAATTGCCGTCACAGGATGTAGTCCGGTAGCCGTCACTGTTACCAATTCTCCACCTACAGGAGTTGCCTGGTATTGGCAGGATACGGAACAAGGAACGTCAACTTCATATCCTTCCGGCACCGCTTTTAATCCAACCTCCACTAAGACCTATTATTTGCGTGGCAATATAGGAAGTGAATGGGGACCTGCACAATCCCATGCCTTGACAATAACTGCAAGTATCACACCACCTCCCGAACCAACAGTATCAGCCAATACCTGCGGTTCAGCAACGTTGACTTTTAGCGGTGATAAAAATGGAAATACGTGGTAT
>CAUVYU010000047.1:0-40192 GCA_963556255.1 Allolobophora icterica | reverse complement strand
GGTTCTCTTTGGTTCTCTTTCCGCTCTATATACATAGGACTAGCAGGTGTTTCGCGCATGTTGAAAGCATCGCGGGCGCGATCCATAGTCCCTGACCTGGGGTTGTGCGGGCCAGCGTGAGCCACGCATACGCACCCCGGCCTATAGGTGGAGTAGACGGTAGACGGATAAGCAACGCGGTGGGAGGGACCTTAGCCAGATGGTGCCCGAGGGGCTTGTTGGTTGGGGGCGGCCTGCAGGGGTCCCCTATGGGGGAAAGGCTGAGGCTGCTGATATCAGCTCAGGTCGTGGGGGAACCTCGTGGGGGAACAATGGGGGAATGTTCCCCCACTGCATGTGGGGGATGGGAACTTTCCTTCTCCGTCATCATCCACCACCACCAGGTATTATGGACACTTGTTCGATCCGTCTGCGCGCGTGGCGTGGGGGAACTGTTCCCCCACGATTCCCCCACTCATCGCGGGCCCGAATCGCCAATCCAGTACGCTCCGTCCCGCCGTACGAACCACCCCGCGGAGTTCGCCGAACATCCACACTTCTTCGGAAAGGGCTCGCTCCCTCACCCCGGAAGCATCTGTCTCGCAGCTGCCGTGGTTTGAGCCCGTCGCTGCGTTCGAGCTGGCGCACCACGCGCCGGGCGATCTTCTCTACTTGACGGTTGTCGAGGGCGTCGCGGAGTTCGATCGCTTCCATCTTGCGGGCGTCGGAGCGTGCACGCTCGGCCCATTTGGTGGATTCCACGAGTTGTGACCTGATTTGACGTGAGGCGTCTAGGACTTGACAGCC
Organism: Allolobophora icterica; assembly: GCA_963556255.1. Lineage (NCBI taxonomy): Eukaryota > Metazoa > Annelida > Clitellata > Crassiclitellata > Lumbricidae > Allolobophora > Allolobophora icterica. The sequence goes on along the minus strand of CAUVYU010000047.1, from coordinate 39,406 downwards.
GAGCGACCAATCTTGGTCAGTTATCCACAGGCGGTCCTCCATCAGCGCGAATATGGCCGCGACGCGCATCCTGGATAGCATCAGGTGTCCGTCTAATGGGTCTTCGAGTCCTTTACCGTTGCGACGCCTCGCGCGACCACAGCCAGATCTCTTCTTGGACGTGTTCTGGTACGCCCATGTACGTACGGGCGCGTGTGTAGTCGGACCAATGGTGAAACTTGACGCCGAGTGGTGGAAGTGGGTTCAGTTCGCGCTGTTCGAACGGCATCGCGTTCAACGAAGGTCCGAGAGGTCGAAGTAGATCAAACGCTGAGGAAATCCCAGCTTGGCTGCCTCTCCGGTGAACAGGTTGGCGGCAGCGCCGTACTGCACACCGATCGTCGCACACACCCTGACGAAACCTGCAGGGAACTGTGTTATTTCCCCGGCTTTCGCCCCGCCGACGTTGCCGCGACCCGACCATGCCTGGTTCAGGTACGGGATCGTCGTCCGAACCGGTACGTTCGGACTGTTTGCCCAGCGTGCCGCCCTCATCGAACTCGATTTGCACGGCATGGTGGTAGGTCGGCCCGATGTCGGAACCCTTCTTCTCGGGGATCACGACGAGGCGAGGCAGGCCCTCCCCGGAACGCAACGAACAGCCCATCAGAATGTCGGGGTCCGTGTTGACGTTCCAGCCGAGCAGCTCTTCGGCCGCGCCCCATCGCCGCCGTCTTGCCCGAACCTGACCTCCCAACCAGGCAGCAGAACAAGTTCAACGGCGATGGGCGACCGGAAATGGCTGGCAACCAGATACCCATCGGCACCGTAGTCGCATACGCCGACAGGTACGCGCCCAACACGGCGGACGGAGCCAACAACCGCGACCGAGCCGCCTGATTGACCCTGATCAGCAGCTCGGAGGATTGCCAGAACGAGTCGTCGAGGCGCACACTGTCGGTAGCAGGGTCGTCATCGCGATCCGCCGCGCGCGGCAGCCTCTCCGCCGGGGTTGCCGCCGCGCGCCGGTCGGCGAACAGCCGCAACCACTCCGTGCGCTCATCGAGAGCCGGACGGCGCGGGCGCGCTATAGGTGTAACACCACAACACGTCGACCACGTCGAGCGACACCCCGACCGGCAGACCCGCATTCGACGAATGCACGAACAGGTTGCCCGACTCGTGATTCACCGAAGCCGAATGGCCCCCACGCGGGTCTTTGCCCGGGCGCGCCCAATGCTGCCCGTACTGGTCATGGCTGCGCGCCTTCGACCAGCCGTAGCCCTCCAACACCGACTCCATGTCCGGTAAGGTCGCTTTCGCACGGTCGATCCACGACTCTTCGAGGCGTAACATCGGCGGTAGCCCCGTTGACGTCGGGACAGGCGGTGGTGGCGCTGGCGGTCTCTCATCGGTCGCCGTCAGCCCCGCCACCACCACATCCCACTCCTCCTGGGTGACGTAACAGACCTGTTCGAGTCCACCCTTCAACAAGGTCCAACCCGATGAACCATTGCGACTGGGCGCAATCACGACGTACCCGCCTTCGCCGCGCGTCTCGATCAGCACGTGACCATCCGCATCGAACGCCAGCTTGCGGTTGCCCTCCATCGGACCTGACCCCTCAAGGCGGATCAGGATGTGGCGACCACCCCGGGCAGTCGACTCGGTGTAACCGGCCCCCCACGCCATCAGTAATTCATGAACCCTGGCGTCGAGCAGGATCGCCCCCCGCTCCATGAACGCCCGCTCGAAGTCGAGGGCGATCAGCCGCCCCGACACCGTGCCGCAGACGACCCCGATGTTGAGCCCGCGCTCCCCCCACTCCTGACAGACGAGGTCTTCGGCGCGTTCGGACTGGAACCCCTTCCATGCCACCAGGGGCTTCTTCGTCGTCGTATCCACAGGGATCGGCGACAGCCCAGCATGGAGCGCCTCAAGGAATGGATTCCTGCTACTGTCTGACATGACCAATGCCTTTCCGGGCCCCCGGGACTAGAGACCCCGGGGGCCCGCTCCGTCTGCTACATCAGCTGAGCGCCCACATCGCACATGGGACAGCGGATCATCTGTTCAACCCCCGGGCTATGGACGATCGTCCCCATTGCACCACACACGGTGACCACCGCGGAAGTGTCGGCCCGCGCTTTGATCAGGTGGAAGTAGGGTTTCACGCCCGACCGATCGCGGACCACTGTCCAGGGCTCCTCGAATGGTTCGACTGGTTGCGAGCAGCTACGCTCCCGCGTAGCTGCTCGCTTCCTCACCTCACCGATCTCGTACGGCGAGGGATCGAACAAGTGTTCGGCTTCGAGCATCGCATTCCTCCATTTGCTTGATGACTTTCTCCAACGGGACAGAACGGTCGAACAGGGCTCGGGGGACGTTGAGGATCACCCACGGCGTGTCGTTCGGGTCCTCGTCGGGTCGGCCCGCCCTTCGGCGGACGGCGCGGCGGCGGGCGCGTCTGCATTCGAGGCACCTGCACCCGAGCGAGTAAGACGAATCGCTCGGCTTTCTATTGGGGTATCTGTGATCTGGTAGCACTCTTCGATGTAATCCTTCACTCGTTTGATCGTGGCTAGGCAATGGGTGGGATAGTCGATGGCGATCTTCGGATACGGTTCGCCCGCACACCACCGCTCCCAGATTGCAATAACTTCCGTAGGAGAAAGCGAACGAGTAGGGCCAAGGTGGTCACGTTCAGATGCGTCCCAGTTGTTGTCGGCAACCGTGCCGATATCTAGATGAGATAGACGGATGCACGGTGGGTTGTCGCATTTGTGGCGGATCACCAGTCCCTTCGGGATCGGACCGTTCGCCGACTCCCACACCCAACGGTGGGCGTACTTCTTCTTCCCGTGACCGCGACGGGTATCGGCCATCGTGCCGTACCCGTAGCGGTCGGCCGGTCCCTGCCACAGCACACACGGGGTGGGCTGTGGCGTAGGTGGCGGGTAATCGCGGATCAGGCGCTCGACCCGAACCCGGGGACGGCCCCGCCTGACAAGGTGGGCCTCGCCAGGCGGGTACCAGAACTCCGGGTCACGGGCCATCTACACGCCGGTGTCCAACGGGGACGGCTCGCTTTCAGGCCCGAAGATGTCGGCAGCCTTCACCGACTGCCCGCCCTTGCGAAACTTCGCCGAGTACAGCTTCGGTGCCGTGTAACCCTTCTTGCCCTTGCCGTTGCCGGTGTAGCCGACCCACAGCTCGTCGCCGGGTTCAAGCTTGGATGCCTTCTGCAGCTTCATCGCGTCGCCGATGGCGTCGCGCATCGACGTGCCCTCGCCGGTTGCGACCTCGTAGCGGCCACCCTTGGCGAAGATCGAGCGCTGACCATCGTCTTCGTCGGTGACATCATCGGTCTGCAAGACGATGACCAGCAGCTTGCGTGGAGTGCCGTCGTCCCAAGTGAGGGGCTGGCCTTCCATCGACGTTTGCTGGCGGATCGTCGCGGACACGACGGTGCCGTGGACGATGTCGCCCACCTCGGTGAACGGGAAAGAGCGTGCGCCCTCTCCGAGTAGATAATCGTTGACGTCGTCATTCATGTGGTTGGTTCCTTGCTTGGTGGTTCGTTGGTGATGTCCATCTCAGAGCGATGGACCCCTCGCTGCCATTCGAGGCGGGGGTCGCCCGCAGGGAACGGCATCGAGAACGCGGACTCGATCGTGTCGAGCACGTCGAGTACGAGACTGAGTTGGCTGGTGGTTACGCCGCCAGCCCGCAGCGGGGGAACACTGGCGGGCCAGCGGCGTAGCAGCAACGCACGGGCCTCGGAGTGCAGCCCGATGACGTTGATGCGTTTCTGCGCCCACGGCAACATGGCGTCGAGCCACCATTGGCCTTCGTCGCCATCCAGCTCTACTGGATCGGGGGCGTGTTCGAGGTCGTAGATCGGTGACTGCAGCACAGCCACCTCATCGGATTCGGGGAAGACGAACGGGGCGGACCAGTCGTCGCGCTTGCGCCATGCCCGCACCTGCTTGACGAGGGCAGCACCTATACGTCCGACTTCGAGGTCGAGCCAGTGCAGGTCGCAGCGTTCCTGTCCAACAGGTAGGTGAACGAGGAGGCCATACCCAGTGTGGAGGTTGTCGGGAAGGGGTGTTCGCTCGTCGGTGGCGACGTCGTATCGGCATCCGTCGACGTAGACGGCGACCTGGATGGCGAAACCGGGGAGCGAGTAGTCGAGTCGTGCTCCCGTCTTGAGATCGCCGATGATCGACGTGCCAGGAGCCAGGGTGGAACCGTCCGGGATGCGTAGTTCTCGACGCAGTCGGTAGATGCGGTCGGCGGTCCCAGCAGCTCGCCACGTGTCGGAGCACAGGTGTACCTCAAAGTCGGTGGATTCAAGGCCCGCCTGATCGAGAGCCATGAGGTACGCAGCCAGGTCCGCGTCAAAGGGTGGCGGAGCCCGAAATCCGTCATCAGTCTCAAGCCGGTGGGCCATCGCGTGAAGTGCCGTACCAAGGTCGGCAGCTTCCTCGCCTCGTCCGACCGAGATGGCTTTCTCGCGGCGATCTTTCCGCCCGTCCGACTTCCCGATGTGCGTCGCGATGTCGGCAGCGAGGGAGGGGGTAGTGGCAACACCCTCGATAGCACGGTCGATGCGCCAGTTGACCAGGTTGGACTCGTCGTCGAGGTCGCTCCCGAATCCTGATGGGCGGGAGTATCGGTCCCAGTGGGCGGGGTCGCCCAGCTTTCTGACCATTGGCGCGCCGTTCGCCCGCCGAAAGTCGTCAGCCTGCGGTTGGTCATCGAACTCACTCAGATCCACCATGAGATGCATTCTTCCTACGGGGTGTCACAGCGCGGACGATGCGCTCAAGGCGGACCTTCTCGACGGTGGCGTCCTTGATCTGTTGGCTGAGGCGGGAGCGCTCGGTACGCATCTCGGCGATGTTGACCTCGATCGTGTTCAGCTCCGAGCGGACGGTGCTGACGATCGTCTCTGATGATGTGTCGCTCATGCTGTCTCCTGGTTCTGTCGTTCGAACATCGTGAACGCCCCGAAGCGGGCGATCAGCGCGGCCTCGGCGCGGCCGTCGTGCTTGACGAGGCGAAACTCGTGGGCGAACTGGGGAAACAGTTCGGTCGCCAGCCCGCGCGATGCAGCCTTGTTCTTGCCGCGTAGACCCATCTTCAACTTCCATGCCGCTGGACGCACTCGGTGCAGCGGCAGCTCCATCGACTGCACTGCACCGATCACGATGCCAGAGTTCAGCCCGAGGCTGTAGCTGGCGATCGAACCATTCTTCGGCATCGGTTGGGTCCATTCCAAGAACACCTCATGGGGGTCCCACTCCTGCAGCAGCTCGGCGATCTCGCGACCGTCAGCACGACCGTCGAAGACGGGCATGTCGCGCATCGCGTGGAGGGTGCCGAGCTGCCACAGGGCGAGAGCGCCGGTGATGCCAGGGTCGATGCCGACGACGCGGTTCATAGCAGCACCGTGAACTGGTCGGGGTCCTTCAACTTGATCAGCGACTCTTCGAGGACCCGGTTGATCAGCCAGTTGAACGACACGCCCCGATCCTCGGCGGCGAGGACGTAGGCACTGTACACCTCGTCTTCGAACCGAGCTGATAGCGTCTTCATACCAGAACGGTATCAGACAGGTATCGGCTTGTCAAGCGTGGGATGATGACGGCGTGCCCCCCGCCTACGTGCCCGTTCGCCAGGATGTTCGCAAGATGCGCTACATCGAATGGCTGACCACGCCACCACAGCACCGCGACCCCCCGACCGAAGGCGCTCTCGCCAAAGAACTCGACGTCTACCCCAAGACGCTCTACAACTGGAAGCAGGACCGCGAGTTTCGGGAAGTCTGGCGCGACGAGACAGATGAGGTCGTCGGTGGTGAGGACAAACGAGCGAGGATCATGGAGACGCTGTACATGGCGGCGATCGACTATCACTCGCCACGACACGTACAAGCTGCGAAGCTGTACCTCGAAGCGATCGGGGCAATGTCGCCATCGAAGCTGCCGTTCACCGAGACACCCAAGGCGCTCGGGTCCTACAGCGATGTCGAACTCGATGAGATGATCGCGCGAGGGGCAGCGGAGATGCGCCAAGAGGAGGAGGCCCGTGCCAAAGGCCCGAGTGGGCTTCCAGCCCAGGAATACCCCGGCTGAACGCCGCGCCTTCTTCGACGTCCAACGACTGATCAGACAGGGTGGTGGCGGTGGCGGCGGGTCGCTGCCCCCTGGCGGGGCGACGACCTACGTTCTTGCCAAGGCATCACCAGCCGACAGCGACACATACTGGGCTCCCCCCGCCCCCAAGGGGGACCCAGGCCCGCAAGGACCGGCGGGTCCTACGGGAGCCCAGGGCACCCAGGGTGTTCCCGGTCCGACCGGGCCTACTGGACCAGCATCCACGGTCCCCGGACCGCAGGGACCCCCAGGTGTTACGGGCGCGACGGGCACGCAGGGCCCTCCGGGTGTGCAGGGTCCTGCGGGTCCGTCAGGTGAAGATGGTGCAGACTCCACCGTTCCCGGGCCGCAAGGTCCACAGGGAATCCAGGGCATCCCCGGAACGACCGGGCCGCAGGGACCGCCGGGCGCGGACTCGACGGTCCCCGGGCCACAAGGTCCGCGGGACCCGAGGGGGTTACTGGACCTACCGGCCCAGCAGGGGCAGACTCAACGGTACCCGGACCAGCTGGGCCTGCAGGACCCACGGGGGCTCAGGGTGATGTTGGCCCCCAGGGTCCCGCGGGTGCGGATTCGACAGTCCCGGGCCCAGCTGGTCCGGCTGGTGCGGATGGCGCGGATGGCGCGCCCGGGCCACAAGGCATCCAGGGCATCCAGGGTCCACCCGGCGATCCGCTTGTGTTCTGGCCGGTTGGGTCGGTTTACGTATCTGTGAACTCGGCCAACCCCGCAACGGTGTTCGGTGGCACCTGGGTGGCGATCGACCTCGCCCCAGCTCTGGCGATGACACCACCGGCCGTCGTCGCCATCACCGTCTACTATTGGCAACGTACAGCGTGAGTGAGTACAGCCTCGAAGAACTCGTCCAGGAACGGAGTGGCGCAAGGTTGCTCCCACCTGGCAGGGATCGACGTCGCAGGAATTGCTCGACGCCTTCATGTACTTCACCTCGAAGTATTGGTGGATCAGGCACCCTGAGAGGGGGCGCATCCACTTCGAGCTGTTTGATGCCCAGGTCGAATGCGTGCAGATGTGGCTGTCAGAGCGCTACTCAGTCGCGCTCAAGGCCCGTCAGATCGGATTCTCCACCCTCATCTCCACGTTCTGCTTCTGGTGAGCTTCTTCTACCCCGACCGCATCATCATCATGCTGTCCAAGACGGAGCGAGATGCTGTCAAGCTCTTGGAGAAGGCGAAGTACGGGTCCCGCTTCCTCCCGGACTGGATGCGCTACCGCGGCCAGTGATGCAGATCAATCAGACGAGAATCGGGTTCTCGAACGAGAGTTATCTCGAATCGCTCCCCTCGGCCAGTGACCCAGCGCGCGGAGAGACGGTATACACGGTCGTCGTCGATGAGTTGGGCCTCCTGCCAAACTCCGAAGAGGCGTGGGCGGCGATCGAGCCCATCGCCGACGTCGGTGGGCGCGTCATCATGCTCGGTACTGCTCACGGTGAAGGCAACCTATTCCACAAGCTGTGGGTGGGATCTCAGAATGGTACGAATCGCTTCAAGGGTCTCTTCTTTCCGTGGTGGTCCGGGGACCGCGACGAGGAATGGTACGACTCGAAGAAGCGGGACCTGCCCGACTGGCAGCTCGCGCAGGAATACCCAGCCGACGCAGATGAAGCCTTCCTCCGTTCGGGTCACCCGGTATTCAACGTCGACAGCCTCAAGTCGCTGGTCGCGGTCAACCCCCAGTCTGGTCATCTCGTCGCAGAACCAACGGGCCCAGCGTTCGTGGAAGCCGACCGGGGCTCCCTCCGCGTCTGGGAGATGCCACAGGATGGACGCCGCTATGTCATCGGTGCTGACGTCGCTGAGGGTCTCGAACACGGTGACTTCTCCGTCGCCCAGGTCATCGAGGCCAAGTCGCGGAATGTGGTGGCGTGCTATCACGCCAGGGTAGACGCTGACCTGTTCGGCTCGGACGTGCTGTTCAACCTCGGGCGGTGGTACAACCAGGCGTTGGTCGGCATCGAGAACAACAACCACCGGGCTGACGACCAACAAGTCGCTCGCCCGCGTCCCTACAACCCGATCTACCACCAGCGCCCCGTCAACCGCACCGGAGGCGACCAGCCGCGCAACGTGCTGGGCTGGCGCACGTCGTCGATCACCAAGCCCGTCGCCATCAACGACCTGAACCAAGCGCTGCGCGACGGCGAGCTGCACGTTCACGACGTTGACACCCACACCGAGTTGCGCACCTTCGTCCGTGAGGGTGACGGCAAGATGCACGGCTCGCCGTTCGACGACCGGGTGATGGCGCTGGGCATCGCAGTCCAGATGCTCAAATACGTCTGGCTGCGAGAGTTCCAGCCGATCACCACCCCTCCCCCTGGCACGTTCGGGTGGATGGAGCGCATGATGTTCGGAGAACTCGCTCGCAAAGAGCGACCAAAGGAGCGGGAACCGATCGGTGCTCGCTACGCCAGGAAGGAATACTGATGGCAGCAGTCCGCATGCATTCACCACCCGCTCGCACGATCAAGCGGTTCAACCAGCGCTGGGATCGGCAGCGACCGATCACTCGTGGTGGCACCGATCACGAGGAACCACCTCCGCCCGTGATTCCTGCGACCGGTGCCACCGCCGGTATCCCGGGATCGTTCACCCCCGCTGGTGCGACGCCGCCCGCAAACCTCGCGGCGATGACCGGCATCGTCGCCACCCCGGCGACGGCATGGACGATCGGGCAGTACGTCCAGACCGCTACGGCTGGCGCGCCGGGTGAGGCGACGTGGACCGGTACTGGCTGGGTTGGTGGTCGAGCACCGTGAAGTGTGAGAGCTGCAACAAGAAGCTGCCAAACGTTGGAGCTGAATGCTTCAACTGCAAGATTCGTAGCATCAGCTTCTCCTTCGTTGGGGGTGGTGGCTACACCCGCTCTCGATGGAACGAACGCACGGTCGCCGAGAAGAGGGCTGAGGTTCTTGGCGACCGTGTGCTTGGTGTAGACGTCGAGCCAGCTTCGACATTCGGGTGGTGACATGAAGGTCCGCGAGCAGCTCAAGTTCATGCGCGAAGAGGTCAGGCGTTCGAAGCGCTGGCGTGACAGCGAGAACATGGACGACCTGTGGAAGACGATGATCGACCTGTACCGCGGGCGTCACTACGAGGGCATGGCGCGCAACGACCGTCTCGTCGTCAACATGGCGTTCGCTACCAAGAACGTCATCGCCCCATCAGTAGCGATCAACAACCCCCGCTTCACGGTCAACGCGCGTAAGCCTGAGAACGCACCGATGGCTGTCGTCGTCGAGGAGGTGCTCAACTATCTCTGGCGCTGCCACAAGTACCAGGACGAGGTCCGATTGGCTGTCGATGACTGGATCGTCGCCGGACACGGATGGGTCAAGACTGGCTACAAGTTCACCAAGGAACCTGTCAGTAAGAAGTCCGGTGATGCTGACGAGGAGAACACGCTCGACGCTGGTGACGACGAAGGCGTCGATGACCGAGCACCGATACCCGGGAATGTCGAGACGGAGATGGTCATCACCGACGACCGCCCCTTCGTCGAACGCCTTTCCATCTTCGATATGTTCGTCGATCCTGATGCGCGCCACCCCAAGGAAATGCGTTGGATCGCTCAGCGCACGTGGCGCGCACTCCAAGATGTCAGGGTCGATCAGCGGTACTCGGCGACGGCGCGCAAATCGGTCGGTGCGGCCAGCTGGTCCCGCTGGGACTCCGAGGATGGTGATGGTCGGGATGGCTGGGACAAGCCCGACCAGGGCGCGATCTCCTTCTGTGAGATCATCGAGTTCTACGACTTGAAGCGGCGAGTCGTCGCCACGTTCTCGATGGACGGCGACAACGCTGAGGACGGCGACAATGCGGGGGACTCCGGGTTCCTGATCAAGCCCGCCAGCATGCCCTACGGGTTCGGGTCGCCGTTCGTGATGCTGCGCAACTACGAGATTCCCGACAACTTCTACCCGATGGGCGAGTTGGAGAACATCGAGTCGCTGCAGCTTGAGCTCAACGAGACGCGCAACCAGATGCTCAACCACCGCAAGCGGTTCGCGCGTAAATGGATCTACGCGCGGGATGTGTTTGACGATGACGGCGTCCGTGCGATGGAATCCGACGTCGACAACACGATGATCCCGATGATGGGCGATGGCAACCCAGCCAACTACATCGCCCCGCTCCCGTCGATAGGCACACCGCCCGACTTCTACAACCAGTCCGCCCTCATCGAGGAGGACATCAACACGATCACCGGCATCAGCGACTACATGCGCGGCCAGCCCGAGGGCAACATCCGACGCACCGCCACTGAGGCGGCGATGATCCAGGACGCTGCCAACGCCAGGGCAGGCGACAAGCTGAACAAGGTCGAGTCGTTCCTCGCCGAGGTCGGTGAACGCATCGTGCTGCTGATGCAGCAGTTCTTGACAGGAGAGCACGTTGCCCGCATCACGAGTGTGGCTGGTCGAGCGTGGGTCAACTACGACGCCGATTACCTGCAAGGGTCATACGACTTCGAGGTGGAGGGCGGTTCCACTGAGCCAAGAAACGAAGTGTTCAGACGACAATCAGCTCTACAGCTCGTGGACGCAATGGCGCCCTTCGTGGAAATCGGGGTGGTTGATCCAATGGGCTTGGCTCGTTACGTGCTCCAATACGGATTCAACATCAAGGACGTGAGCACGCTGTTGGTGCCACCCGAACAGCAGGCGATGCAGCAGGCTCAGCAACAGGGCGTGCCGCCCGAACAGATGGCGGGCGAGCTGCCACCGGGTCAGATGCCGCCCGAACAACCATCGGCCGAACCGGTGCCAGCAGACCTGGCCGGGGCTGGGCCACCGGTCGAGCAGATGCCGATGGGTGGGCCGCAGATCCCGCCGGAACTGATGCAGCAGATGCCGCCTGAGCTGCTGCAGGCGCTCGGAGGCTAGCTCTTGGCCCTGCCACGTGCTTTACTTGCAGACAACCAGGCACAGAGCAACCGGAAGGACTCGGTAAGTGTCGGACTATAACCCCTTTGTAGGGGATGGTCCGCCAGAGGGTGGTCTCGACGATGTCGAGGTAGCTGCCGGAGACGGACAACCCACCGATCCGCCCGCGGAGGCACCCCGGGCCTACCTCGAAGTCGACCAGGTCGCGGACAGATACGTCCGCGTCAAGGTTGATGGCGAGGAACACGAGGTTCCTCTCAGCGAAGCGCTGCAGGGCTACAGCCGAACAGCGGACTACACCCGCAAGACGCAAGAACTCGCAGCACAGCGCCAACAAGCCGAGTATGCACTCACACTTCAGCGAGCACTGCAAACTCGGCCGAGGGAGACGTTAAGTCTCCTTGCCAACGAATACGGCATCAACTTCGCCCAGCAATCGCCACCGCCTCAACAGCGGGAGCAGCCGTCCTTGTACGACGATGGCTTGGACGAACCGGCGTATTCGTCGGACCCTGTCAATCAACGCCTCAGTCAGTACGAGCAACGCCTCAACCAGGTGACCTCACAGCTGGCGCAGCGTCAGGCAGATGAAACGCTACGGGCAGCGATCGGTGGCCTCCAACGGAAGTACCAGCTGGATGATGCCACCACGCGTCAGGTCGTCGGAACAGCCCTGCAAGCCAACATGGGACCAGAGTCGTTCGAGATGATCTACAAGAATCTCGCTTTCGATCGTGCTCAACAGATGCGAGCTGCTGCACAGCAGCAACGCGGCGAGCAGACACGACAGCGAGAAGCAGCGAAGGAACGCAGCAGCCAGATCGTGGGCAATGGCCCATCAGCAGCAAGTGCTGGTGGTCCCCGCCCCGGGCCTTCCGATGGACGCGTCTCCATCCACGAGGCTTTCGACCAAGCATGGGAGCAGGTCGCAGGCCGCTGATCCTTTAGGACGGCCCACATGGTTGCTGCAAACCCGCAGCACGTCCCGGTCGATTGGGATTCCATTCTGACCACGACGATGCACAACTATCGCAAGACGTTGACCGACAACATCTTCAACGGTAGACCGCTTCTCAACTACCTGATGTCGAAGGGGCGCGTGCGTTCCGTCGACGGAGGTATCTCCATCGTTGAGCCCCTGATCTACGCCGAAGGCGAGGCGGGGAGCTACTCCGAATGGCAACAGTTGACGATCACCCCGCAGGAAGGGCTCTCGGCAGCCCAGTTCCCGTGGCGGCAGATCTACGCGACGATCGCCATCTCGGGCCTCGAAGAGGCGCAGAACAACGGCAAGGCCCAGATCATCAACCTCCTCGAAGCGAAGGTGATGCAGGCCGAGGAGACCCTCAAGAACCGTCTGTCCAAGCAGATTTACGGTACGCTCGGCGTGCTCGCTGACCCGACCAAGGACTTCTACAGCCTCGACACGCTGATCGACGCCGTTACCCCGGTGGGTGGGATCGACCCGGCCGTCGCAGGCAGCGGGTTCTGGAAGTCGGTCGAGGTGGCGGTCGGCGCAGTCGATGCCACCGGTCTTGAGAAGGCGCTCGGTAACGCCTACCACCTGGCGTCCGACTCTGGTTCTGACCGCGTTGATGCCTGCTTCACCGACCAGTCCGTGTACGAGTTCTACGAGTCGACGCTGACCCCGCAGGTCCGCTACACCGACACGAAGACGGCGAACCTCGGGTTCATGAACCTGCTGTTCAAGCAGACGCCGATCTACTGGGACTTCGACTGCCCGGTCGGGACGGTGTACGGCATCAACTCCAAGTACGTCGGCATGGTCCTGCACAGCCAGCGCAACTTCTCGCAGACCCCGTTCAGCAAGGGTCTGTCGGAGTCGCTGTCGTCGGCCCACGCGACGAGCGGACTCGCATCCGCCGTCGATGCTCGGTACTCGTTCATCACGACGTACGGCAACATGACGATCCGCAACCGGAGGCGGTGCTTCAAGCTGACGGGTGTTGCAGAGACCCCGTGAGCCAGTGGTCCCCGGGGGTGCTGTTGCCCCCGGGGACATCCACTTCTATGTACACGGCACGGGGAGCGGTGAAACTCCCGGAGGAGGGATTATGTCGGACGTCAGCCCCTACGGGACGCATCAGCATGCTTCCGAAGGGGCCGTACGTGCGTACGCCCTCGTCGGTGATCATGTAGACCAGCAGACCGAGAACTCGGTCGGGGCGTCCCCGGCGACGTTCTCGACGGCACCATACAAGAAGCCAGGCACGCACGCCTATGCGTTGTGCTCGAAGACAGGATGTCGTGGCCTGCGCAAGAAGGGGAGCGATTGGTGCCGTCACCATGAACCTGACACAGCTCCGTGAGTACATCCGCACCCAGCTCGACATGGACGAGGAGGAGCTGCCGAACGCGCTGCTCGACACCTACCTGAACGAGGCGTTCCTGCGGACCATCTCGATGGAGAACCGCTGGCCCTTCTTCGAGAAGCGCTGGGGTGTCGCCCAGATCGCAGGCGAGTCTGCCATCGTCCTGCCAGCCGACTGCGACCCGGTCGGGATCACGTCGTTGCAGGACATGGTCTCTGGCGTGCGCCTGATGCAGATCAGCAACGAGATCGCCGAAGACAACTTCGTCGGCGCGGCATCGGTGTCCACCGCACCGCTGTACTACTCGATCTACGCGGGGGCGATCACCGTCTGGCCTCCGTTCCAGGAGGGCGCGGCGGGTCGCGGCTACAACCTGCGCGGGCAGCGGTTCCCGAAAGACTGGATCGCTCTCGGTGCTTCGGCCGAGCCTGACTGCGACGTGCGCCTGCATCAGCTGCTCGCCCATTACGCCATCGCCCTGGCCTACGCCCAGCAGGAAGACGAGGTGCTCGAAGACACCTACATGAAGCGGTGGCAGGCGAGCTACCTCGTCGCCCACTCGGCGATCTGCTCGCCGCGGCATCATCGGCCGCTGATCTTCAACGGCGGCATCCCGTTCTCGCCCAGCTACAACCCGGTCGTCTGGGGCCCACCGGTAGCGCCGTAATGCCCAACCGTCTCGAACCCGTCAACCTGATCGACTTCACTGGCGGGCTCAACCTTCGACGCAACCAGTTCCAGCTGGCGCACAACGAGTCACCGGAGATGGAGAACATCTCCATCGACCCACTCGGTGGCATCTACACCCGCAAGGGGTGGGACCGGTGGTCGAACGACATCGTCCCTTCCGAGACAGCGTGGAACCCGCGCCGCGCCTACCTCGTGCAGCTCGCTGACGGCACCGACATTGTCTACATCGCCGCCAACAACAAGGTGTACTGGGCGGGGATCAGCTCCAACTTCGCCGACCTCGGTATCACCGTCAGCGCGAACCCGCACATGGCTGACTTCACCTCTTTCGGTGACGACACCTACATCGCCTGCGGGCGCGACCACGGGCTGTGCAGGCGCACCGCCACCGTCCTGCCTGCTGTCACTCTGACCGAGGCGGGGTCGGGCAGCTTCAACGATGACTACCTCAACCCCGTGCGCGGCGTCGGACCGAAGTGCGAACTCGTCGAAGCCCACTCGGGCTACCTGTTCGCCGCCAACCTCATCGAAGACGGGGTGACCCTCCCCAACCGCGTTCGCTGGTCGCATCCGACCAGCCCCGAGGACTGGGCGCAGGCCGACTTCATCGACATCGACACCGGCGGGTCCAAGATCACCGGGCTGGTCACCTACGAGGATCACCTACTCATCTTCAAGCCCGACTCGATCTGGGCGCTGTACGGCTACGACCTCGATTCGTGGCAGCTCGTGCAGAAGTCATCGACGATCGGCGCGACCTCGCCGCAGGTGATCACTCGCAACGAGGTGGCCTGCTTCTTCTACTCCCAGTCCGACCGCGGTGGCATCTTCGCCTACGCCGGTGAGCGCCCCCAGGAAATCTCCGAACCGCTGCGCTATGCGATGGAGGCGCTGATTTCCCCGGAGCTGATCTGGGTCGGGTGGTGCGCCCGCAAGCTGTGGGTCACGCTGCCGTGGACGTTCATGGGGCCGACGCCAGACGACGAAGCGGTGTTCGTCTACGACCCATCTGTCGGCGAGCGCGGAGCGTGGATGTACTTCACGTCGATGACGTCCGCGCTCGGCCCGATCGTGTCCGGGTCAAACGTCGACAGTCAGGTGCGACCACTGGCGGTGCTGCGCAACGCCGAGGTCCCCTGCGTCGTGCGTCTCGAAGCGATCGACCGCACCGTCGATGTCGTCTGGGCGTACTCCGTACTCGGATTCACCGACTCCACCAACGCCGACCCGGAAGCTCGCAGCGGCTACATCATCACCGGGGCGGGGGCGGAGATCATCATGGGTGGCACCCTCGGACTAGAGCCGTTCAACACGTCCTTCCGAACGCCGTGGATCAACGCCGACTGGCCGACACGCAAGAAGTCGTTCCGCCGTCCCGACTTCATCTGCCGAATCACCGGCACCGATCACCAGCTGCAGGTCCGCAGCTACCGCGACTACGAGGAGATGAACGCCAGACGGCAACACACCGTGTTCGTCCCCGGTGGTGGAACGACGCCGTCACCTGGACCGCCGGGACAGGTGCGCGCCGTGTGGGGGCACTTCCAGTGGAACGACGGGACGCAGTGGGGCCAGCAGGGCGCTGCTCCGACTGACACGACCGGCGGGTTCAAGCTGGGCGCGTCGATACGTCGTGGTTCCAGCTTCGGTCTGTGCAGGTCGCTGCAGCTACGCATCCGCGGGATGACGTCGGGGGCCAAGTGGGGCATTGATGCCATCGTTCTAAAGACCGTGATGAGGAGGTTCCGTTAGTGCCCAACCTGATCTTGCCCAACGACATCCTGAACGACACGCCCGCCGACGCGGTCGAAGTCGAGGAGAACTACAACCTCATCCAGCAGTGGATCAACCAGGAGTTGATCAGCCGCGATGGCAAGATCGCGATGCAGGCACAGCTGACCTTGGTCGGTGACCCGACAGCAGACAAGCACGCAGCGACGAAAGCGTACGTCGACGCGATCCTGCCGATCGGAACCATCGTTCCCTATGCCGGACCGAATGCTCCTGCGGGTGGCGACTGGCTGATCTGCGATGGCTCCAACAAGGCGGACGCGTCGTACCCGGCGCTGGCTGCCCTGCTGCAGGAACGCTACGGCACCGCTCCGGCCGGACAGTTCAAGCTGCCCAACCTGATGGGACGTAGCCCTGTTGGCCGTGACGCCAACGTCGGTCGCTTCAACACGGTCGGTAAGGCGGGTGGGTCGTCGCTGGTGCCGATCCCCGAGCACACGCACACGATCAACCACGACCACGGCGTGATCACCAGCACTGCCGAATCGGTGAAGCACACGCACACGATCAACCACAACCACCCCTCGTACACCACGCCGGTAGCCGGACCGCACGAGCACTCGGGGATGTACCAGAACGCGGCAGAGGTCGGTGGTGCCAGCGTCCAGGTCATCAGCGGGACCACTGCGGTGGATAGCACCCACCACAAGTTCCAGGTCACCGGCACGGACGAGGGTCTGCACTCCCACGTCGTCGACCTGCCGGTGACGACCGGGCTGATCTCCGGGAACGACATTCCCAGCCACAAGCACGATGTCAACCTGCCGCTGACCACCGGGTTGATTTCCGGGAAGACGAAGCTTGAGCATTCGATCGACAACGACCCGCTGGTCAAATCGTCGACCGAGATGGTTCCCCCCTACGTCGTCATCAACTACCTCATCAAGGCTCGGTAATGACCGTCGACTCTGGCTACTACGAGTCCCTGAATCGTGGTGTCAACCAGGAGTACGCCGCGGGGATGGCGGCGAACACGTACAGCCAGACGTTGGCGCGCAACAGGGGCAACCGCAATCTCAGCTTCATGAAGCAGGACTTCCAGCGCGGAGTGCCTGGGTTCACCTCACAGTTCGGAGCGCGCGGGTTCGGTGGCGGCGTCCAATCAGGCGTGATGCAGCAGTCGATGGCGAACTACCTCGGCGACTTCCAACGCAACTACTCGTCGCAGCAGTCAGACCTGACCGACAGCCTGCGACAGTATGACCTGAACGCAGCACAGCTCGGAGCGCAGCGGACCTCGTCGCTGGCTGACATCCAACTACAGAAGGCGCGTGAGATCGCCTTCGCGGCGCAGAACATCGAAGCGCTCAAAGCAGCATTGGGAGGATTGTGATGGCGAGGACTGCAGAGGAGCGACGCCAGGCGGCGGCGGCATACGCGGCGTCACGACAGGGCAGCGGCAACAGCGGCTACGAGCCGACGACATCAGCTGGTCGTTCGTCGACCTCGTCGGGGTACGGGGCGTACAACGCGACCCCGAGAGACGAATACTGGGGTGACCCCAACTACTCGGTGGTCCGACCGGTAACGACGCCGTCAGGAATGACGCTCAACAGCGGGTACTACCTGGGAACCTCGGAGGGGTATAACTCCTATCGCCAGGGACGCAACGCCGGGGCCGGGGCTGGGCTCGGCAACTCTCCCTACTACGGCGGTGGCGGTGGCGGCGGTGGTCGCGGTGGAGGTGGCGGTGGCGGTGGTGGTGCTCCGCCGATGACGCAGGCGATGCTTGATGCGATGCTCAAGGCTCTCGGTGCACGCGGCCCGCAGCTCAACCTGTCACAGGTCGACCTGCCCAACTTCCAGGGCACGCCACTCGGACCGTTCAACGCCCAGCCGTACACGCAGGCGCTTGGTCAGCTCAACACCGCCCAGACGCGCGACCTCGCCGCATCGAACGCCGCAGCACAGCAGGCAACCCAGGCGCTCGGAGCCAACTACACCAACGCCTACCAGCAGGCGCAGGGACAGGTGCAGTCAGCACCGGCGGCAGAACAGGTCGGCACCAACCTGCAGCAGACCGCTGGTGGTGGCGGCAACCAGGCGGCGGTCGCAGCCGAGTCGAACGCCGCCGCCGGATCGGACCAGGCCAGCTTCGCCAACCTGCTCAACGTCCTCGCTGCAGCGGACCAGCAGGCGCAATCGTCACGCCTCAACCAGGTGGCGCTCGATCGGGGCACCGCAGCCAGAGGCATCAACGCGCAGGCACTCGGACTGCGTGGTGGGATCAACATGGGACGTGCTCAGGCGCAGAACCAGTGGCAGCAGGCGGCAGCCGAACGCGCCTACCAGAACAGCTTGATGCAGCAGCAGTGGCAGCGCGAAGAGATGATGCGCAACCAGGACATCACGAACCAGGGGGCGCAGGCCAACTGGCAGCAGAACTCTCAGCTGATGATGCAAGGCATCCAGCCGTTGCTCGACATGATCGTGCAGGGTGGCGGGGCCAAGCTTGATCTCAGTGGGTTGCAGGGTCTCTTCAACCAGTGGGCGGCATAGATGAGCAACACCGGTGGACCCAACGACCCACGAACCATCGCGCTGCTCAACTACTTGTTGAACTCGACGTCCCAAGGCGGTGCAGGGGTCACGCCGTCGCTGACGATGGGTCAGCTCGGCAACAGCTATGGGCTCGTCCCGCCGGACGCAGACACGGGCCAGGTCAACTACGCCCAAGACCTCAACCAGCTCGCTGCCGACCCGGTGCAGTTGGCGCGTGGACCGGGGATGAACCAGTTCGCACCCAACGCGTTCGACCCGTTGATCACCCAGACGACACCGGACTCGCCGTCGCTGACGACGTTCAATATGTACCTGACGCAGCCCAACTCGCTGTCAGGACTGATCGCCAACTACATCATCGACGGCCGCGACCCGTCGCAGATTCTCACCGACCTGCAGACCAAGTACGGGTTCGACACCCCCGAGTTCGACAACCCGGAACTCGATCCGATCCGTCCGTTCCTCGCTTACGACACCGACTATGCGGGTGGCGGCACGGGCCAGCCGGTCGGTATCGACTGGAACCGGATCTCCGAAGAGATCACCCGCGTCGCCAACGAGTACGCGCAGATTCCCCGCGGTGCCAGTGGCCCTGCCTACTCCGACGACGGCACGCTGATCTCCGAAGGCAGCGAGCGGTCCTTCGACATCGTCGAGTCCGGCACCGACGCCAACGGCGTGCCGATTCGCCAGGTACAGGTGATCGAGACGACGTCGACCCCGTCGAAGATGGCGGAGGAGTTCAACCGCCTCGGTCTGCCGCTACCGACAGAGGAGTTCACTCCCGAATACATCCTCGGTCCCAACCAGACCGCGCTGCAAGAGACGTACGCAGGGATGCAGGAGCCGATCGACGCAGCGATGCAGCGATACCTCGAAGGTGCGCGGTACGCCAGGGACTACGTCCACGAGGGCCCAGCAGGGGTACTCGCTCCGATACCGGGGACCGAGGACGAGGACACGGGGGGACCGGGCCGCAACGATCTCGGTACGACCAGAGACGAGCTGGTCGGTGGACAGCCTGGCATCCCCGAGAGGAACGCCAGAGCCGAACAGACCGCCGCCGTCATCGGAGCCGCGGGTGGTCAGATCACCAACGTTCCGCTGTCCGTCAACGACGTGACACACATCGCCGACCCCGATGTGTTCCTCGACTGGTACAACGCCAACGGCAACAGCCTCACCGACGACCAGCGTTACGACGTCGTGATGCACGCCTACGACATGGGGATGGACGTGTTCGACGGCCTGCCCGAAGGCGTGACATGGCGCAAGGTGTTCAACGACATCCGCGATGACATGGGTGAGACCGAGGGTGGCGGTGGCATCCGTACTCTCCCCGAAGCAATCGCCGATGTCGACATATTCAGCGGGCGCGAGCCAGGCTCATCGGGAGACCTGCAGTCCCAGGCGTCACAGATCACCGACCCCATCGAGTTCCGTGACTTCGTCGCCGCCAACGCCGATGCGCTGGGTGAGGATCGACTGAGGGCGCTCAGCGCCATCGCCAGCAACAACGCCCAGGCACAGATGGGTACCGAAGCGGGCTCGCAGTGGAGCGCGATGGCGAACACGCTGCTGACCGGGGAGGCACCGGCCGCGCCATCGGGGTATGCCTCGACTGTCAGCCTCGGATCGTCGGAGATCCAACGCCTCGGTGATCTGTACCAGCAAGGACGTATAGGTGGTCGGCCGGGTGAGCGACCCCCCGAAGAACCGCCACCCGACTTGCGCTACGAGGGTGGGCCGACCGAGCTATTCCAGGGCGGGCCCGAGCAACCGACGACCGGAGCAATCCAGGGCACTCAGTACGGACCGCTCGATGTCGTTGGACCACAGTTGTCGGAGAGGAACACGGGTGGACGTGGTCTCAACGGACCCGGTTACGTCTACGGTCCGAGCGCACCCGCACAAGAAGAGGTGCCCTGGGAGAACATGCCGTGGCATCCCGATCCCACGGCTTGGCTGCGGAACATGGGACAGGGAGGTCGGCCGCAGACCCCCGGCTACGTCTACGGTGGTGACATCACCGGGACCCCCGGACCCGGATACGTCTACGGCCCATCGGATGATCGTCAGGCCACCCTCGACGAGATGCTCACCAGCCGTCCGGCTGACCAGGGTGGCGCAGGCTGGGACTTCCCGTGGTGGGCAGGCGGACACATCGGCATGGGTGGCCCTGACAGATACGGGACACCCCCCGGTACCCCCGGACCGGGTTACGTCTACGGTCCCTACACCGGACCGGGCTCGGGAGGACAGCTCGAACAGTTCCCTGGTGGTGGCGACCTCTACAACGTGCAGCCTGGTGGCGGTGTCACCGGTGGGCCGACCACCACTACTGGCGGGCTGTTGCAGTACCCAGGCGAAGACGATCTCTACAACGTGCAGCCCGGTGGCAGCGACTTCCCGCCCGGTATGTCCGTTGCTGAATGGCTGGCACAGAACCAGGGTCTCGACTGGCAGGGCACGATCGACCAGGCGATGACGCAGGGTCAGACGATCCCGGAGAATGCACCGGAGCGCTACCCGCATTACCAGTTCCCTTACAACGCCACCGGCAATGCCGTGCGCGGGGCGCAGACACCCGGCACCCCGCAGGGACGGATGTACATCCCCGGGCAGGAGGGGTCCCAGTACACCGTCGACCCCAACTACCAAGCACCTCCCGGTGGGTATCCGACGATCGAAGAAGCAGCCAGGCACGGCAGCGAGGCGGCGATCAGGTATCTGCTCGCACACCCGGAGGGGACCCCCGATGTTCCTCGTCCGACTGACGAGATGCGTGCCGCTGTTCTGCCCCACGACCAGTCCGGTGATGCGCTGCGTCGCTACATCCGGGAGCATCCCGAGTACGGCACTGGCTACACCGTCGATCCCAACTACACCGCACCGCCAGGTGGGTATGCCACGCTCGAAGAGGCGGCAGCGAACGGCAGCCAGGCAGCGATCGACTACCTGCGCGAACACCCCGAAGGGACCACCCCTGTTCCTCCTGCCGGTTCTGTTCTCGGAGGCATCACCGACGCTGAACTCGCAGACATCTTCCCCAACGGCACCGGTGCGATCACGCCCGGTAACTACGGTGGTGGACCGAGGGACTGGCAGACCAGGGATGAACAGATGGCGGCGGCGCTGCCCGGATCGGAGTCCGTCCCCGGTGGGTCACTCAGCAGCATCTTTAGCCAGGTGTATCAGAACTCGCGTGAGAACACCGAGTACGACAAGCAGCAGATGCGGCAGGTCATGCTCGAACATCTGCGCACCCAGGCAGAAGAAGCAGATGCCGCGTCGGCGGATCGTCGCTCCACCCGCACGGCAGCGGAACGCCGTCGCCTGGCGCGCGAGCGTGCACCGCAAGGACTGACGACAGGAGAAATCTTGACCAGCCCCAA
Source organism: Allolobophora icterica (assembly GCA_963556255.1). Classification (NCBI taxonomy): domain Eukaryota; kingdom Metazoa; phylum Annelida; class Clitellata; order Crassiclitellata; family Lumbricidae; genus Allolobophora; species Allolobophora icterica. Next base: position 17,643 of record CAUVYU010000047.1, on the reverse strand, counting down.
CGCGCTTCGCACCTACAGCTGGCGCAACTCCCCGGCGTTCCAGGAATGGGACCGCCTCACTGATGAGCGTCAACGCCTGCTCCATCAGACCTACGGAGCTGAAGAGGGTTACGCCCGCGGCCTCGCTCGCTCGCTTCAGGAGCAGGGCATCACCCCGCTGTCGATGGCGATGATGGCGCGCGGCCTGCCCGCTGCCGCAATGGGTCTGCAAGGCGGGTACTGATGCCGGGGTTGATGGAGGACATCTGGCGCAACCGCCAGCGCAGTCCGGTCACCGTCTACTCCCCGACGCGCAACGTCCGCGCGCCGGGGTCGTTCGCCAATGCTGGAACTGCACGCCAGATCATCCAGCAACCAGATCAGCAGCAGGAGCAGGGATCGGTAACCGTCCCTCGTCTACGCGTTCCAGGAGTACGCGGATCGCTCCCAGGCTTCGAGCTGCCCACCGGGTCACCAGGTGCGCCCTTACCCGTGCCTGGTGTACCCGCCTACGACTGGCTCGGTCAGTCGCTCGCTCGCCAGCCAGCCCAGCAGGAAGATCAGCCGTTCTGGGGCAGCGTCCTCGGCCACGTCGTCAACGGCCTCGACACGCCGATCGCCCGTGCCGTGATGATGCCGCTCAACGTGTTGGACATGCCACGGCGTGCCGTCATCTCGACGTTGCAGGAAGGGCTCGATATGTTCGGGCTGAACGCCGAGAGTCGATCCGATGGGTCGGCTAGCTGGTCTGACTGGTGGGACCAGTTCCAGGACCCGACGTTCGGGTTCGGAGATGTCGTCGCATCCACCGGGCACAAGTGGTTGGACCGCGGCATCGGACTCGCCGGTGACATTGCCTTCGACCCGCTGACCTACCTCATGGGCTCGGGCCTGATCGCTGGTACCGGGGCGCGCGCCCGTGTCGGCATCGCCTCACGTGCCGCAGGCGCGGGTCTCGGTGAGGTCGCCCAGCGCTCGGGTCGCCTCGGTCTGCAGGCACTCGACAACGCGGAACGTCATGCCATCAACGCAGCCGCCGAAGGCGCTGAAATCCTGCTCGACCGCGGCTACTACTTCCACCTGCCGTTCACCCCGATGTCGACGCGGTTCCGCATCCCCGGCACCGGCGCACTCGAACAGGGCATCGGGATGGGGTTCGCCACGGCGCGCAACCAGATCGCCTCGGTGCGTCCGATGGCGACAATGCGCTACTGGCGCTCCGAGCGCGGGCTGCAGGATGCGATCACCAAGATCCTCACCGGTCGCGGTGACATCAGCTTCGGTGTAGCCACCGCCCTCGTCAACTTCCGCAAGGGTGCAGGCATCGCCCAGCAGCGGGCGGTCGGGTTGATGGCCGCGGAGTTCAACAGGCTGCAGCAGCAGTACGGGGACGAAGCCCTCAACGCGATGGTCCACGAGGCGGAGACGGTCGGCAACACACCGCTCAACCGGATGTTCGGGAAGGTCGCGGACCTGATGGAAGACGAGGGGATGGTCCGCCCCGACTTCCCCAACTACTTCCCACACATCTTCACCGACCCGGGCGCGGAGTGGATCACCAACACGGTCGAAGGTCAGGGCTTCAAGAACACCCTGTTCAAGGAGTACGACTTCGACGACCTGTCACCCAACCTGCTGCAGCGCAAGCTGATCGCCCGGGACACCCGCTACCGGATCAACGGCCACGACTTCTACATCCAGGAAGGGTCGATCCGCGAGATCAACGAGCAGTTCCACAAGGCGTTCCCCGACCTCAACTTCGATCTGATCGACGCCAACGTGTCGTCCGTCGTTGCCCGCTACTCGAAGTCGGTGGCACGCAACATCGGCGAGGCGGGCGGGTTGATGTACCTCGCCACTCGGGCCAAGGGTCTGGTCCGATACGCCGACGACGACAGCATCTTGAAGTCGATCGTCGATGAGGCGGCGACACGCAAGCTGAACGTGGCGGCGCACAAGGAGATTCGGTCGAAGCTGAATGCAGCCACGGAGCTGCGCGCTCAGCTGCAGCGCGATACCGAGGCAGGCGTGTCGTCGATCACCGGGATGATGGAGACGCATCTGCGTCGCCTCGTCGGCACGATGGACTCGCTCGACCCGACAGCGCGTGGCGAACTCGACACGTTGATCGCACGCGTCTCGCAGCTGTCAAGCCAGCGCGCCTCGCTGAACGCGGCACCGGTCGAATACGAGCGAGCCACCGTTGAGCTCAACACCGCGCTTGCCAAGACCGTCACGGATCTCGACGAGCAGTACGACCGCATCACTGCGCGGTTGCAGCACATCCAACCCGCCTACGAGGCAGCGGAGGAACGGTGGCGGGCGGCTGCAGCAACAGCCAAGGGGCTGCAGGACATGCCGCCGAAGCCGCCGCTGCGTGACGAGTACCGCCGCCTCGTCGGTGAGCTGGCAGAGATCAACATGGACAAGGACTCTGCCGCAGCGATCATGCGCCGCATGCGCATGGCGCAGCAGAAAGCGTCGATCATCGAGCGCCATCTCGATGACGACACGTTCTTGAACCTGGCTGCCGGTGAGCGCGTCGGCGAGAGAGTGTTCGATCCCGCTCGTCACTCGTCTGCCATCGAGACACCGCTCGACTTGGAGAAGATGGCGCAGACCGCGCCATACGAGACGATCCCGATGCGCGAGGGCGAGCGCATGCTCACCCCCGATGACATCCCGCGCGACATGGTCGGGGCACGTCCGGGAGAAGAGCCCGTCATGGCACGCCAGATGGGCGGAATGCGCTACGGCAGGGACCCGATCACTGGCAAGAAGATCGCACCGGAGCGGGTGTTGCGTCGCGGTGACGCCGGATACGAACAGCTCGTCGTCACACCGGGAGAGATCGACCCGCGCGCTGCGAACACGGCAACGGTGATCTACAGCGCCCACAACACCAAGTTGAAGCAGGCGATCTCGGGATACATCGACGAGTATCCGATGCTCGACCACTACTTCGCCCAGATCGAGGAGCAGACACACGCCGTGCTGCGCTCGAAGCGAGAACTCGACGAGGTCGCGACCCGCTCGTACGAACGCATCCAATCCGCACGACTGCACGAACTTGATGCCCGCACAGAGGAGCGGGAGATCATCGAGGCGATGGCAGACATCGAGAACCTGCCGTCACGCCGCATGGATTACGACACGCTGCGGATGCGCCTTGCCGATCTGCGCGGTCGGCCGGTGCCAGGGTTCGAGGACTACACGCCGACCGGGTACATCCCCGGGCGCCCCTCCGGGCGGTTGCAGGAAACGAAGGCGCGTCTGACCGCGGCGCAACGTGAACTCGCTGACGCCCGCAGTAGGCACAAGGCCGCTGTCGAGAAGCTGAAATACTTCAAGACGAAGCTGTACCAGGAGGCGATGAAGGTCCGACGCCCTGTCGGTGAACCACCGTTGCCTGCTGCGCTCGCCGACGCGGCTGCCGACATCGACCAGCTCAACCGCCAGCTGGTCAGCACTCAGATCGGTCGGGCCAACTACCTGCACACCAAGAAGGGCGCGGCCGAGGCATCGACAACGGCGGAGCTGCGCCGGGTCGAAGGCGAAATCGCTGTAGCCGATGGCGAGCTGGGGCGTTGGTCCGAGGCGGCGGCGACCAACAATCCGTGGCAACCGTTCAAGGTTGTCGAGGGTGCTGACGGTTCGTTGCGCGTCGAAGACCTGTGGGGTGGGATGCTCGGCGGCAACGCCCGCAAGATCCACGAACTCACCGCGCAGCGCGACTGGTGGTTGATGCATGAGGTCATCCCGGTGCGGGGTGACCGACGCGAGACGATCGCCACCATCGAGCGACTCTCCGATGAGTTCGCCAGCGAGGCTGACACCAAGGTCCGCCGCTCACTGAAAGCCAAGATCAACGCAGCTAAGCGTCACCTCGTCGCACTCGAAGACAAGCTGGACAAGGTCTCAGCCAAGCTGCTGATCTACGAGGACGACATCGTCAACAGTGGGTTCTCACCGCGGATCATCGAGACCTACAAGAATCTCTATCACGTCGCTCCCGGTGAGCGTGGATGGGTTGCCGACCAGTTGAAGTCGGCTATCCACAGGCGGCACAACCTGCAGCTGCAACGTGACGGGCTCGAATCCAAGCTGGTCGTCGGTGGACGCAGGCTGCAGAACTTCGACGACACGATCAGCAGCTTGCGTGGACGCATCCGTGCCGTCTCCGATGCTGAGACCGAGCAGGTGTACAGGTTCGTCGACCGCGAAGGTGTTCAGCAGCAGGTCTCGACACGTCAGCTCACCCGGCGCACCGCTCTCGCTGACTCGATCCAGTCGATCCGCAAGCAAGAGATCATGGCGATGGACACGGTGTCACATCGCGAAGAGTTCTTGCACAACAAGGTCGACTGGGAACCGATCGCACCCGACACGACCATCGGTCGCTACGGCGTGTGGACTCCTGACGAGCGCCGCGTTCTCGCCGAGGCGTACAAGATGCAGCGCAACGTCGACCGCATCCCACGGCGGATGCGCACCGCCGAGGACAACGCCGACCGGCTGCGGGCGGTGCAGACGATACGTCACATGACCAGCCCCGACAGGCAGCGGCCTGGTGTCAGCTTCGAGCAAGCATTGCTGCGCAACCTGGTCAACAACTACGACGAGGAAGGGCTGACGATCGCGCTCAAGACGATCCAGGAAGCGCGCATCCCCTTCTCCCCACCAGCGCAGCGCTCCGAGATCGGTAAGGCGTTGGCGTCCGGGTCGACACGTGGTGGGTCACGTCGTATCAGTGGTGTGATCACCCAGGCCAGGCGCGTGTTCGAAGACGTGATGGGGACGCACGGTGAGGAGTTCGTCCAACGCGGGGTGATCTCACCGGGGACGTTGGCGTTCTTCCAGAGCAAGAAGTTCGACCTCGAACGCCTGCTACGTACGAGGAACCGCTCGACGATGCAGCTGACCGAGGTGAAGCAGCTCGCCTCAGACCTGTACCGCTTCTCCGAGTACGCCTACGTCTATCGGGCGGCGCTCAACGCCAACGCCCAGCCGTCACTGTCGCTCTCCGCGTACATCCTCGCCGACCGTCTCGACCGTGAGTCGAACTTGGTTCGACTGCAGCTCGACCGCGACCTCCGCAAGCTCGGCCAGCCATCCGACACCGCCATCGTCACCAAGGGTGACATGCGTCGGGCCAAGCTGACGGTGCGTGTCGACGCCGAGCAGACCAAGATCGACGCGCTGAATGAGATAGCGCTGACCCGGGAGCTGACCCCCGACCAGGCGAAGGCGTTGAAGAATGCCAAGGCCCGCCAGGGTCGAGCGCAACTCGAAATCGACCGCATGCCCGACCCGACCGAGGGCATGGACAACATCGTCGATGCCGAGACGGAGTACATCACGTCGATCATCGGGCAGTACGTCGAGAACTTCTCGGACCAGGCGTCGCGCTACTACCACGCCCGCGACATGATCAAGGACTACGGGTCCCCGGTGCGCCAGGCGCGCAACGCGGAGAACAACCTCATCACCATGCAGTCGCAGTTGGCTGCAACGCGTGACGAGCAGAACCGCATCGCCGAGGCGATCAAGTACGCCCAACAGCACGGTGATGATGTCGTCACGTACATCCCGAATACGACGATGCAGGAGTTCCACTGGACGCCAGAGGAAGTGCTCGCCAACATCCAGACCGGCTACATGATCAACGTGGAGACGGGGAGACGCAAGTACGTCGGCACGGCAGAGATCACCCCGAACGCGCGCGCTCGACTGCAGGAGAGGGCCGAGCAGGCGATCGCCAGGCGCGACGAGTTGGGTGAGGAGCAGCTCGTGGACTGGCGGCGCGTCGTCACCACCGACGAACCAATCATCGAGCGCGTCGACGTTGCCTCGTTCAAGTACGAGCAGACAGCAAGCAGCATGGTCAATGCAGAGATGGCGATCGAGTCGACGAAGGCACGGCTCGCTGCCTACCGAGGCGAGTCGGAGCTGTACATCAACCACTACCGCCGGTTGATCCAGGACCAGCAGCGACGGCCAGACATCCAAGCGCTGCGCCAGGACTTGCAGGACTACGAGATGAGGATCAACAGGCGACTGGATCGCTGGACCCCTCGTGAGCTGGCGACCTACCAGTTGAAGAAGGATCGCCTCGACATCCTGCAGACAGGATTCGCCACACCCGAAGAGCGGATGGCGTGGGAGCGCCTGCTGCAGAAGTACGAGATGGAATACAAGGACTTCCAGGAGTCGATGGTTGGCGAGGAGATGTTCCGCGCCAACTTGGCATCACAGGACCAGGGCTACCAACTGTTCACCGATGTCGTTACCGGCATACGCCCGATGACGGCAGCCGATGTCGAGATCATCAAGGACTTGTTCGGCAGTGCCGAGGAGGGGGAGTTCGCTTCCGCCTGGATCTCTACGTTCCGTCAGCTCGTCGAGGTGGCCGAGAAGCGGCGCAATCGTTTCGCCGCTACCAACCTGTCCGGCATCGCAGAGAAGCGGGCACGCGTTCTCAAGCCCGGTGAAACACCCGAGACGCTCGCCGCAATGGACGAGGTCGAGGCGATGTACATCGTCAACGAGATGAAGCGCATCTATGGCGAGAACCAGCTGAACGACACGATGATGAACACCATCACCGAGCACTTCGCTGCCGGTGAGGACATCTCGGACATCGGTGCGCAGATGGAGAGGCAGCTGGGCGCAGAGTATTCGGAGCAGTACGTGTCGCTCGACGAGTACGACGAGCTGCAACCAGGACAGCTGGAACGCCTCGCCCCCGAAGACCCCAGCATGCAGCGACCGTTCGGCAACCGGGCGACAGGCACGCCGTTCAGCCCCGGTGGGTTCAGCTTCGGGCGCATCGAAGGCGCGGTGATCTCTGCACTGGTCGGCTCGGCGATGCGCGCCAAGGATGACGCGGCGTCGGAGATGACCCGGCTATTCCGCATGCTCGGGTTCGACCGCAAGCTGCCGTTCGACAATCCATCGGCACAGCTCGCCCGGTTCACCGACAAGGAAGCGTCGATGCACCAACGGCTGCGCCTCCTCGGATACAACCTGAGAGGCAAGACGTCGTCACCCCAGGGCGAGCAGCAGATGACGGAGATCATCACCGAGTTCCTGTTCGGCTCCGACTACGACTGGTCCCACGCTCTGAGGCGGCGCGTGCGTGAATCGCAGGCACAGCTGCAGCGGATCAACGGCATGCGTTCCGCCCTCGGTGCGATGGTTGACGAAGCGGTCGAGCAGGTTGCTGACCCGGAGATCCTGCTCAACAAGCTGGTGCGCCAAGAGCTGCGTGCTGCCGGTGAGATCGAAGACGGCGCAGAGGTGATCGGGCGCGCTACCGACTTCGCCGGACACATCGTGCCCCCGGAGATGGACCAGGTCTTCTCGGATCGTCTCGCCCAATTGCAGGGCGACCTCAATCGCGCCATTGCCGCCGACGACCTGCCGCAGATCACCGCACTACACAACCAGCTGCAAGAGCTGCGCTCCGGTCAGCGGCCACCCCCGATCGCTGCCGCTCTAGAGGTGACGCCAGCACCAGGCGAGGCCGAGGCGATGGCGGGAGCTGCGGGCACGGTGCCACCACCCACGCCAGCAGGCGCAGCCGAGACACCACACCTGGTGGAGCTGGCGCAGGCCGACCTGCAGGAGGCACAGCAACAGCTGCAGGCGTACCAGATGCGTGTCAACGCGGTGGCGCAGCAGCCAACCCAGGCAGCACCGACCGAGGCGCGCACCCTCGACGAGTTCATCAGCGACCCTGACTTCGAGGCTGCACCCGGGCAGCGGTTGACCGAGGCGGAGATCCGCCTCGACCGCCGCGCATACCAGGGCATCTTCGACTCGCTGCCTCCCCGCGCCGAGCGCAACGCAGAACAGAACGCCCTGTACGAGGAGACGGCATCACGGATAGCAAGCATCGCCGGGAAACAGTGGGCCAAAGAACCTGACTGGCAGAAGGAGGCAGCCCGCCTGATCGACGAGGCGGAGACGACAGGTGGTCGGCTGCCGTGGGACACCGCACCACCAGGCAACGAGTCCGACATCGCCAGGCTGCAGGACAACGTGCGCACCGCCGAGGAACGCCTCGCCGAGGCGCAGCGCAACGCCGAGTCCGCACCGGTCGGACACGACACACCAGCGGCGGCGACAGCAGAGGCGGAGGGTGCGCCGACCGACATCGAGGCACGCCGCGCTCAGCTGCAAGCCCAAGCCAACGAGGCCCGCGCTGCGGGCGACGAGAACGCAGCGCGCTACGCCGAGCAGCAGATGGGGTGGCTCGACGAACCACAAGAGGCGTCGAAGATCGCACACGTCGACCCGGTCGAGGATGAGGGCGTCGTCGCTGACGTCACCACCATCGACCAGATTCCTCCGCCGCCTGCCGACGCGGGCATGGGCCAGGTGCTCTCGGCACGCAAGCCTCTCGACGACTCGTTCAACGACATCGTCGATGAGTTCCGCATGTTGATGGAGCACTACGGACCGTACGAGTCGATGCCCGAAGGAGTGAAGCAGCGTCTCGCCGCACTGTCTGCGAGCGCACGCCGTCTGACAGAGGAGCGCCAGATTGGTTCGGCTGCTGCCGACGACGTGCGTCAGCGCATACTCCGCGAGTCGCCCGAGATGCAGCGTTACCTCGCCCGGGTCGAGCGCATCCACACGGTGGTGCCGCCGTCGATCTCCGCTGACGTGGAGAACGTGCTGCGCTACGGCTCACCGACGAGGATCAGCTTCGACCAGGCGATCGAGCGCAGGCTGACACCCAAGTTTCGCCCGAACCTCGAAGATGAACCAGCACAGATCACGGGCTCCTTGTTCGGTGGTGGCATCTCTCCGACGCAGCGGCGGTACCAGACGATCCGCATGCGCCGCGACCTGCCGGTCCGCCAGGCCAGGTTGCAGGCGCAGCTCGAAGCCGCACCACAGCGGACGCTGCAGCCGGTGCGTGACCGGATGATGGGCAGGCTGACCGAGCTGCAGGCAGAGCAGCTAGCTGCACAGGCAGAGCTGAAAGGGCTGGGCATCCAGGCGACCAACGCGCAGGCCGCGGGGCGTGCTGCAGCGAGAGAGCAGTTCGCTGCGATGCAGCCCGAGGCTGTCGTCGGTCGTGCTCTCGACGAGCAGGAGGTGGCAGCACAGGAACTCACTCGGCTGTCGAACGAGCGGCAACAACTATCGGTCAACGCACAGCACAACCGCGACCTGCAACAGGCGGCGTCCCAGCGCGCTGCCGCCGAGCAAGCGTCACGTCAGCAGGTCGTCGAACAACAGCGCCGTGTCGAGGCGCAGACCGCACGCACTGCCGCGCTGCGCGACATGGACATGGACATCGCCAAGATCCGTGACGACATCCTCACGGCGAAGACGTCGATCAACGAGATGTCCGACCTGCGCCAGCGGATCAACCGCGTGCTCGGCAAGACGACACCGACCGAGTCCGCTGAACTCACCCCGTACATCGCTGACCTGCGCGACCTGTCCAAGGTGGTCGGTCAACTGCAGGACGTGGACCCGGACTTCGCGACGACGATCGAGAAGCTGCTGATGGGTGCGATCGACCAGAAGACCAAGCTGGATGCGACGGCGATGGCCGAGAGCATCTTCGAGGCGAAGGTCAAGTCGTTCGGCAAGGACCCACGCAAGGCCAGGGTGATGGCCGACGTGATGAAGAACGTCACCATTGACGGGTGGTCGGCCATCGCCACCAAGCTGCTGCGCACCGACCCGGCGATGGCCGAGCTGACCGGTAGGACTGCCAACATCACAGCCGAGCAGGCAGCGGCGGCTGCATCCAGGGGGTTGAAGCCGGGGGCTGGTGTCGTCGTCGCGCAAGAGCTGCGTGAACGGCTGAACCATGTGATGCGCGTGATGGAGACGCCCGAACCGTGGAAGCTGATCGACAAGTACACGGCGTTCTTCAAGACGTACGCCACGTCGCGGCCAGGGTTCCACGTGCGCAACGCGATCTCCGCGGTGTTCATGAACCTCGTCGACTTCGTCTCGCTGCGCTCGCAGTGGGACGGGCTCGCCATGTGGCGGGCGTTCACCAAGGACCCGATGAACTACTACGAGTCGGCGAGCGTCGAGGTACGCAAGGCGATCGACGCGGTGTTCGCCTCGGGTGCGGGCGGACAGTTCACCGAGCGCGGCGTCGGCACTGTCGTCGGTCCGGCATCCAAGACGTACCGGCGCATCATGAACAACCGCTTCACCAACTGGAACAAGAGGTTGGGCACGTCGGTCGAGGGTTCAGCACGCATGGGCATGGCACTCGACTCGATCCGCCGGGGCCAGTCACTCGAAGCAGCAGTCGATCGCGTCACCAAGTTCCACTTCAACTACTTGGAGCTGGCACCGATGGACGTGACGATGCGTCGGTTCATCCCATTCTGGACGTTCATGTCGCGCAACCTGCCGCTGCAGATCGAGCAGATGTGGCTGCGTCCGCAGATGTACTTGCGCTACCAGTCTTTCGTCCGCAACTTCCGTGAGTCCCCCGATCCTCTCACCCCCGAGTATTGGTTGATGCAGGGTGCGTTCACGATGAACCCCGACGCGGCGGGCACCGACTCACCGTGGTACCTGGCACCCGACCTGCCACACACTCGCATTACCGAGCCGTTCGAAGCTGCGGCCGCAGGACAGTGGGGCAAGGCGCTGCTGTCTGATGTCAACCCATTGTTCATGGCTCCGACCGAGGCGTTCGGGTTCAACAAGAAGCTGTACACAGGCGCGCCACTCGAAGAGAACTATCGTGAGCCGACAGCGGCGATGACACCGTTGCTCCCATTGCTCGCCCTGCTCGGCGGCGTTGAACGCGGGGCGAGCGGGGAGCCGGTGGTCGACGACAGGTACGCACACGTCGCTCGCTCACTGCTACCACCACTCGACATCATCGAACGCCTCACCGACACGTCAGGTACACGCACTGGGCGGCAGGACGAGACGTTCATGCGCCAGTTCCTCGGACTGCCAGTCTTGCAATTGACACCAGAACTGCGAGCATCTACACGACGGACACAACGCGCCGAGAGACGTGACCAACGTGCGACGCAGGCCCAGCTAGCGAGGTTGTAATGCCGACTCCAAGAGTGACGATCGACCAGCTCCCCGAGCAGACGATCGCGGAGGACACCAACCTCTTCGTCATCCAGGACGGGGTCGACTCGAAGAAGATGTCGATCGCTACGCTCAAGGCGATCAACTCGAACGGTCTGGTCGCTCACCTCGCCGACACTGACGACGCGCATGATGCGACGGCGATCTCCGCAACAGCTGCGGGCACCGGAGTCGATGGCACCACGGTGCAGGCACAGCTCGGGCAGTTGACCTCGCTCGTCAACGGCAAGATCGACCAGACGATTGGCGATGGCCGCTACGTCAACCTCATCGGCGACACGATGGGTGGTCCGTTGATCCTCGTCGCCGATCCGATTGGCGTACTCGAAGCAGCGACTAAGCAGTACGTCGACAACTCGATCATCGCATCGTCCGAAGGAATCACCCAGCCCGAGGCCTGGGTGATTCCTCTCGGACGATGCGACTGATCGAGTTGTCGACGTACTGCTTAGCTCGCTGCCTTCGGTACGCCACTCGGATCGGCGACGAAGGGATACGTCGACAGCTTCGTCGCAACCCAGCTGGGCCTTTACCTTCCGCTCGCGGGTGGCACGCTGACCGGGCCTCTCTTGTTGTCAGCCAACCCGAGTGCAGCATTGGGCGCGGCGACCAAGCAATACGTCGATGCGCACCTTGACGCAACCAAGCTGCCGCTAGCGGGCGGCACGTTGACAGGTGCGATCGCCATCGAGGCGGCACAGAACTGCATCTACCTTGATGGCTCCGGTCCAGCCCACCAGATCGTTGGTCGCCACACCACGTCGGGCGCGACGCTCGGCTACCTGTCATGGAACGATGCCGGATACGGACGGCTCACTATGGACCCAGGGCCGATCTACCTGCGCGCTGGCACGGTCGATGCCGCAGCGTTCAGTTCCAGCAAGATCGACCTCAACCTCATCACCTACATCGACGCGCAGGTGCGTGCCAAGGGTGTCCTCAACTGGAACACCGGCAACGGGCCAGTCGTGTTCGGCGTCTACAACAGCGCGACGGATGGTGCCACCCTTGGCACGCGCACTGGGTACTTCGGTACCAACACCGGGTCCGATGACCTCTGGGTCAACAACGAAGTAGCTGGTGCACACATCAAGCTCATGCCTGGTGGTGCTGGCGGCAATCTCATCCTCGGTGCAAACAACACCGAGTGCGGGAGGATGACCGGCAGCTCGCTCTTGCTTTGGAAGACGGCAGCCAACACCGATGTCAACGGGTTCGAGTTCGCTTCGGGCGGACAGATCACCGGCACGCGTGACACCAACGGCACCAACCTGTACTGCTGCAAGGTGAGCGCAGCCCACGTTGCCGGTGGTGTGTTCGCAACGTGGCGTGTGTCGACAAGCCAGACGCAAATCGGTTCGATCACCGAGGCAACGACATCGACGACGGCCTACAACACCGGCAGTGATGGCAGGTTCAAGGAGAACGTCGTCGAGTTCGATGACGAGCTGGCTGAGTGGGTCGCTCGCATCGTCCAGCCCGTGGTGTACAACTGGATCGGTGACCCATCGGTGCAGGTTGGTTACATCGCGCAGACTGTCGCCGAGGCGTGGCCTGGCGCTCTCGACATCGGCCTCGTCACGCCCGCCGATCCGGAAGATGCCGGGTCACGATGGATGATGGACCACTCGAAGTTGGTACCTGTACTACATGCTGCGTGGCAGTCATCGGCACGTAAGGTCGAAGCGTTGACGGCACGCGTAGACGCGGTTGAAGCCAAGGTGAAGAATCTGTGAGAGGTCGATTCACATACCCCTACCGGGTATGGGTATAGCAAAGGAGAGACATGAGCGAATCAGCAGTCCCGGAGCCCGGGTCGACGAGTGGTGCACCGCACGACGGCAAGCACTACCAGGACCAGTGGCCCGCCAACCCCGCCCCGTCTGAGGCAGCCGCCGCCAAGGGCGCGGAGAACGACAAGGTGTTCGCCGACATGCGTGCGCCGTACGTCGAGGCCGCATCAGGGAAGTCCAGCAAGAAGGAGAAGTAATGCCCAGGATGAAGAAGACGGTCGGCCGCACGGCCAAGGGCGGATCGTTCGGCTCCCTTACTCAGAGTCGAACTGGTGTTCGACGCCCGGGTAAGTCAGCGAGCGCCCGCGGATATGCCCCACCAGGTGGCGGTGGCGGCAGGATGTCTTCGCCAGTGCAACGTCGTCGCGCGCCGACCAAGGGTCGTACGGCTGGCGGAGGTATGACCCTTCGCGGGTACTGATGCCAGCTGAACGCTTCACGAAGAAGGCGAACACACCGAAGCGCAAGCGTCAATGGGAACACGTCTACTCTTCCGCGAAGAAACGCGGCGCTTCACCCGGTTCCGCGGTTAGACAAGCAAATGCAACAGTAAAGAGAGGAAAGAGATGAGCGACGAACCAACCACGCCTGATCCCGACCCCGATGAAGGTGAGGAAGTCACCTCTCACGAGGATGACGGTGAGACTGGCGAGGACTGATGGGGAGCATCTGGCTACGCGACATGCCTGACGTCCTTCGGGACGCAGGACTGAACGTCGTCACCTACTCAGGGTGGGAGAACCGCGCTCGGTCATCGGGTGGGTACGACGCCCTGTTAGGCATCGGCATCCATCACGACGCGTCGAACTCGGGTAGCTCGGATCAGTCGGCATGGGACTGGGCGTGGAAGAACAGCTCGGACAAACCGATCGGGTGCATCCGATTGGGGCGAGGCGGGCAAATCTGCGTCGGCGCTGCCGGTGCGACCAACACGATGGGCAAGGGTGGGCCGCTGACCACGTCGCGCGGGACGATCCCGCTCGACAAGGGCAACCAGAACATGATCGCCATCGAGGCTGGCAACAACGGCGTCGGTGAGACGTGGGGGTCGGCGATGATCGACGCCTACATCCGCATGTTGGCTGCACTGTGCGAGGCGTACAACCTCGACGCCAACCGCGACATCTTCACCCACCACTCCTACTGCGCGCCATCGTGCCCCGGGCGCAAGATCGACCCAGCAGGTCCGACGCCGTCGAAACCATCGCTCGGTGGTACATCGGGTTGCAAGATTTGGAGCCACGACGACGTGCGCGCCGAGGTGTTGAAGGCGATGGGCAGCGCGCCCTCGCCACCGACACCGGAGCCCGGACCGGAGCCAACGCCACCACCAACAGGAGAGACAGGAGAAGCAGCAATGTTGCCAATGATCGGCAAGTACCCCAACCACGGGGTGTGGGTCGTCAGCTTTGACGGCGGACGCACCCATATCGGCCAGCGCAACAGCGAGTGGGCCAAGGCGGTGATCGCTGGCGGTGCGATCTACGCCAAGGGCAAGAAGGTCGTCGACGATTGGGGTGACGTTGCTGACTTCGCCTCGAACGCCGAGGCTGAGCAGTACCTCGGCAAGAAGGTCGGATGAACATCCTTGCTGACATCAGCCAAGGCAACACGGGGTTCGCTGATGTCATGTTCCTCGTCGGGTTCATCCTGTTCCTGCTCGCTGCACTGATCCTCTACCCGCGCACGCCACCACCCAACGTCCCGGCGATCGGGCATACCGTGCTCGCGCTCGGCCTTGCTGCTGTCGCCCTCGGATGGCTTGTGCTGTGAGTGCGCTGGCCCGACGACTTCTTCACCGCGGCCATCGTGCTGGTCATCGCGGCTGCCTTGATCTGGGTGCGTAACCGGTACCCGACGCGCCATGACATCTCGATTCACGTCGACGATGACCGAAACGCAGACGCGAGAAAGCCCCCGCCAGAACCCGAAGATCCTGACGGGGGCTGATTCCCTACCCTTGGTTTACTAGCAGTTCACCTGTCTTTGTTCTCTACCTCCTCTCTGCACAACCGCTGGCTGCGCGTCTCTTCGAGGAACCGTTCATGCTTCACCTCGTTGTGACGCAACACCATTCTGGTCACTTCGAAGATCACGCTGACGATGAGTATCGCCCCGACGACGATGATGAGGAACTCAATCGCGTCGGGACTCACCCGTCGAAGTCCAGTTCGAACGGTGCTTCGAGCGCGTAGACGACACCGCCGCTGTTGAGCAGCTCTATCTGACCACCTTCCAGCGTGCGGTAAGCCCAGACGAAGTCGACGAAGTCTTCTCCACCTACTACGGACTTGGTGTTGTCTGTCAACCGCACATCACCCTGTGTGAATGCACGCCATTCGCTCATGCCTCTCCTAACTTCCACGGGTTTCGACCCTTGGATAGTTGACCCAGGCGGTAAGGCACCACCTGAGTGCGATTGCAGTCATCGCAGCAACGGTTCTCGAACAGGTCGAGCGGTTCGGGGTTGTTGCCGAACCCTGTCGTCAGCTTGTTGCACAGGCAGCATCTCCACTTCTTGCGCTTGCCATCTCCCTGTTCGTCGGTCATCGGTGATCACCCGCAACGTTGAACACGAGGTCGAAGTCGAGGCCGAGCGCGTAGATCGCCTCAGCCGCATCGCTGAGAATCTTCTGCACCTGCTTCGTCTCCGCGGAGTCCACCCCCTCGGTGTGTGTTGTCAGTCCGTGATGGATCATGTTCACAGTCCTCTCCTTTCCGCTTCGTCGAGAAGCTTCTTCTGTAGGCGAGCCAGGTAGGCGCTATCGCCGCGGCGAATGCGTTCGACCCGCTCCTTCAATTCCTCGTCACTGAGCCTGGCGACAAAGTCATCGGTCAATTTCCCAAATCCTTTCTGTGTGCCTGATCGGGGCGTCTTCGGGACCGCGCCAGTACGGCATGATCACGATGATCTTGCGAAGCTTGCGCCCCGGCCCGTACGGCTGACGCTTAAAGTGCTTGCGCACCGGCGTCCGCCATTTCAGTGTCTCCCCGGAACCCTCCTCTGTCCCGAGTGATCTGTACTCCGTCTTGCGGAGGTGGATGATGGTGATCTTGTTGTCGAGGTCGCCCAGACCGGCACGCGCCAGACGCTTTGCCGCCATCTTGTCGGGAAAGACGATCTCGGTCTCGATCAGCAACTTCTGGTTGATCGTCGCCCACACCGCAGCAAGTAGGCGGCGGTCTTCTTCCAAGGATTGCTGCTTCAACTCGGACCAATCGGGGATCGCGCCCTTGATCGTGTCGTCGACGCGGTCACCCCACGGCCAATCGGTGCGACCGAGACCGACCCACATCAGCGGCATTGCCCCCTTGGGTTCCAAGATGCTGAAACTGGCGATCGAGATGCCATCGACGCCTGGATCGCCTTCCGGTGCCTCCATGAACCAGGGCACCTCACGTCCCGGCAGATGGACGGGTGCCCACATGATCCCGTGGACGGTGATCTTCGCTCCGACGCTGACCGGGCCCGCATCGAGGCCGATCATCGGCGTCGAGAACACGACGAGGCCGACAGGGCTGGGCGCATCGTCGCGATGGATTGTGAGGCTGGGTGGGACGGATTGAGCTGCCTGACGGATGAACTCGCACATATGCGGCGCGACATGGATCAGCTGGGCCTCGGGCAACAGCTCGCGGTACCAGCGGATGTTGTTCTTGGATGACTGGATCGCCCGCTCGACGTGATGTTCCAGCTCTTCGGGGCTGTAGCTGCGTGGACCCGCGATGAAGCGGTGCCCATCCCTCGTCGTCTCACGGTCAGCCGGTTCGCCGACCAGCTCAGTCAGCAGCCGCTCGAACTCGGCTTGCTGCCAGATACCCCCTTCCTCAGCACTGCTGATCAGCGCTGCTCGTAGCTCGGGTAGTTCACGCGGCCTATCCACCGCGCGTGGGAACGCAACGATGCGTACCATGCCTTTCTCCTTCTGTCTGTGGTGGAGGTGGGGCCCAGGCGGGCGGGCCCCACCCCCATGTTCAGCTGGCGGTGGAACGCCAGCGTGTCTGCTGCTCATCACGCGCCTTGGACAGCACGCGATTGCAGACCTCTGTCTCGTCGAGCGCCTCTCGGTAGTGCCGACCGTGTAACCGTTCAAGCTTCTTCGAGAGTGCGTCGTAGGTAATGCTCAACGACTTGACGACGAGTTTCAGCTCATCATCGTCGAGCTGGTGGAGGTCCATCCGTTCTCCTGTCTGTTCAAGACTTGCTCGCTTTCGCCTGCAACGCTTGCACGACAGCCCACTGAACGTTGTGCCACTCAGTGTGGTTCAACCGCGAGCAGTCGAACCAGTGCTTGGCGACGATGCCGACACCGGGTTGGTGGTCGATGTCGGCGATGTCGCCCAACGTGGCGATGCGCAAGATGATCGGGTCGGCATACATCTGCAGGACACCATCGGCGATGCCTGGCTCCCCGGTCATGAGCAGGAAGGTCTTGAACTCGTCGGTGATTTCGAGCAGACCTCCGACCGCCATCTCCAAGTCGAAGCCTTCCTTGTCCATCATCTTGAAGCCTTGACGTCCGACGAACCACTTGGCGATCTCGTGCGCCGCGGAAGGAATCGACATCTTGCCGTTCTTCACCTTGGCGACGATGTTGGTGATCGCCATCTCGTCGTTGTCATCCATCTCGAAGTCGGGACCCATGATCGTGGAGACCAGCTCGTTGAAGCTTTCCATCCATCGGTCGATGTCTTCGTCCCAGCTTTCGCTCATGTCTTTCTCTCTCTCTGTCTGGATATGGTTGCGGGCTTGGCCCGCTGGTTGTGTGGG
>CAUVYU010000046.1:0-55055 GCA_963556255.1 Allolobophora icterica | reverse complement strand
CCTACTGATAGGGAACGGAAACCCCGCCCGCTGCATGGCTATAGAGATTTAAGTATACTAATAAAAAGACTATCACGTCCCATTCCTAAACTTAGGCCTAGTGACCAATAAGTTTTCCTAATGGTTTTATATCGTCGCGAACCATATACCTAATCACACACACACACACTTCGCCCTCAAGTTTCAAATCTCGGATCTGCTCATCTGAAGGTCTTTGACTTCCAGCTACTGGATCCATTTCTTCCAACCATGATTCCTATTTATCTGCATTGCAGTCCATATTGGTTAGTCGTTGCATGAACACGTAGTCTGTGCTTGCATTGCATAAGCGCTCTATTCCAGTGTTATGTGCTCACTTGTAACGATTATATTAGACTTAGCTGTTTTGTCAATGCGCATATTTCATGAAGTTTTCAATGTCTGGATGATCAATAAATGTGATATTCACCGTTCGAGTTGGAAGATATCGTCTACTAAACCACGCCTCATTTACCTAGCAATTTAAAAATAATTCAGTAAGAGCAATCCCTTAAGCTAGCTTGAGAGGCTGTCACGGGTATGAAGTGATTTCATTCTCTTATAACCTCGGCATATGAAGGCGGTTAGCCAGTCCTCTCCTTCGCCGTTTGAACTCCCCTCAAACAGTGTACCCATTTTAGGGGGTCCGATGGAGCAGAAATCTCCAAACCAATTTCTGAGCGTCCAGAAAGCAAAGAACATGATTCTTAATATGGGCTTAGCAATACAGAATGCCATCGCTTGGTATCGCCGATGATTTTATCCATAGGCAGCGACCCCGGGGGTCGAGGGGGACAAGATTCCCACCTTCAACAGTGGGGGACACAATACAATTGTCCCTGCAAATTTTGAAGAAACACCAAAAAATGTCATAATTTTTTTCACCTTTTTTGACCAGATCAGTTTAAAAGTGTCCCGTCTCCCCACCACCTGTCAAACAAGATCGCCGCACGGGCTTCGTATCGCAGCGAGTATTACTGTAGTTTTATTTCTGTGGTATCGCTTGTGCGTTTTGAATCACTGATAGTCTTTAGCTCATAAATACGCGACACTCACATAAATCTCTCCATTAGGTATGGCTTCCCGTCGGATGTTCTATAAGTTGTGATAAGCAAAGCGCAGAGCGTCGGCGCCAGTCGGAATATTTAATGGCGTTTCTCCTAATTTAAAGTCCATGGTCTCGAATGCTAATAGCTCTTTGAGGCATACCACGGGATGGAAAGGAAGTAGGCCTAGGTCTATGCCCTTTTGTAATAGATGATAAACTATCCGGTTTAGTTAATCTTAGCTCTGAAATCATATGACCAAAATTTCTGCTCCTGTCATGCCGATGCAACGTCTTCATGAAATTCTCTCTTAAATAAGTTCAACGATTTTAAAACTTTGTGATGACTTGAAGATTAAAAGTATGGTGATTTTGAAAACATAGAAAACAACAACTCAGAATAGACTCAAGCCATTCTTAGCACTGTATTTTCTCCTCATTCAGTTCCGTTGCTCCAATTGAAACAGTCTGCTGGAAGTGGAACTGCATGATGGACGAGCACAATTCTAACACAGTCAGGTCATGCAATCTGATGACTGACGTATGGCGTTTGTCAATGGAAAACTGTTCCTTAAGTTCTTGGAAACCCGTATCTCCAGACAAGATTGTGAAGGGCACAGATTTCGGCATCACAGCGTCAACACGTCCTACCTGAAAACAATGACAAGTTTGACATAGGCTGAACCAACGAACAAAGAGTTAAGAACAAGAGTGATACAACCTCTCTCCTGATTCAAGTTTTCTGAATGTGTGTTCTCTGTCTATATATATATATATATATATATATATATATATATATATATATATATATAATATAGGGCCTATATACATACATACATACATACATACATACATACATACATACATATATATATATATATAACCGCACCAGTCTAATCAAGAGCCCTGAATATAGTCTGTGGCGTGATCTGATGGTAAAGTTCCGCTAACCGTAACCATACCGGAACCGATCCTAGTTGTAGTACAACCGTAACCATACCGGAACCGATCCTGGTTGTAGCACAGCTAATATTAATATTCAAGGTTCACAGTTTTGCCTAATGAAGCAAGAAGACAAGATTTAAGTAAGACAGAAAGGGTGAAGAGTAACATCGTTTGCGTGCGCTGTCAGTATGCCCATAAATGGAATCCGCTCCAGTCTATAGACAAGCCGCTAGGGCAATTGCATTTGCAGTTCCAACAAGCTGGAGTGGGCCGTGGACAAAATATCTTTGAAGTTCCAAGCGACTGCGTATGTCCTTGAACATTCATATAGCATCTTTGTATCCAATAAATAGGCCTACGCTATATAAACGTCAATTATATAAAATAACTTAATCTTGCCGTAGGTCGACTGCCCCTTGTGTGACCACGGCCACGGATGTATCAGCGTATATATACGTATATATACAACTATACAATACATATACGTAACCATGTATATTCTACACACTAAACACGAGCCGAGTGAGGAACCGTAATCCGGTTGTTGTCCGAACAGTTGTCCGGTGGGAAAATGCATGTCGACCTCCGATACCCATACAGTCGTCGCGTCGATAGCGCGTTAATGGAACCATCTAATAAACTGGTATGAATAACTGTTTTGCAAAACGCTGACAAATAAGAATCAAATATTACCAAGAGAACTCTGCCTTAGTGACAGAATGCATGTTAGCGATTTCTGAAGCGCTTTTATGTATATCTAGATAACGTCGTCGTTATCCATTGGCGGACACAAATGTGATTGAGAATCTATGTCTGATAACAGCAGACACCATGGCATCGCTGTCCCACTTTGCGTTCAAGCGGCTCTTTATTGTCTTTCAAGTCTAGACTCAACCTCTCAACTGTTTCCATTCGCTCATCAATTGGATTTCGGTCGTGCTTCTGCAACGGAGGATGTTTTCCGACAACAACGTCACTTGAAGCGACGACCATTGATTGGTGTGAACTGGCGCAACCGAAGTTATGAGATTAAATTAGGTAAATTCAACACAGGCATAAGCCTGCGGAAGTCTTTGTTATGTAAAGTTACAAGCCACATTATAGGTTCTCATGCGCTATGCATATTACACAAATATTTGGAAGACAAACAGTCTCTGTATTAGCCAATAACGTCGTATAGGAAGCCTAGCAGAACACAATTATACACGGTGTCCAGAAAAATTAAGCTATATTGCATTAGTGTTGTCGCTTGTATGTTACTCTTTTGCAAGGTTTTAGCTAGTTTATCTAGTGCCATCCTTTATCCCGCCATTCTTCAATTAAACGTTTTGTATCATAGGCCCTACTCTTTCTTATCTTGACGCAAATATTCTGCCCTCTTCACTGAACGACATTATTTATTAAGTCAACGATGATAATTAATACTATGACGTCATTGTAGGAGACCGATCATAAACTAGAGAAACTATACAAAACAATGATAGTAAATAAACCCAAAGGAAATTTTCGAATTCAAGGTGAATTTCATACCTTTGCTCCATTGGCGAACTGGCCATTGTGCCCGTGTGCCATGTACATATATGGGCCTTTCTGGTTTCAGCGCGCGGGACCACTATGGCGCAAAGGAATTAATTATAGCCTACGTCAATACTCAAATATTCTAAATATGCAAACCCAAAATCGATCATTAAAGTGCCATTGACAACGATTGTTTTTCTAATTAGTAACTTCTATTGCGCCGGTTTCTAATGCACAGGGCATCAACTGGTGGTATACCAAAACCAAGCCGTAACCAGGTCACTATCCAGAAGATGAGTCCGTAGGACAGAGAGACAGCCTAGGGTGGATAAGCAATCTGAAAGGTGTAGGCTAAGTTTTAAGTTGACACAAACAACTGAGCAGGGCGCACACACACAGGGAGAGAGCTTTTAAAAGTAGGTCCAGCAACCGAAAAAGTTTGTTCACTAAGAACAGTTCTTGATTTAGGTATGGCCAGACAAAGATAATCAGATTACCTCGTTGAATAATGATAAGTCTGGGGAATAAGAACTGATTTTAGGTCCCAGTTCAAAACCGATAGGCAGGTAGGGTAAAAATCGGCAACTAGGCCTACCAGGTCAAGATCCAAATGGTAAGGCAGGCAGACATCCAGACAGCTACGGTGGATAGAGTTTAGAATTGAAGCGGCGAGGGAGGTTCGGGGAAGAAGGTAGTCCTCGGCGCCGCCACCATCCGCCGCCGCCGTTAAGCCCTCAAGTCGAAACCAGTCGCTAAGCTATCGACTGCTAGCGACTTCATTCACAATATTTTGCTTGTTGTTTAAATAGCGGTTTCCAAGTAAACAATGACAGAACAGTGCTTCTACTTCTTAACAGCTGATAACATGTAATCAATTGTACGTCCATGTTGTTGTCTATCAATGCAAATAATATCTATGTAGCTACCGGAACTGACATTTTCCAGTTCCTGAAACGAACACAGAAAATATTTCAGAATTGAAACTGTAATAAAAACATAAATTATTGCAGAACTGAAACTTGAACTGAATTACGAGCCAAAAACTGAATTAAAACTGAAACTGTAATTATTTTCAAAACTGAAATATCACTGCCTTGGACTTGGTGGCTGGCATGCTTTATTCCTTTTATAAAAACTCAAATGCGTCACAAATTCACATTAGCATTAATTTTCAGTCATAGGGATGCACATATGAAGCGGAGCCCTTGTAGGACCCATATTCCCATATTGGGTCCATAGGCGTAGACTCTGGAAGAAAGCCGTGGCGGGAAAGATGGTCATATGATCCAGTGATATGGTCGGAGAGTCGGAGAAGCTATATAAATTATAAGGGTTTCAATGGTTGAAAATTACACCTAAGTTGCGGACACGAGAATTGGCAGTGAATGCGTGGATGCGCCGTCTAGAGGGGAGGGGTACTCATATATTACGTACTCATTGAGGGAAATAGGGTATCTGGAATTTTTAGATGGTAACGAAGGCCTATAAGTATATATTCAGTTTTAGACGGGTGGATTACCAAGGATTCTATATTAGAGGGTTGGTTACTCATGAAAATAATGTGTATACTGTTTAACTCACACACAGATGTCGCCCCACTTAAAATTTTGTTTTTGACAGTTAATATGGTGTTTTAAATTTCCAAAGACAATTTTGTTACTTCGAATAATTTTTCGTCGATTTGCCTTCAGAAATATAATCCACTTAATGCATTCTTAATGTAATAAGATGCGAAACTTTCCTTGCCCCCGATTATCGCTGAAAAACTAGGCACACGACGTTATATAGTTTCCAGTCCTTTGTATAAAAGGTCCTTGGGGAAGTTGGGGTAACCACTTGAAGGTGATCTATGCAATTAGATTGAACGCTGTAGAGTGTAGCCAGTAGGCCCTATGCTGTTTGACTTAAACGTGTTTAATGCACAGGCAACCTGAAATAACGAGGTAACAAATTTAGATGCGCCGTTCGCAATCGCATAATCTTCGTACTCCCCTATTCCGAATCTGGATGACCTCTCGTCGCCTTTGGGGACATCGCTATTGGTTACAGAGGCCATCCATATATTACGTACTCATGGAGGGGTAGCCGAAATGCATGTGCTTGCGTATGGGGGGTGCGGGGGTCGACTGATAATGTACGCATAGGAAACGGGGGCCTTCAAATTGATTGGCCTTCAAGTGAGCTAGTGTTCAGTATTTCCAGCTATCTGGTACTACCATAGGAAGTAGGACTGTGGGATATGTCACTTGTATGCCACCTTACCTCTGAACGCTATTATTAAACTATCACACAACTCAGCAGTGAGTCCATCGATTATTCATCCTTCAATATGGCCTAAAGTGCAGACAGTCGCTGAGGGTCCAATTTTCCCGGATTTTTGCGTACGTAATATATGGATGGCCCCAAACTCCAGCGTCAAGAGGTCATCCATAAAGGACGTCCGCATAATATGACCAACTTGAGACCCCTCCCTCCCCTTGTCCATATTTGACCTTACAGGCTCCCCTTAATTGGCGGACGTCCGCAAGCCAAAGCCAATTTTTAATGTCGTCATTCTTGTTACAATTATTCCACAGTTCCTGTGCACGTTAAGTGACAGTTCGGGTGTCATATCAGAATGTGCAGCAATACAAACTTCTTTAAAGTCGCCGTAAAGTTTATACCGTGCACGTGGGTTTAGGCAATCACCTCACTGACATTTTTGTCTATCGGGGAAGGCTGAAACAAGGTGGTGTTTAAAAACTATGAAATTAAAATTTTTGATGCGGACGTCTCCACTAGCCATACCGCCTCCCCTTGTCCGCATTTGGATGACCCCTCCCTCCCTCCCACTGCGCACGTATTTTATGGATGACCTCAAGGTTTCTAGTTACAGAAAGCACATTAAAATATCTAGGCCTAACAGTAAACCGGCCATATCAACGTCAATGTTCGCAGACAGGAGGAATAGCTGGTACTGTTAAGTGTACACCTTAAGCTTAGACATTGATGAAATATGACTAGACGAGAATCAAACATATATGTTTGTAACATTAGAACTCGTGTAAAGTCAGCAGACGGAACTAGAGACTTTGTTTCAGGAAATTAACTCAACCAATACATTTAAAATATTTCAAGAGCATCACAGTAGTGATGATAACATAATGAAAATGTTCTGGTAATAACATAATGTTTCATAAATCCTTCTCAATTTCAAACATTTTGTCACACATTCCACACCCATAATTATGGTCTTAAAAAAATGAAATGAGTAATAACTAATAACATCAAAATCAGACATTACCCTAGAATAACTCCAGAAAATCGTTTTCAACTGGACTATTCGTCCTCTGCTTAGGAAGATCTGGCAAGATTTCTATAGTAGACAACTGTTTTCCATCAACACAAGAGCATTACAGTAGTGATGATAACATAATGAGTGTTCTGGTAAGAACATAATAATGTTTCATAAATCCTTCTCAATTTCAAACATTTTGTCACACATTCCACACCCACATGGTCTAAAAAAAATGAAATGAGTAATAACATCAAAATCAGACATTACCCTAGAATAACTTCAGAAAATCGTTTTCAACTGGACTATTCGTCCTCTGCTTAGGAAGATCTGGCAAGATTTCTATAGTAGACAACTGTTTTCCATCAACACACTTCTCAGTCAGTACGTTTATGTACTGACTCTTACATAAATTGTTTGCATGGCATATGTGTGCCATGTTCGGCACAATTCATACAGTTCACTCACATAATTTTTTTACCATTACAGGCTCTTGCATGGTAGCCGAGACACTCACTCAATTACAATTTTGTGGCTTTTACACAGTGTGTCTTCTTGACTGCATTTTGAGATTGTCACTCCATTAAATGATTTTTAACAAAGTACATTGTCTAGTTTTTCTCCATTGTGATTTTATGCATGGTGTTTCTGAGGACATGTCTGTTTAAATGATTTTTGACATAATTCCATGTGTATATTTTCACATAAATTACATTATTATGGTTTTTCTCCAGCGTGGGTTCTTTTATGGCGTTCCAGATTAGTTTTCTGTGCAAATGCTTTGTGACAGAAATTGCACATATATGGTTTTTCTCCAGTGTGGGTTCTACTATGGCATTCCAGATTAGCCTTCTGTGAATATGTTTTGGAACATGAATTGCATACAAATGATTTCTCTCCAGTGTGGGTTCTTTTATGGCGTTCCAGACTAGTATTCCATGCAAATGTTTTGTGACATAAATTGCACATGTATGGTTTTTCTCCAGTGTGGGTTTTTCTATGGTGGTCTAGAACACTCTGCCATGCAAATGCTTTTTGACATAAATTGCACATGTATGGTTTTTCTCCAGTGTGGGTTCTTTTATGGTATTCCAGATGAGTGTTCTGTGCAAATTCTTTGTGACATAAATTGCACTTGAATGGTTTTTCTCCAGTGTGAGTTTTTGCATGCTGGTCTAGAGAAACCTTCCATGCAAATGATTTGTGACAGGAATTGCACATGTATGGCTTTTCTCCAGTGTGGGTTTTTGTGTGGTGGTGTAGAACATTCTTCCATGCAAATTTTTTCTGACATAAATTGCACATGAATGGTTTTTCTCCATGGTGGGCTTTTGTATGGTGGTCTAGAGCACTCTTCCATGCAAATGCTGTTTGACATAAATTGCACACGTATCGTTTTTCTCCAGAGTGGGTTCTTTTATGGGATTCCAGATAAGTCTTCTGTGCAAATTCTTTGTGGCATAAATTGCACATGTATGGTTTTTCTCCAGTGTGGGTTTTTGTATGGAGATCTAGAGCACTCTTCAATGCAAATGATTTGTGACAGGAATTGCATATGTACGGCTTTTCTCCAGTGTGGGTTTTTGTATGGTGGTCTAGAACATTCCTCTGTACAATTGCTTTGTGACATAAATTGCACATGTATGGTTTTTCTCCAGTGTGGATTTTTTTATGGTGGTGTAGAGCACTCTTCCATACAAATGCTTTGTGACATAAATTGCACATGTATGGTTTTTCTCCAGTGTGTGTTCTTTTATGGTATTCCAGAGTAGTCTTCCGTGCAAATTCCTTGTGACATAAATTGCACTTGAATGGTTTTTCCCCAGTGTGGGCTTTTGAATGGTAGTCTAGAACATCCTTCCGTGCAAATTCTTTGTGACATAAATTGCATTTGTATGGTTTTTCTCCAGTGTGGGTTCCTTTATGGATTTTCAGACTGGATTTCCACATAAACGTTTTATTGCAAAAATCACATATGTATGTGTTTGGTATGTTGTGGGTAGTTGCTTGCATCTTGAGATCTTGAACACAGCCGAAATATTGGACTTATTTATAGGTTGAATTTATTGCTGCTTTTCGATGTTATTGTAAACCTATCATAAATTAGAAAATGCAACTAGTAAACTAAAATTATTGAAAAAAAGATGTTATGCAATAGGAAACTGAAGATAAAGAATGATGAAACCCTAACTGCAAATCCAAAGTCATGAACTACAAGTATTCAGAGATGTCACAAGTATATTTTAGGGTGAATGGTAATGCAGCCAAGGTGTTACCGGTACTGGAGAGATTACAAACAACGGAAACACTTTTCTGCTACCAACTTT
Source organism: Allolobophora icterica (assembly GCA_963556255.1). Classification (NCBI taxonomy): domain Eukaryota; kingdom Metazoa; phylum Annelida; class Clitellata; order Crassiclitellata; family Lumbricidae; genus Allolobophora; species Allolobophora icterica. The sequence continues at coordinate 45,928 of CAUVYU010000046.1, read as the reverse complement.
AAATCTGAGATCACTGTTCAAACTAATATTTAAAAGTTGTCTTACCATTTGTAAATGTGTAATTATGCTTCCATGATATGGTAACAGAAAATTTGGAATAGGCAATCTAGCAACACAAATTCATGACTGAATAGGATTGTTTTCTTGTGCTTATTATGGCAAAGAAAGACCAGGAAGCTATAGTAGCTCGTTGAGATATAGATAATACAATTATTGGAAATATTAATAACCATGACCCATAAAACATCACAAAACAAACTAAAATATGCTGAATAAGGCGGACGAGGAAAGATCTCTTATTGCTTATATACGAAAGAGACACAGGAATTGAGGGGTTTTCGCTATGTACAGAGAACTATCATAGAGAAAAGACAGGTTATATGTCAAATGTAACACTGTTTTGAATCCCAGAGTGCAGTGCCATAGAACAAAAGCACGGCACACAGTTGTTTCATTAGATTACATCTATGAGTGTTTGATAATTTGCAAAAAACAATATTGTATTTCGCTAAAAAATACAAATTTAGTCTAAAACTTTGAAAAGTATACCATTAACTTTGTCACTGCGTTAAAAGAGACCAAATATTAAACTAATTTACACATTAATTTCGCCGCCTGGATTTATTTATATGGAGCTATTATATTGTCTGACAGAACTGTAATTAGTCCAATATAATTTCACACACACTGCAAAACAATTACGCAACATAGATAACCGGTGTGGTTAAGTTTAGCTGAATTAAACAATTTGAATAAGTTGGCCTAAACTGCATTTCGTAAGTATGCGTAATAAGGACCTATTAAGATGAGAATACAAATCGAAGGCAATGGCCGGTGAATAATAATAATAATAATAATAATAATAATAATAATAATAATAATAATAATAATAAAATAATAATAATAATAATAATAATAATAATAATAATAATAATAATAATAATAATAATAATAATAATAATAATAATAACAAGGCGCCATGTCAAAGCTGCCCGGAGCCAAAGAGCAACAATCTCGTCGATATCCATCGCCTTCTTAACGGAGGCAGCGGCGGAGAACTCGATTTTCGGAGTGAACAGAACCTAGACATGAATTCTCGGAGAATAATGATAATTATAATAATAATAAAAGTCTTGTTGTCAAGACCTTAAACCTCAAAACCAAGACCAAGACCAAGACCTTGAACCTCAAGACCAAGACCAAGACTTTGAACCTCAAGACCAAGACCAAGACCTTGAACCTCAAGACCAAGACCAAGACCAAGACCTTGAACCTCAAGACCAAGACCAAGACCAAGACTTTGAAACTCAAGACCAAAACCGAGAAAAATACCCAAAAAATCACAACCATAATCCAGACTTCTATTCCTTAGGCTACTAAAAAAATTGTCAAATCGGACTACTCACTATTTTAATTAAAACATGAATCTTTTATTTTATTCAAACAAAACAACTCCAAATGCAGACTGCAGAGAATTCCGAATTCGTATTTACAAAAGTCCTTCATGCGAAATGTTATTCCAAATGCCTGTCGCATTTTATAAAAACCAATTCGCTCAGAATTTTCGGACCAAGACGTGACCTGTGGGGTCTCATAAAAATTCTGCCATGTGAAAAATACGTTCTACAGTGCTGAATTCACTGGCATACAGAGCAGCTTTTTAAACACTGGATGCAAATGTACACATCGTGAGTCTATTTTGAAATCATTCTATGGTAAATAACCGGAAGTCAAAATAATTGTCCAAAACAACAGTAAAGCCTCATTCACACCGTATAAATACTAAACCAATTGTATTAGTAATTACTGGATAAAATTTTAAAATCCTTACGTTTTGTTAAATGACTGTTCATATTGACAGCCAGTCTTGGTCTTGGTCTTGCGAGACCAAGACCAAGACTTTGAGCCTCAAGACCAAGACCAAGACCTTCAACCTCAAGACCAAGACCAAGACTTTTGGTCTCAAGACCAAGACCAAGACTTTTAAAAACGAACTCGGGTGCACTCGAGACCAAGACCTTGGTCGAGGACAACAAGACTGCTTCTGCAATACTTCCATCTCACGTATATTTACAAATTCCACCATCCAATCACCTTACTATACCCAGTCCTCCTCCTGCCTCACTCTTGTTCGCCCCGCGTAACTAATTATTTTAAATTCTCTATCCGTGTATCACACTGCACCTCAACTCAGGGTGAGAATTGTCGGGGGTTGGGGGTTCAACCCCATGTCTTTTTAGGACCCCCCAGTCTTCATTGCACACCCCAGGGGGATTGTTCTCAACACCTTCAATTGTGCTATTGTGAATTAGCACTATTTGACTCTGAGTCTCTGACATAGGCCTAGAGAAGACATTTCCATGGTGCATCATGTATGCATTTTTGAATATTCTCAACAAAGGAATTGATTTTGATTCTAATCTGACTTGCAAAACTGCTAGCGTTGAAATCAGCTGCTTTCAAATTTCGTTGACATCAGTTTGTTAAATACGGATAAAATGTTCAACCCTCCCCCGGTCATTTTTCTACAATTCCCACACTGCTTCAACTCTGACACGATCTCTCTTAATTCTGAATGCCAAAAATACCGTTCCTCTGCCAATCTCGTCGCTTTTCAACCATCAGATGCCTCTAGCTCTTTATGTCACGCTTAATGTTTTCCATTCAAAACTAACGTCCCATCCATTGAAGAAATACCAGATCCATCCACTCCATCATCGACTCCCAATTTATCTAATCCTAAGCACAACGCACCGTAAAAACGCTACTTTAATCTTCTTTCCCTGGTATTCTGGCAATTGGATTTTGTACTTCACTGGAGTAGTTGTATTTAGACTACTCCAGCACAACCACCCAATGCCTAGGTTCATAATGCAATAACCACCCAATAACCACGCAATAACCACATCACATGACGACCATCGTATGACGTCATCGAAACTATAGGAAATTCCCGCAGTCTTGATGACTCGCCTATGAGTCATGGGATGATTACGTGGGTTTTTATAACCGGCAGTTATAAAAGCTATGATTCATCTTATTCGTCTGTGTAGAAAAGACGCCTTTGTCTAACGAATCGATCGACGACTATGACGTCGTTTACTTTTACCTGAATAGACGGCTTAGCTCCGATATAGATATTATCGATTCGAATATCGCAAACGACTTTACAACGCGTATTTATGAGCGTTTTAGGATCGATCGGCTCATCATCTGAATCGAAAAATCCAGTACTTATCTTAGGCGGGACATCCGGATTTCTTGATTTTTCATAGGCAGTTAAAAGTCTCGGATGTAGAGTAGGGGGTATATCGGGAAGGATTTTACCTTTATCTTTCTTTCTGTAAAAAATATCCATTTGATCAACATCCGCATTCATTTTGTATTTATTAAGCGCGTCTTTCACATCAGATTTTTTTAAGATGTTCTTTTACTAGTTTTAAACACGATTCAAAAATTTCAATCGTTTTCGCTTCGTCTTCGGTTTCACCAACCATTCTATCGTACATGTTTAATGGTAAAGAATACGAGTCTAAGAGACCCGTTTGTGAAGATCGGTTTTCTTGAATCCCATAAGAATACAGCGGAGGAGTTTTTATAGATATTTTGTCGATTGTCCCATCGGCGTATTTGTACTTTAGAAATATGCGTTGAAATTTGATTTCGGCGGGAGTAGTCATTTTTGTAACGTCTTCGAAAATAACATTATTTATATCAAAGTTTTTCCATGTGATTGCCATAGTATCTCTTTATTATATGAAAATTATTTTCTTTAAGTCGAAATAACATTTTTGAATAATCGTTTCACAACGTCATCAAGTTATCGTTATCGACCCAAGAATTGAACGAGTCTGAATATCCTAACCATTTAACGAGTGATTTCTTCCCATGTTTTCTAATCACTTTTTCGATCCTAAATATTTCTTGAGTCGTCTTCTGTAGCTCCTGTTCATAGAATGAGCCCTGTATCTCCTCACCGTTAGAATCAGTAATCTTATAAGTTGCTGGATTTGTATACTGAACTTGCGCAATTGTGAACATTTCCTCAGTCCATCTAGGTGTATATCCTTTTTCAAATATGTTTTTCTTCTTCGTTATTCTGACTTTATCTCCAACCGAGAATCTAGGGGAAACAGGCTGTGAGACCTCTTCGCTGTATAAATTCATAAATACAGTCTTTTCATTCGTTTTCATACTAGCCTTAGCAGGCGTCATTTTAATGGAAGAATGTCTTGTATTGTTGTAATTACTAACCATTCCGTCTAAAACGTTGATATATCTTCTCGTCGAATTAGCTGTAAAGTACTTAAACATTTTATCTTTCATCGTCCTATTCCATCTCTCGACTACGCAAGATTTTTCTTCATTCTCCGTAGAGTACAGCTCGAGAAAATTCTTAACGTCTTTGTTATAAAACTCTTTCCCATTATCTACCCATAATTTAACAGGCTTTCGTCCACTTTCGAGTATCTTCACGAAGCCGCTAGCTGTAGATTTCCCACTCTTATAATTCAATGGCACGATCCATCCGTACTTTGAAAACACATCTATAACGGTTAATAGGTATTTCACACCATCGTTTTCTTTAGCGAAGGCTTGCATATCAACTAAATCAGCAGCCCATATCTCATCTATTCCACTAACGTACACTTTTCTCTTTTTAAAATGTTTTACTACCGGTTTATGCAATTCATCCGCTAATTGATCAGTCCATTTCGGGTCGGGGCTTTTTTTAAACCTAACCCGAGACTCGATTTAACAGACAATATAGGTTTAACTACCGCTCTCTCCATACGCTCTCGGATAGTAGGATTAGGAATATTATTCAAATCATTAATCATTGCTCTATCGGCAACATTCCTAGAAGCCGTATCAGTGTGTCGATCGTAAGCCAAATCATGATGGTAAGCCGCGTTATCTACTCTGTTGATGGGGTTATTCCAATCTTTAGGAGTGCCGTCGGGATTCAGTCTCAAATCTAGTCTTGTCCCGGGTCCTGTAAACGAGTGACCTGGAAGATGCATCTCACCTGGATATTTAGCCCAAGGTAACTTTATCTTACTAGTGGCTGCATTCAACGAACCAACTACATCTCCGCCTTTCGCAGTGGTTCCTTTTACGAATTGAGTTTTTGTTTTCCCACATACAACGCATACACCTCGTTGCATGGGTCTCCCATTCTTAGCCACGACATCTTGTATATCTTTTGTTTCGGTCTGTCTTTTACACTTTACGCAATACATTTCAGTTTTAATATAGAACTTTTATATATTTAAAATGGAAGTGAAAGACTTAACGTGGAACGATTTACAATCGAAAAGATTTAATATCAACCTATTACCTAAAAGTATAAGGGGTGTAATAGTAGGGAAATCGGGATGTGGTAAGACGATGTTATTGTTAAACTTACTTTTGAGACCTGGATGGCTCGATTATAACAATTTACAAGTATTCGGAAAATCTCTATTTCAGCTGGAGTACAAAATTCTTAAGAAGGCATTCGAAGAAAAACTACCAAAAGAAACGATCATCAAGCTGTTTAACATTCGAGATGAGATAATGAGGTCTAATATTTCTCCGGCGTGCGTTGTAGAAGAGATAGCGAAAGAGTTAAGAGACAAGTCGGATATCGAATGCAGGTTTTACGAATCCGCGAATGATGTACCGGATCCGAGAGAGTTGAGCCGTGAAAAGAAGAACTTGATGATTTTTGACGATTTACAATTAGAAAAGCAGAACAAATGCGAAACGTATTATATTAGGGGCAGACATAGTAACGTCGACTGTTTGTACCTCGCCCAGAATTATTTTAAATTGCCTAGGCAGACTATCAGAGAGAACGCAAACTTTATTTGTTTATTTCCCCAAGACATGAAGAACGTTTCCCATATCTACAACGATCATGTAAGTACGGACATGTCTATAGAGGAATTTAAAAAACTATGTGTGGAGTCGTGGAAACAACCGCATCAATTCGTAGTTATCGACTTAACGAGTGAAAGGAGCAGCGGTAAATACCGTTGTGGATTAGATGAATTTTACATCCCCAATTCTGAATTAAAATAATATAATATACTAGTAAAAATGGAAGAACTCCTCGTGAAGATACAGGTGAACACAGCACAGACTGCGACTAACACGAATCCTAAATCGTCGTTTTACATTTTAGTGGGTAACGAAAAGGACAGAACCGCACGAAGAATAACGAGGAACAATCCTGTAATCGAACTAGATAAAACCAAAAAGTATGAAATGGCTCTAGTCGATTTGTATACTTACTACGTGTTTCCTAACATAGACGCGAGCAACAACGACTTCAGGTATTCGCCGGATCATGGTGTGACGTGGTTTGACGTAGATATTCCAGAAGGGTCCTACGAACTCACGGATATAAACGACTATGTGAAGAAAATCATGAAAGAGAACGGCCATTACGATGCCGGAAACGAAGAACATAGCATTACGTTAGAACCGAACACTAATACGTTGAAGGCGGTGTTGACTATCGCTACGAATTACGAGGTCGATTTTAGAACCGCGAACTCGATTAGAACCGTTCTAGGTTTCGAAAGTCGTCTATACATAGCCGGGTATAACGAATCGGAGAATATTGTGAATATAATGAACATAGACAGCTTTCGAGTAACTAGCGACATAATCGGGGGTTCGTACTCGAATGGATCGACGACGAACGTGATATATTCGTTTTTCCCTACCGTTGGACCTGGTTATAAGATCATCCAAATCCCGGCTAATTTAATTTATCTCCCCGTTACGATGAATACGATTTCATCGATGGAAACGAGACTTACCGATCAAAATGGAAAACTAATTAACATTAGAGGGGAAGCGATGTCGATCAAGTTTCATATTAGAGAAGTGTGAAGACTTAAAACTTTATCTTAGTTATATATAAAATGACTCAGTACACAGACATGCGCGTTAATATTTCGGAAGGACAAAAAGACAAGATTAAACGAGCGCTTGAAGCGGGAATCGATGGCGTTAGTATTAGACTATCTCACGATGATATGGATGGAGACCACGTTTTAGCTTTTACGAAAGCGCAAATTAACAAAATGAAGAAAGCTTGTCAGAACGGAAAGGGCGCGACGATCAAAATGAGTAAAACGCAATTAATATATAACGCTAAAGTCGAAGGCGGTTTTATCGGAGCTATATTACCATTTCTAGCTACTGCCGGAAAATTTCTTCTTTCTAGCGTAATCCCTAGTTTAGCACAAGGCGCTTTAAGCGGATTAGGTTCCGCGGCTACATCGAAACTTGTAGATAAAATAAGCGGATCGGGAGTAGTGTACGTTAATAAAGGCGGCCTGGCTTGTAAAGTAAGACCGGATGGAAATGGGTTGTATCTGTCTCCGTGGTCGAAAGGTAGTACGGTGGGAACGGGATTGTATATGAAAACGGGTAGCGGGTTGTATATGAAAACGGGTAGCGGGTTTTTACTAGGTCCTAATTCGCCATTCCAAAATATTCCGATTCTCGGTATGTTGCTTTAAAAATAATCCTCGTATAAATAAAATGTCTGGATTCAACAGACCTATCCATAAATTTATAACGAAACCCGCTCGTCGAGTCGAAGTTAGAACCCAACCGAAAGAGGTGCGTTGGACGTTGAAAAGAGTGACGCATACACCCTGCAGGCAACTAGGTGGACTAAGATGGGAGATTTTTGCGCAAGAACTGATAACGATTCAACCTAGAGAAACAGCTATAGTGGTGTTAGGACTAGGCGTTCGAATGACAAAAGGATCGTGTCTAGTTTCGCTTAGACAGGAAATCAAAGCGAGTCTACGAGATGGAGTCATTACCGGGCAAGTAGAAGACATCGAAATTACTATTCAAAACGACTCCGATTCCGTAGTTAGTATAATCGAAGGCGATTCGTTATGTTTCGTTAATTATATCGCAGTTTAAAAATAATATCCTATAATTATAAAAAAGAATGGATATCCCACTGAAAACGAAAATCGATGGAAGCGCACACGTTTACCGACTTTCGAAAATCACTGAAATTCAAGAAGAGCTCAACCGGGAACGTGAAAAAAGAGAGACTCTTGGTAAAAAGTATCGTAAAGGCATTAGGATTATCAACGTAGTAGACGGTATATCGACTCTAGTCGTGTTGGGTTCAACTGCTTCAGCGATCACGGTTCTGTCTACGATAGTCGCGGCACCTATCGCGATAGGTCTACAAACACTGGCGGTTGGAGCGGGTGTTTTCAGCGTGATCGGACGTGTGATCAACAGAAAGCTCACACCAAAGGCAGAGAAGCACGAAAATATTAAAACGTTAGCCGAAGCGAGACTCAACGCCATCAGTCACTACATCTCGAAATCTTTGGAAGACGGTAATATTTCGGATGAGGAATACTCGTTAATTCTAAACGAACGCGTGAAATTTAACGAAATGAAAGAAGAAATCAGAAAATCAGAAAATCGAGAAACTATAGCCGAGTCGTTGAAGGATGCGTTTGGGAAATCGATGAAAAACGAAGAACGTAAAACATAGAACATAAACGTAAAACATAAAACATAAAAACTTAAAAAATCACGTTCATCCCATATCAATGTTTTAACGCGTGTTCCAAAAACGTGTTAAAACATTATACCGCATAGTTAAAATAATGTCATTTCTAAAGATTAACGATCCCACCAAAAGAGACTTTATCGTTGAAGAGTTTCTGAAGACGAAGAAAAACATTCAACGAGATTATTTATCCGAGAAACTAGGCGATATAGGACTGCAGCGAGATTTGGTAAAGTTGTACAAGCCGATCGTGGACTCACAATCGACCATATCGAAAGAACAAAACGCTTTGTTGTCTACTATTAAGGAAAACTCGGCAGCCACATCTAACGCTCTAAAAGCGCTTCCCACATCGATATCGTCGTCGTTAAAAGCCATACAGCTTCCACAGTATCCCTCGATAGAGGCTTACGAGGATCCTATAGAAGACGTTAGAATGTTAGAATTAGGAGATGTGGCAACGAAATACTTGTCCCAATACGCTTCTAATAAAAAGTCTACCGATACGACGTTCGGTCTAAATTCAAAAAAAGACGGGAAATTTTATATCGGAGACACACGCGTATCGTTCCAGAACGACGATATAATAGTCGGAGAGAAGACTTATACAGGTACTCCAGGACTTTGGGAGCTAGTGACTATGGCTAAACCGAACAGTTCGATTTACGACGACAACGATATGTCCGATTACGTCGAGATTCTAGACGCGACGAATGCCATGAGACAACCTAACAATCCGAGTAAACCGAAATCGTCAAGAAGTGAAAAGTACAGAAATATCATTAAACCGATATGGGAAATGAAGACTGGAAAACAGACGCCGAAGACGGGTAAAGGAGTCGTCGTAATTCCGCAAGATCCGAATGCTTTAGTAGAAATGTTGAGTCTGCGTTTCGCTAGCTACGACGCGGGTAATACGGGAGTAAGAAATGAGATCGTTGGTATATGCGATGAACTATTACGACAAAAAGAGATCGGTAAAGAACAGTATAAAAACTTAATGTTGCGATTATAAAAAACTTTGAAGAGTTAGGGTCGTGTGATTCTGTAACTCGCTTTAGTTACAGAATATCGTTTACATAAATGTCGTTGTCGTAAAGATATCCCATATTTCGTCGTTCATACGGTCATGAAACGCAACCTTCGCCGTGAGATACCTCTTTTCCAAGCTATTGAGCTTGTTCTTAAGGTCGTGAATGATCGACTCGAATTCATTAGCAACGATCTTTTTGGTAAGCTCATCCGAGATCTCTTCAGTATTATTCTCCGCGTTAGAGACTACTTTAATGTAGTGGCTGTCGCTATACTCGCTATCGCTACACTCGCTGTCGCTATACTCGCTATCGCTATACTCGCTATCGCTACACTCGCTGTCGCTATACTCTGAAGCGTCTCCGACTAGGTCGAAAACGTCGGTTACGAATTCACTACAAGCGTCTTTCACTTCGGAAATAAAAAGGGATATAATCTTTGCGTTATTAGAAGCCAGAGTTAAAAATGAGCCGGTCGATTTTTCAACATATTCTTCGTAGGAATCCATTTTATATTCTCGTGTTGTTTTTATATTAACAGGAGAATATAAATAAACATTCGTAATTCTAACATCGAACAATCCAGTTCTGGATATAAAAACTTAATATTGCGATTATAAAACATGCTCGTCATCGCTAATAGAAGAATTAAGAGAAAACACGTTATAGGAGGAGCGGGAATAATGGATACTATTACGGGAGTTTTCAAGAAGCTCTTTACATCGGATGTCGGTAAACGAGCCGCATCGTCCGCCCTTAGCGCGGGTAAAGACGCCGCGAGAGAGTTGGGTAAAAAGGCGCTACAAGTTGGAAAGAATACCACCGTAGAGGTTGGTAAGCGATTGATGGATAAAACCGCAGCTAAACTCTTAGCTTCCTTAGCACTATCGCCTCACGTAGTCAAAAACCAAAAGGTCGAAACGATACCAGCGCTTACGCAAGAGAATGCAGCTATCTTAGCACGGCTAATCGATAACGATGTAGGAACTACTGATATTAATAAGATACTAGCCGGTGACGGACTTAACAGACCTTCTTCGAATGCCGTGTCCATTCGAGATCTAGTGCGTGGTCTCAACAAAAACGGAGCGGGATTGAAACTCGCGTGAGTTTAAATAAATAATCTTTAGTAATTAAAATGCAATCGAATATTCTAAACATTACAGCACCCACAGAGGTCGACGAAGGAATCGAAAAATACGAATGGCATGAATACGAACCAGCAGCGAGAACGACTTTTAACACACCCGGCGAGATTCGCATAAATATCGAAACTCAAGATCTATTTTGCCATCCCGCCGAATCTTACCTGCTTTTCGAAGGTAGGCTAGTCAAAGCGGATGGAACAGCGTACGCTAATGCTAACGCAGTAGCCCTCGTGAATAATGGACTCTTGCATCTTTTCAGCCAAATCGCGTATTCCCTATCGAATCAAGATATCGAAACGGTATTTCACCCAGGCCAAGCAACGACGATGCTTGGTTTGCTTAAATATCCGGACGACTTCGCCAAAGCGCAAGGTCTTAATCAATTATGGTGCAAAGATACTGGGGCAACCGCGGTTATAGCGGATAATGCGGGTTTCGCGACTCGTCAAGGGTATCTTATTCAAAAACCAACGACTAAGGGAACGTTTAGTTTCGTCGTGCCCCTGAAACATATTTTCGGATTCTGCGAGGATTACGATAAAATAGTGTACGGTTTTAAGCACACGCTAACGATGGTTCGCAAATCGGACAACGACGCTATTTTTAGACTCGCTGCCGTGGATGCTGGGAAAGTCGACGTCGAGAAAATCTCGTGGTTTATGCCGCACGTTACTCCGGCGGATATGGAGAAGATGCAATTGTACAAAACTATCGAATCGAAAGCATCGGTACCCGTCGCATATCGAGCGCGACAATGCGATACTATAGGGGTTCCTCAATCCAATACTTTTAGTTGGCGTCTTAGCGTCAAGACGGCTCCGGAAAAACCTAGATGGATAGTCGTAGGATTTCAAACCGCTCGAAGCGACGGCAACCAAGAACATAACCCCTCGATTTTCGATCATTGCAACCTCAAAAACATGTACGTGATGATGAATCAAGAGAGATATCCGGCGGTCGACTACGACCTATCGTTTCCCAACCAGAAATTTTCGAGAGCTTATAGAGACGCGGCGTCGTTCAGCGAAAAGTTCTACGGAATGGATCCGTTGATTACGCAAAGTAACATCACTCCAGCCGATTACAAAGATCTATATCCGCTCATAGTTTTCGATGTTAGTAAACAATCGGAAAGACTGAAATCGTCGGTCGTCGATATCCAAATCAAAGCTACTTTTAGCGCCGCAGTCCCCGCCGATACGCAAGGTTACGCGGTTATAATTTCAGATAAGTTGCTAAACTTCCAGTCAGATGGACAGAAAATGAGCGTCGTATATTAATCGTCTGTATGAAAATAAGTTTCTTGTTTAAAGACAATCTTGTAGTATATAAAATGAAACTGCCAGAATTACACAAGTTAGCGAAAGAGAATAAGATTAAAGGTGTCACTCATCTCAACAAACCGGAATTGGTAGAGCTGCTGATCGAGAAAGGATTGATTCCCGCGGACAACTCCCAGGTAGGTAAACCGAAATTAACGAGAAAAGAATATCTGAAAGAATATCAAAAAGAATATTGGAAAGATCGTCGAAAAGAATATAATGACGATGGTAGATACGATAGATTGAAAGGTATCAGAAACAACCCGAAACGAGTCGTTATTTTTGACTTGGAAACGGGTGAGACCATCGAGTATTCATCGATGCACAAAGCGGCCAAAGCTCATAGAGAAAACGCCCGTTTAATATTGTATTATAACGGAAAAGTATACAAAAACAGATACGAAATTACGGTGTACGACGGAATCTGTGAGATCGATAAAGAGACTTCGAGAGCATACGATGAAACAATCGAAGCAGTTGCACACCCAAGCGAAGAGTCTTCTCAATGATAAGATTTCTACATTTTTAGAAACCTATCGTTTGTATACACGCGATAGGTTTCTACATTTAAAATTACAGACTTAGTCTAAGGTCGTAAGAATGCCACTGAAAAGTCTCTAGCTATTATGTTTGTGGCGATGGACGAATAAACGAATATCTCGAGGTAATCGGTGCTGGTTAGAAAAACTATAGTACTACCGGTTGAATTGTTATGCGCAATTCCCGCACCCCCTCCACCTGCAATTTGCATGTGCGACACCCCGTTTTTATACAGGAAGACGTTAGCAAAAGCGGTATTACTCGCGCTACAAAATTCTATGTACGTCGTAACGATATAGTATCCGGCTTTACCAGGAGTGAAACGAGTCGGTCCTTTACTGTTATCACTACTATCGGTATTGAAGCTAACTCTATCGAAAGAAACTATTGTGTGAGTTTTAGCGACTATGGCTTGTTGAGATATAGTGTAAACGCTAAACGTGGGTCCGACCGCAGTCGTATCAACATATTTTTTAGTCGCTGCATCGCCGTCGCCGCTAGGATCGCGTAGACCCGTAATGTGTGCACCATGCATAAAGATGGGCTTATACACATTTATTTTAGACTGACCCGTCGACTTAACCATCTCTAAGGCGGTTTCATTATTTATTCCAAAACGAAATCCATCCGTTGATTGTAATATAATTGGCTGGTTTAATCGACCTTCTATTTTATTCGTTGTATTTCCTAACAATATATTAAAAACTTTATTTCCAACTAAATCCTTACATCCTATCGCCCGCTTAAGGTCCCTACCGATGCTTAAGAATAGGTCGCCAGTCATGGTATCACCGGTTTTAGACACTTTTAGATTATCGTTGGACGGTACATCGGCGCGATTCGTTATCAAATCTATGGCTTGCCCCCGACTTAGAGCCTCATCCATTCCTGCTTCCGAAACGTTCGTCGTAGGTAGACCTTTTATCGTGTGACCACCCATTTTTAGATTTCCAGTCGCTGGGTTTGCTCCATCCATTCGAAGGAAACTAGCATTTACTTGACTAAGCGTAACACCACCAGCAATTATTCTTTGCGTAGATCCTGAATCTGTATGTCCGAATTTATCTACTGGCATTGTTTTTTAATAGACGATATTATTTAATATAATTCGTTTATAACTTCTTGAAATTTACAACCATTGTTGCACGTTTTCTTCAGTACATACAAACACAAATGACCGCAAAACACTTCGTTATCCGGCTGTATTCGCTCGCTGTTGTAAAACACCGGGCGCCGTAAATACTTTAATAGTTCGGTAGGAGGAGGAAGACCGTAACTATCGAAATATATTTTCTCGTTACCGTTCTTTAAAAAGCCGACCCAGTGTTGTCCTACCCCATTAGAATCGTCTAAGTTTAATATCCCACACTCATTCCGGCTAGGTTTCTTCGGTAGGGTGTCTCGTAAGAACACACCTCTAAAATTCGGAATATTTAGTTTCTTCGCAGCATCCAATAATTCAAAATTCGTTAGCGGTTGATTTGGAAGAACTACGCCTTCGACATCGATGTTTTTGACAGTTGTAGAACTCATTTTATATTTCATCTAAATGTTTTATAAAGTAATACGCTTTCACTTCCTGCATTACATATAACCAGCGATCTATTTTGTTTGATTTTTGGATATTTTTAACCGCTAGCAACGGACGTATATTCTTCCAATTCATAGCTTTATGAAGTTCTTCTTCGTCTAGCAAGTTGAACGATGATATTGGTAAAACATGATCGTGATGCCAAACCGAGCCGTAATTTTCCATAGTCATTCCTTCTTCTAACTGAAATTCAATCCATTTAGTAAATATTTCAAAGTCAACACCGATAAGTTGCCGCGTCGTTTGTGATTTCGACTTGCCTCTTAATACAACACCAAGCCTAGACCTCATATTTGTAAGTAGTTTAAACTCTGGATCATATTGCTTTCGGGCTTTAGAATACGCGTTATTATGTTTACGTTTACATTCCTTACATTCATTAGCTGTCCCATCTTTACAACATCTATTTTTTACATATTCTAAGATATTCTTCTCTTTCTTACAACAACTGCAAACTTTTTTATCTTTTATTTCCCTAGACTCAAGACTCGAGTATTTTTGTTGAAGTTCCTTAACTTTGGTATTTTTACACGATTTACACCAAGAACAATACCCGCTCTTACTACGTTTGTCTTCATGAAATTCGTTTAAGCTTTTTTCCGTTTTACATTTGGAACACACTTTAGAGACTTCCATTTTATGTCATCATATTTATCTTTAAGTAGTTTTCAATGCGTAATGTCCGTATGCTAAAGTATGAATCCCGTCTTCCAATATCACTCGTTTGTCATCGTCGGCTGAAAGAGCGACTTTATTTACTTCTTCGGTGTAAATGTCGTGATGATACGATCGTATAACATTCATTTTCCTTATCTGTTCTCTTTTCGTGAACACACAGTTTTTATAATCTTCGTGAGTTATCGTTTTCTTAACCACGTTCTTTTTCACGCCTTTACATTTCTTATAGTCTTCACCGGACAGCCTGTACGAGTACAACTTCGACCTCAAACCTACGAATTCTTCGATCTGTTTACCTGCCGCCTCATCTTTGAACATACCAATGACCTTTTTATTGATCCCACTTTCTATACCAGATGGATGATCTTTCGCGTACTCGCTCGTGTCGAACCTGCTTCTAATGTCAGGAGCTATATCGGTGTAGAAGTCTTCGGTCTTAATTTCATAAGCTTGAGAATCTGTATCCGTAAAAAGTAACTTTGCTCTATCTCCGTACTTGGCCTTGATGTAATTATAATGAAAGTCGTAAATTAAAGTCTTACTCGAGTCTAAAATACACATACCTAGATATATCGGCTTGTTATAGAACAGCTTGGTCTTTTTCATGTGAACGGCGATTAGATTTTCATCGAAAATGGTTCGACCGTCGTAATTAGGTTTCGACGCGAGCTTCGTAGCTTCCTTCTCATCGCATACCAATCGTACGTCAACTCGATTCTCGATACATTCCATAGTCTTACCGAAGACGCTATTATTCATCAGCTTGAAAAAGTCCTTCTCGAAATCGTTAGTAGCTCTCGTTCTCAATTCCGTATTCAGGTCGATATACTTTTTCAGCCAAGCGCTTTCTTCGAATATTAACCCTCGATGAATTTTAACGATTTTCAAACCGAGACTTTCGTACAACTTTAAATTACCGTAATGAACAACGTACTTCTTTTTATCGCTTAAACTCGGAATTAGTTTCGTTACATCCGATCCTGTAGGTTTTATACTCTCAAGAGCTAGAGGGTAATCGTTATGCAGGTGGTGTAGTTCCTTAGGATACTCAAGATCGACTTCTAACACACACCCCACCCCATCTCGTTCGGTAACGCTTCTCCAATCGTTCAGCTCGTTATCGCTCATCCATTTAAACCCATGAGTTGGTAGAGCTTTGCTCATCGCCCATCCGTACAAGTTATTCGCGTCTAAGTAAGGAATGAATACCGAAGGCTGGCTCCGATCAAAATCTTCTCCCATGTACTCGTTGTTCGCTTTCGCGTATCGTTTCGAAATCGTGCTGACTCCCCCTCTTATTCCTTGCTTGATCATCAGTAACATATCGTAGTCGCTCAACAACTCAAACTCTACACCGGTCAACTTTAACGCTGCGTCCCAAGCTAGTCCAGGTGAAGTGTAATACCACGCGGGATCGAGCCTATAATGTTCGATACACACGTCTCTAAAGTTTTCGAATACATCGGCTAATAATAAAACGTCCGAAAGATTATACAAGTCGTGATATTCTCTTAACGTTTTACAACGAAATACTTTCCATACATTTTTGGCGTGCTCGTAATCTTCATCGCTGATGTCTGAATCGTTCAGTTTAGAATAGAATTTATGCTTCGGAGGCAATTCGGTCTCGTTTAATCGTTCAATGCCGTCAACGTAATCGTACGCATAAACACCTTTTCTGAGCAAAAGATCTAACTTCTCGCCTTCAAAGAAATCACCTAAATTCTTACATTGTTCTTTACGAAGGTTCTTCGATAACGCGTCGAGACTCGAAGGCATGAATCTAAAACTATCGATGAAGCGTAATTCACGCTTGACCGTTATCTCTTTTCCCTCTTTATTTACAAAGTTACCGACTACGATCTCTCGGCTAAACGATATATACTTTTCTTCGTTATTAGGAATACAGTTAATTTTCTCACCATTCTCACCTCGCAATTTCTTCACGAATAGATGGCTGTCGTATCCGGATAGATTATGGAATACAACCGGGAAAAACTTGGGGATTTTGTAGTTCATATTACAAATATTATGTGCGGCGCCTCTGAATTTACCGCTTAAATGACAGTGATCTCTAACTCGATCTTTACCTAACTCTCCTCCGCATATATGACAGTTAGTAGCTTCATCAAAACATTTCTTCTCGGTCTCGCCGAATATCATATTCTTAGGGAATTTAAACTCGTTATATATTTCTTTTATATTTTCTACAAGAGAATCTACAAATATCTGAGCGACATCATCGTCTTCGTTTTCAGCTGTAAACATTATAGGATCTTGTTGATAAACGTCGTCGTTGTAGCATTTAATGTGATAACAAAACGAGCTGGGAGTATGTTTCTGGTATTTATTGGTGTAAGACGTGCTAGGATCGGGTTGGCATGTATCGATAGGTTTAATAAAAGATTCGAAATCGGCGTAAACGATAAACGGCACTCTCATCGATTTAAAATAATGTTTAAAACTTAGCATGGTTCCTGGTTCTGGAAGAACTATTCGTTGGGCGTCTTGCCTCGAACAGTACTCGGTATGCTTAGTAAGCGCTTCTACGCTTCTGTAACCGAGTAAACATCTTTTACAATAGTGCATCGAATTTACAGATTTTTCTGTTCGTGCTGCCATCAATCTATTAAAGTTCTTGATCCAGCAATAATGCTTCTTTTCTCTGTCGGAAATAAGCAGTAGATCTACGCAGATATCGCTTTCGTGCTTCGATATATATAATGGATATACATCCTTTTCATAGCCGAATACGTTAACGCTAATGTTATTGCGTCGCTCAAACTTATTTATTATGTTAGCGTCGGCAGCGACGGGGAATTCAATACCAATCCAATCGAGTTTCTTAGATTGTTCTTTTAGATCTTTTGTGATTCTTTGAGAGTTTTTATCCGTTAGATTCAGCGCTCTAGTAATACACCATTTAAAACATTCTTCGTCGTCGTTTTTCAGGTTAATAATAGCCGTTTTATTAGCTAAATACTCGGGAAGAGGAATATAAGAACTACCTTTCAATGGCTTATATACCACTGTAGCCTATCGATATCCAACTTCACAACGGCTTTAAACCGCCAATTACTACCTCTCATCTGAAAACTTGCTATGCTCTCCTTAACTTTATCCACTGCGTTGCTATATATTTCGTTCACGTCGGTTGCTTCTAAAATGATATCGGTCTTTGATTTAAAATTAGGCTCGGCTTCGACTTCTTCCCCGGATTTAATATCTACTTTCTTCATTACACAACTAAGATTGAATTGAACTTTTACCCCACGATTTTTCGCTAACAGACTGACTACTTGGGGCCTTACAGCGTTGAGAAAAGATGTGACATCGATGGAACTGGTGGAATCGATCGTGTATCGCTTAGTAAAACCCTTAATAGCCTTCGCGGTCTCTCGGATTTCGAACTTCTTTTTATTGATTTGACTAAAAATACTTGAAACCCGAGACTTCAACGATTCCAATCTTTCATTCACGGTTTTCTTTTCCTTTGGAGGAATGGAACTAACCCACCGATCCGCAAAAGAATTAATAACAGACCTAACCTTAGTCTTCATCTCATTCCAAACATTACTAACAGAAGATTTCCAAATATCAGACGGAGGCGTATACTTACCTGGAACAAGCGTTGGAACCTTAATGTCCGGAACCGGAGCGTCGAGCAAATATTTGCATTTTTCACAGCTCCCCCATATACATCATTGATGTTGTTACCTGCAGCATGAATGGTCTCGATCAATTCCGCTTTTCGCAGTCTCGAATAACCAACCATACCTTTCTCTCGAGCGATATTTCGTAGTTCTTTGACAGTCTTCAGCGTGTAGTCCATTTTATTAAGGACATTTATTCCTTTAAGTGATTTCTTGAAATCAGTTCTTGTATCCATTTTATTATAGACATTCATTCCTTTAAGCCCTTTCATAAAACTAGATTAATAGAAACTATCGGAAATTCCTAGCCCGCGTAATCATCCCATGACTCATAGGCGAGTCAGTCATCGAAACTGCGGGAATTTCCAACAGTTTCGATGACTCATACGATGGTCGTGACGTCGCGTGGTTATTGCGTGGTTATTGGGTGGTTATTGCATTATGAACCTACTAGGTTAGCGATTTGGACCTAGTTATTGGGTGGTTGTGCTGGAGTAGTCTAAATACAACTACTCACTGGGTATCTTTGGACAGCCCCCTCTGACCAGTGTTTAATCTAGACGTCTTTGGGGGGAATGTCCCCCAGGATTTGTGTTTCCCCCCAGAGGCCAGCAATATTACAATGTAGAGACCTTTAGGGGAGGAAAATCCCCCCACGATACATGTGGATACATGGTTCCCCCCCTAGAGAGAGATGAATTCCTAAAAAAAGGTCATCAACCTTTTCAGAGAGTAATAGCTGTAGAAAAAGTTACAAATCGGGCGAAGGACTAAAAAAAAGTCATCAACTTTTTTTGAAGATGAAATTAGGAAAAGTCTGAAACTTTGTCAAGATGGATTAAAAAAATCTTGTGTAAATTCTTTGCTCCCCCAGAAACCTTGTTTCCCCTCCCGGAAGAGGGGGACTAGATTAAACACTGCCCTCTGACTTGACACAGCGCTTGTGAATAAGCTGGTGCCCAAGCACTGCCTAGCTATTCGGCCTAAGTAGCACTTTCAAATTTTCCGAGCTGTCCATTGTGATTAGATGGCCACGCTTCACGCTAGTCCAAAATTACAACAGACAAAATCGCGTATATATAGGCCTACCTCCTACTTCAAGAGGGTTATGCCTCACCTCAACCTATAGGCCTAATGGTTCATCTTTGGTCAAAGTGTACGCCACATAAATTAAGGTGTCCATAACGTTGCTGCTGCTATTGCTATAAAAAGTCATGACGCTTATAATTTTGCGCAGGTATATAGGCCTACTACACATTTCACCATACAGGCCCACCGTTTGTTTTTTCCTGGCTACCCCACCGTTAGGCGGGGCTGAGATAAATTAGTCTATAGACTCATTGTAATGTTCCTCTCCACGGAAATCTTTAGTAAAAGGCGAAAGATTTATTCGTGGATTGAAGAGAAACCAGAGTTAACCCATTTTCTTGCTCCATGTATTTAATAGTTAATATAACCGTTACTAAGGGTGTGTAAGATAAGATAAGACTCCAATCGCTGTTAATCAAAAACAAAGCAATAATAAAGTTTTCACAAATATTAGACACAACAACAAAATTATTAAAGTTCAAACTGATAACAACAATCCTAAGTATAGTCTCTTACAATGATTTTGTTAACCTATTCGATTGTTTTTCTTGAAGTATTCGGACTGAGCACCTAGCGAATACAATAAGAATAACTTTATGCCTTTATCGTAATCGTAGGCCTATTTTCGAGATTTCTAGGCCTACAGGCTACAGCTCAAAAGAGCGAAGTCGCGGGAACCTCTGGAACCAGCTTATACGCAGGCGCTTAGTCAAAACAAAATAGATGGGCAGGTATGGCCAAAATCGGTTCCAGACTTCCAGCTCAAGATCCAAAGGAATGGAAAGGCAGGCAGTCAGACGGCTAAGGTGGATAGGCCTACATATGGTGTTTGGAGTTGAACAAACGATCGATGGAGGTAAGGGGAAGAATCGGGATAGGATTTGTGAAAGAGCAGTGCTTCCAATTTTGAGTGAAAGGCCTGTAGAGAGATAGGCTAGCAAGAGGATTTGGTGAGTTCGTAGGATGGATCAGATAGGCCTAACTGCCATAATTCTGGCTGGATCGAGCAGAACAGCTATGGCAGCTCCACACAAAAGTCACGCCAAGAAGACAAGCATCGTCTCATGCACTATATAAAATCAAACTAGCCAGAGTCAGCTTGTTTGGTCGATTTCGGTGCCAGGTTAGAATCCGGAGGAGGAATGGACGTATAGGCCCCCTAATCTGCAGTGGTTGTCAAATAGACAGCGGGAATAGGCCTAGCCTACAGGACTCGCAACGATCATAGCCGACTGTATGGAAATTCTTTTGTACACGGCTACCTAGAATAATAATGTTCCCGAACAGCCTGCTCAGCCCTGCTGATGAACTGCCTGCTAATGATGCTCAAAGCGAAGGATCGTGACCTGGAACCGAGTTAAACCCTACCTACCTATCAATTTTTTACTTAGCGCCAACGTAGGCCTATTATTAAGCTGGTTCCCACAACTATGCGGGGGACGCGGTGGTGTAGCGTTATGTTCTGTGCATTGTAATCGGACAGTTACAGGTTCGAATCTAGGCCTACCTCAAGCCACTGCGCATAGCGACCCAGCGCCATCGAATCATCGATGTTCTGTCGTAGGCTCTCATCGAATGGTCGTGTGCACTTCCGAACCGTGGAAGGAGGGCAATATCAAAATACACGTTGCATTGTATTGCATTGTTTTGTATTGTATTGTAGGCTTATTGTATTGTATTGTATTGTATTGTATTGTATTGTATTGTATTGTATTGTATTGTATTGTATTGTATTGTATTGTATTGTATTGTATTGTATTGTATTGTATTGTATTGTATTGTATTGTATGCCTGTAGAAATCTAGAGGTTACGAATGCGATGGGTTTTAGGTGAATTTAAAATATTGAAAACCAGCAGGCTAGACTAAGTGTCGAAGCCAAAACACGAGGCAGAATCGCAAAATTTTACCTCGGGGCCCAGCATTACTGTGAAGCTCTGTTCATTTAGGCCTATAATGTTTTATTGCATAAGATTGGAAGATGTAGTTTATACAACTTGCCAACAACTAGATGGCGCTTAATTTTTTATTTGGTGCATCATAGAGAGTTTCATCTATGGTTGATGCTCGATATATTTCCTATTGCTATACGACCAGACGTGAAAATGGATCAAAACGTTGATATTGACCATGTAGCAATGAATAAAATTTCACAAAAATTAGCAAGCAATGACCCACAACTACGCAATTATACACTGAAAAAGTTGAGGCGGTTACTTGAGCGTAGTGCAACTTCCAATGATGGTTTGTATACTTTATTATCGCTCAACATGTGCTTTACGTATTGTAGTAATCATCCATATCGGTAAATTATCGAAAACTCGTTATTTAGTGGCGGGAGAGAGGAGCAGCTTGCCAATTGTGATAACTAACTGTATAGTTACAATTACGCTTCGAAATTTATAATATCGACTACGTTGAGGTGTTTTAAGACACTTTGTTTATGACGAAACGCACGTTCCACGGCTGCTTGTGCTTATTTGTGTTTGACTAGATATACTGCGTGTTAATGTGGGTCAAGAGCAAGCAGAGCGAACAAGCTAAGTGCCTTGGGTATAGAGTGTCGGCTGAAACAGATCACGTTGATGACCCACCACCACGGAAAATTCAGTTTATTACCAGTATGGTAATTTGTAATCTTTACCTTTCAGTCGGCTGTGGCCGATCACCTTATAAATAATTTGGCGCCCCAGGCTTGGATAGAGTAGGGCCCTGTGACCTTCCACAGCAGAAGACTGTAATGTCAGAAAGTAATGAGTAATGAACACAATAGTTAAAGAGTAAATGTATTTGGATGAAGAATTATCTAGGTTGCATACATCTCTAAACTACAGGCTAAGAATGTTCACAAAATCTGTTCACACCGAAATCTGCTTTGCCAGGCAAACTGCTGACTTGCTTGACTTGTGCAGAATTGTCATTTCAGTTACCTTTTCATATCATCCATGTTGATAATGTGTTGATAGTGTGTGTAACATGTTTTGGGGGTCAACAAAGTTCCTTTCATGAACAACTACAGAATCCATATAAATGCCATGTTTTAAGTTTTCCAAATTGGAATAAACATACCATCGATTGGATATTTTTACGAGTTCCTGGAAGATTATGTTGTGGTATTACCCCTTCTAGTGTTTCTATCTATCTATCTATCTAAAACATTTATATAGCGCCCCTTCAAGGAATCTATTCTGAGGCACTCCCAATCCAGGCCCGGTCAAAAAGAAATGTCTTAAGGAGACTGTAAAAGGAACCAGAGAGATCCCTAGGAAGGGAGCGAATTGCAAGAGGTAGATCATTCCAAATGACAGAACCAACTACTGAGAATGCCTTGCATTGTGATCATTTACTTTAACAAGGAAACATTTTTGTGAACATTCTTATCTGTAGTTGAGAGACGTATGTGACTTAGTTCAGTTTTCTTCTGAAATATTGTTGACTTTAGTTTGTGCTTTTGTGATGCTATGATTGTTTTAGGGGTATTACCATTTTTCTTTCTGCTCATATTGTTTCGTGATGGGCATGCCCTTAGCCAGAAATACAGAGTTGCCCGTCCAAAAGCATTAGAAGTCGTGAGCATACGAAGTTGCGACTGCCCGAAGTCCCGCCGCCAACTGAGTCCGACTGCAGTGCCCCTATGCTGTTTACAGCGCCTAATATCAACCCATGCTCCTTACAGAACTGTGATCAGAACACTAGCGGTGGCTGTAGAGAAAAAGCTGGATGGTGCTGGATGAGAATCGTGCACAATTTATGCCCGTCCAAAATAATTTTCAACCGTCCAAAAGAAGGGGGAGACAGATGGCTTGCTAAGGGCCTGATGATGGGTCTTGTTTCTAAATAAAAAAATAACCACATGCCATCTGATGGTTATAATCTGAAAATATCTTTCATTGCAATAGTGTGTTTTGTCAAAAATGTACTCTACATGCTGAATTTGGAACATTAAAGTCAAGGATTCCTATGATTGTTTCAGAATAACGGTTTACTTTGTTTTATGACCAGATCACGATATAATATCATATGACCTGTTTGCAATTGTCTGATGTGTGCTTTGATAGCATAAAGTTGTTACTGTTGACTTTGCAGTTTTAGGCCAAAAAAAAATAATGGTGTGTTTCCGGTAACGGAGTTTTAAAAAAGTGGGTAGGTAGGTAGGAAAATATTTTTTTTTTGTAAAATATTTTTGTACAATGCCATTTCATAGCGACCGTATCACCGTTTTGTTTTTCTTACATTTTGAGAACAAGAAGATGTCACTAAATAAACACCTTGCTAAAAACAGTTCCATGTTCCTTAAACTTATTTGTCAGTAAATTAAATTTTAAAAATGTTTTCTTTATATATGCTAGAAGGCTAATATTTTCACAAGTGTAGTTCATTGATATCGTTTTCTGGCAGCCATCAATGATAGTCTAACGTATGTTGCCTGTGTATGTTGTATGTATGTATATATGATGTATGTATGTATGTATGTATGTGTGCATTATATATGTGTATTAATGTATATGTGTATGTATGCATTTATGTATGTATGCATTTATGGATGTATGTTGTACATATGTATGTATGTATATAAGTATGTATGTATGTATGTATGTATGTATGTATGTATGCATGTATGTATGTTTGTATATGTGCATTTATATGTGTATTAAATTATTAAAGTATATGTGTATGTATGCATTTATGTATGTATGTTGTATGTATATTGTATGTATGTTGTATGCATATTGTATGTATGTTGTATGTATGTATGTATGTATGTATGTTGTATGTATGTGTGTATGTACGTATGTATGTATGTATGAACGTATGTATATATACGAGCATTTGTGTATTAATGTATATGTGTATGTATGCATTCATGTATGCATGTATGTATGTTGTATGCATGTATTTATGTATGTATGCATTTATGTATGCATGTATCTATGTTGTATGTATGAATGTATGTATGTATGTATGTATGTATGTATGCATGCATACATGTATGTATGCATACATGTATGTATGTATGTTGTATGTATGTATATTGTATGTATGTATGTATACTCCGGTGGGCTCCCAGAATAGCGGACCCCCGAATAGAGGTCCGGCAACGAGCAGTCGGCAACGAGCAGTCGCCATTGCGACCAACTGTTCTCCCTGCGCTGGTTGCTTAGGAGACTGAGGCTGACCTTGAGGCTGGTTGCTACAAAGGAAACTTTACTCATACTATGATACGTACGATAATTAATCGTAGATGTTGATAATACATTGAATACGACGACGATTGGATTTGGTTAATAACCCTGGCGCATAACCGTGGGAAAATCGCCGATTTTCGGGTCTATTATCTCCGCAACCCTCCCACATTTGTAAAAGCTGACCATGGGAAACTTACAGTCCTTTTTTGCTCTAATTACCCTTAGACCTAAGTCTTTCCCGTGCAGGTCTGCACATCGGGCGACGCATCTCGTTGCTCTAATTAACGGTGCTCTTATTTACTTTGAAAGACCGCTGGTTTCCCACGGTCTATAATGTCGCAATTCTGCACCTCTGGCACAGAAAGCGAGGTTTCAGTTGTCGGAAAGCTGCAACTCTGACACGAAATGAGTTACTAAAAAAAAAATTTTTCCCAAAATTATCCGAGTCGCGCCAAAAAGTGACTCGGTCGCGTTACCGGAAACACACCATTATTTTTTTTTGGCCTTATCTGTTTGCTATTGAAAAACACATTCTCACTGTTAATAAATTTCTAACATTTTGGTACTTTTGATATATTTGAAGGTTTAATATGTGAAATCAACCTCCTTCGACTGTGGAAAGGTTTGCACTATTGCATGTGGATGGCTGATAAACCTCTTTTTCAGGTCAGTTGGCTTTTATTTTCCTTTAGTGGATTGTGGCATCTAGATTTTCTTAATCAGAACTTTCATGGATATCTTGTGCTGAATATAGATCCCAACTGTGAATGATCTTGCAGCTCAAAGACACTTTAGATTAGCAAAGTCCATTAAATTTTGTTTAAATCTGTGGTTTTAGACCGACTATTGCATCCGTTGCAGTCAAGATGTTCAAACTGTTATTTGTTGATTGGCATTATCTATTAATTTGTAGAAATGTGTAAAGCAATTACTGCAATGTATACCGATGTATAAAAAATAAGTTACTTGTGCCCTGATTGCTTTGAATGAATTCTTCCTCTCTGCATATATTTACTGCCTTTATTACATTTATTATGTGACACTGCATGTAAGAATACATCTTTGAACTGTTGTAAAAATTGATATTTTGACACTAAGAGCAGTAGTTTAGTATTATCATTATTACTTGAGACAATATTTAGAAGGTCTGAGATGAGATTGTATTGTTTGCTACGTTGTCCTTGGCAAATATAAACTACATTTAGACATTAAGTGGATATTACTTATATACTTGATGTAAAGGCTTTTGTAACATTTAACATGTTGTAGGAAGAGCTGGCTGAAAGACTATCGGCTTTAGTTGGTGCATTTAAGAGACAAGAACAAGCTCTGCTGTTTGTTTCTTCATTCCTTAAAATTGAGGCACAAGAATGGCATCTTCTGGACTTCTTCCGTCTAGACAAATTCATGATGGTAGGTTAATGTGAAGGGCAGATGTGTTCATATACAGCAGAAATCAATTATATAGTTTTACATACCAAAGTTAAACTGATTTTCCTCTTTGCTACAGTCTTCTAACATTTCCCCATAAATTGTTGTTCAGTTTACTTTTATTTAGTCTAAATGCCCCAAATGCTTAAACATAGTTTGTTTCCTTATTAGAGCAGGCATAGTTGATAATTTCTTATCAGCACTGTTAAAGTAAAAGTTTAAGTAACACTTAGTGTCAATTTCTTGTAGCTTGTGAGAAAAGTGATAATTCAGAGTCTACAGCTTCTGCAAACACACAACTGGGAGTCCTCTCTTATTCAGAAATTTGTGACGATTGTGGATGATGCTTTGAAAATCGACTCGGCTCCTGGCTTTGTTACTCATCTGCTGAATGTGATCAAAGATGAATTAAAACAGTTGCTTGAAGGAGAGGTAAGATCTGGGTTTTCTATCTAATTACAGATAGAAATTAGTAAAAACCTCTTTGATTATTGTAATCTTTTTAATTATGTTGTGTTTATTCCTGATGCTGTTTAATGTGGAAATATGTTCCAGTGGGCTAGACAGTATTAACGGCTATCAGATCAATTAAAAGCAAATAAATCTGTACTCTATTTGCTTGCTGGAATTACAATGCTAACAGGATTTCACTAGTTAATTCAACCTGCAAAGTTATTATTATTCTAAGGAAATTTATACAGCCAATGATGATGAGTTTGATGAATATTTTCAAATTTTTTACTTTTATGAATACTCCATGGAAAATCTATGACCTAACACTTGTCGTAAATAAAGGTGCTGTAGCAGTAGCTCAGCCTAATTGTTTTCTTGCTGATGCATTCAATTGGAACTTCTGGTGTGTGGAGCGCAATGGGCAGCGCAATCAAGGCTTCAAGCCAGAAGTACTAACTGCTCTTGTACATACGCAGTGTCCTTTCCAGACCTTGCTGGAATGTTATATATTTATTGTACAGAGCACTCTTTCAATTCAAATAGACCCACACATTATTTACTTGCCTGTTCTAATTCTGATGCAAGAACCAGGTTCTATCTTTACTTGGTGTCTTTGATTACTTTGATTGGGATTACTAATAGTACAATGGCTCTGTCAAAGTATTTAATTACAAGACATTAAACAACAATTGTTTTAAATCTTTATTTAGCAAGTGCAAATATTTTATTTCAGTTCAACCAATTTTTTTACACTGAAATATGTGTATGAATTATTTAGGTTAATTTTAGCCTTTACTAGTAAATAAATGTAGTAAGAAATTTGCATGTTTGAGAAATTACATTTAATTATTAGTGTTATCCAATAACTCTGTGATGGGCAGTTGAGTACCTGCTGAGAATGGACTCAGGTATCCGGGCTGTATTTGCTAAAATTTTGACCCTCTGAATAGAACAAGTATACAAGAAAGCTTCATTTCTGTTACTAAACATTTGTGTTTTTCTGACTAAGCAGTTTGTGGAGGAAGATGAACGAATCCAACAGTTCAGTCAGCTGTTTGCAAAGAGAAACCGAAAGCTTGTAGAGTATGTTTTCATTGTATAGAATCTTTTTATTTTTTGTTCCCTACAATTTCCTGTAGTAGAAGAAGAGCAGACCCTTAAGCTAGCCTGAGCGGACATGAAATATTAGCAACTTCATTTTTACAGCCTTGGCAAATGAAGGTGGGTGGACAGTCCTCTTCCTTGCAGTCGGATCTTTCCACTGATAGTGTACAGTCAGTGTACTCATTATAGCCGAAGTGGCTAGGGGAGCAGGTGGAGCAAATATGGAATATCTCGACTCAAAACAAATTTCTACACTGGCGGGTATTTGAACCTCTGACCTCTCAGTTGACAGTACAGCACTCTGACCACTAGACTAACATACACCTCATACTGGTAGCGGGGATTGGTTGGGACCAGAACGCACAAGAATGGCGTTCCGGTTCTTTTTTTGATGACTGGTATTGTTTTAAACAGGATTCACAGGAACATTTCTAGATTAACATGGTGCCTGACACCAGCATTCAGTTCTTTTTTTTGTTTAGGACGGGATCTCTGACTCATGGCATATAATAATAATTATAATTTGTCTAGACTTTTCAGAGCAGATTGTTGAGCAGTGGGCTGAATTTGATGCATGGCTTAACAAAACCATTTTGTCCATTTTTAATAGGCAGATGTTATTTTAGTAATATTTTGATTCTAGGTAATAATTTTTAACCTTTCAATGCATATTTTGAGATGAAAAAGTTTAATGGATAGCAGATTGAAGATGGTCCACAGACTCACTGCTGCAAATAGCTTGCATAGGTGTGATTGCTATTATCAAATCCACTGCATCAAGCCACCGATGTTGTTTCCATTTTAGTGCTCAACTAAGTAAGAAGAAGAAGAAAATCATTAGTGCAGCTGAATGTAAAGCGACTATGAAGGAGGCGCTTACTAAGCAAGACATTGAAGAAGCAGCCACCAGAATGGTGCAGTTTGAATATGAAACTGTTGTGAACCATAATAGAGGGAATAGAAATCGAGAAAGAAAGCGAAAAAGAGAGACTGACGAAGATTCAGATGCCCAACTAGATGAGAATGATGGTTCTGAAGGTGAGTTACCGAACTATTACAAATACTATTCTGTTAATTTTATAGTTATTTCATTTTATAGTTATTTTCTATCTGATTTTTATAATTCTTGTATTTCAGTTTTATGAAGGAAATGTGAAATAATCTATGTACCGGTAACATATATGATGTAATCGTGTGAAACTCTCAACCAGACACTTTGACTCAGTTTGTTAAATCATTTGGACTTACGTTCTACTGAGAAATGCATTTCTCACCATGATTTTTGTCACAGTGCATTAAGTATATTTTTTGTGTACATATCCAGAAATGTTTCTGGTCAGCATTTATCTGCCTTTTTCTTCATCTGAAAGGCACATCAATTTGCTTTAGAAAATATTTGATTAATAATTAAACTGTTAAACAGACCTTTTATGCATCCAACTTCTGTTATGTTGTACATCATGTGAGCTACGAGCGTACACAGTCTGATCAAGTTCTTGCAGAATTTTACTGCTGTAGAATTTAAAGTGACTTTTTGATTCTAAAATTATTTTTACTTTTATTAGTAACAGTGTGATTAGCGATATTTGCTTGACTTAGTTGTGTCAGAGTTTTGTGTCAAAAGCTGTAACCTGCTGGTGGACTTTAAACACTTTCTGATGTACAGATAGGAATCCTGTTTTGCTGAATTTATTTTTCTTGAAAACTGCCCTTAGTTTTGTGCTTCTATTCCCAAAGCCACTCATTAACTGTAATTCTGAATGTAACCCAATGTAGAAAACATTGTAGATAAAGCTAACATTCAGTTTAATTATAAACACATGTTGCTAAGATGAGTGTAGCATAGCTGGCATGTGTTTTTGCAAACCACAGGCATTACATGGGTGCAGATTTTTTATGCAGTGTAGGTTATTCAAAAACTGATTAAATGCAAATTTGCCCTGTTGCTTGTTATGTGCTAATTTTCCTTGTATGTGGACAAATACATGAAAATGTGGTATGTTGCTCTTTCTTGAAGAGGAATCAATGGCAATAGAGGAAGATGACCTGGATGATAGTGACTTAGATGAGGATGATTTAGACGATGATGATGATTTGAGTGAGGACGAAAGTTCTTTGGATTCATTAAGTGATGTTGAACCAACCCCAAAGAAACCAAAGACTAAACCTGAGTCAAGTGAGTTAAATCTGTTTTTATAACTTCAAATATCTGTAATTTTTTTTAAAACACCACCTTTTGACCATTCCTCTAAGCTCCTACAGTGTGATGAACTCATCACTCTCTACACCTTCCTCTTTACTCTCCCGATCCTCTACTGTTCAGGATCTCAGAGTCATCCTAGGCCCAACACTCAAATGAAAACCTCAGATAGCTACAACTTCTCAAACATGCTTGTTTGCTGCAGAAGGATCTGACCGCTTTGCTCTACTCTGGATTCAACATTGCTGAAAACAATGCTACACAGCCTTATGCTGAAGCGACTTGCAGCTATGTACTCTATGGTATCCCTGGATGCACGCTGCTTCTGTTAACTTGCATGATGAGCCAGGCTTCAAGACCATTTTGGACTCTCGAACCTAGACCATATCATATGTGCTTTTCATTCTCTGCACCGGCTTCCTGTATAGGAGCATATCTGCTTAAGTCTGACTCTCCTTGTGTACAAAGCACGTGGAAACCATTTGCCATCCTACTTATCTTCAGTGGTTACACCCTGTAGCTATGTTTTAAAGGAGCATCTGCTGGAGAGGATGTTGTTCCTGGGACATGTGTTGTCTTTGGCCAGCATTCAACCTTTGTGAGGTTCTCAGCGCCTTTGTGAGGTTCTTATATAAGTGTTCAGATACATACGTACATTCATAGATGCCAGTCCATCCATCATGTTCACGATTCTGCTAACGAGGCTGTCTTTCACTCCAACCTGAAAACGCCTCTTCCAGTCTATATATGGTTTGTAATGTTTGTCTGGCTTCAATTTGCACTCCTGTATGAGGAGGTCATTATCAAATTACAGTTTTATTTTATGTGAGAACCTTCTGTTCAGTTAATGTTTGACTTTTACTTTTTTTTCTTTCTGTTACTTTTTGAGATTGGCTTGGATTTTACCTAGAAATTGCGTATTTTTAGAAAGCAAAGATAAACAAGGGAAAGCTTCAAAAAATAAACAGTTTCCAAAGAAGAAACTACCTAAACCAGCCAAAGGCAGAAGCTCTGAAAAGAAAAAGCCGAACAAAAAGGCTGGGAAACGGCCACATGCTTCAGACTTTTTCTGATCTGCATTTAAAACCTTTTTTTTATTAACTTTTCACGTTGACTGTTATGAACAGCGTTGGTCTGTGAATGTTCATTATTCCATCACGTTGCGTTTAGTAGGTAACTAGAATGTGAATAAATTCAAAGTTAAGACTATTGGTTGTTAAAATATTAAGTAGTGGAAGGAATTCAAATGGCTAAAACTGATTTTAAGTTTCTTGAGAACATTTTCAAAATAGTTTTTGGAAAGTTAGTGCTTTGTTTGTATGTGGGAATATCTCCACTGCCTTCACAGTAAAGTCTGGCTGTGAGCATTAATGAAGATAAGCATATTTGTAGTATTTTGTACCCTCTTGGCAAAAATTTGTTTAAGGTGTTGTACATTGGTGCTACAAAAATAAGCCTTAAGGCCAAGGCTTTTGTGAGACATGTGACAGAATAAGCTGGTGGGTGACCAAAGGGCTGGATGTTTACGGACTTGGGTAAAAATCAATGTTGTTCTTCCATGTTTTGTGGTATATACATTTACATGTAACAGAGCATACAAAAATATTATTTTGAACAAATTTTGTAGGAGTAGTCACAGTTTAAAGGTCCAATGGCGGTCATAAGTACTACAAGTAGTAGCATGTGCATCATTTATATACTTACATGTGTGTGTAATCGTAATCTCGAGATTTCTACAGCGCCCAAAAAAGCGAAGTCGCGGGGACCAGCTTATTCACAGGCGCGTGTATTATGCCTTCATAAGCCAGTACAAATTAAGTGCCAGACTTTAACAGATGACAGCTTTTAAAAATGCCCAGTGACCAACATAGGATTTGAAAGCATTAGAGCTATGTTTTAGTTGTTTACACATGTCAATTTAGCATAACAACAAATTCTTCAACTGAACAGGTTTTCACCACAATATTTTATTTTATACATGCGTATATATATCCTCGGCTAGCTCCCTTCGCCCTCTTCGTTCCTCTGATTGACTTGACTTATTTGTTCTCTGAGTGAGAACAGCGATGGTCCAGTCTCGTTCCTTTGTTAGTATTGGCCCTTTACTGTGGAAGCAGTTTCCTCCTTCGGTCTGGGCTGTTGGTCCTGCCATAGCTTTTCGTTGTCTTAAAACTCGCCTTTATTCCCGAGGACTTTCGCACTGGGAGCGCCTCTGATTGGTGAGCAGTGGGTAGAGGCGCTTTATAAGTTTTGAAATACAATACAATACAACATTAACTACTACGTTATTACATAAATAACATAAAGGTGGGAAGTAGTTGGGGGAGTGGTACTTTTCACTGTTAGAGATGAAAATTCCCTGTTTAATTTTATGTAGGCCGACTGTTGGGAAATGCATTAAGTAAATGTACAAGTTTTTATTTAGCAACTTGATGGCCTCAACGGTGCTCATTTTTATTGATTAACGAGTTGAAAAAATGTGACACTAATAGATTATCACTCATCATCGGCGTCCTTACTATCCATGGGTCAAATGCCCATAGGGGGCCATCCATATATTACGTATGCATGGAGGGGTTAACCGAAATGCATGTTTTGCATACGCTTGCGAACGGGGGTGGGGTCTACTGATAATTTACGTACGCAAATTGATTGGACTTCAAGTGAGCTAGAGTTCAGTTCTTCCAGCTATCTGGTACTACCAGAGGAGGAAGTAGGACTGTGGGAGGGGTGTCACTTGTATGCCACCTTACCTCTGAACGCTGTTAAACTATCACACAACTCAACAGCTAGTGAGTCCATGGATTACTCATCCTTCAATCTGGCCTAAAGTGCAGACAGTCGCTGCCTGAACCTGTGTAACTGACACATTTTGCAGCTGGTCTGGGGGGTGGGTCAACTGTACGTACGCAGGTGGGGGGGGGGGTGAAAAAAGTACGCGTGCGAACATGGAGGGGGAGAATTTTGCGGGATTTTTGCGTACGTAATATATGGATGGCCCCTAGGTATGCATTGTCCATTCAGTCATTTCGTTTGACATCAGTATTTCGATGCCAGAATTAATCGGTCTATGCTTGTTTTTGTTGTAAAGCCATTCCCTGCAAGGTCTTCCCCTACCTGTTGTGCCGTCTATAATGCAAACTACCGCATTTAAAACTTTTATCATTATTATGCCCAGTGCTTTTTTTCTAGAAAAAAGGTTCCGGAACTGAACAATTTTGGAAGGACTAAAATCCGGAGAAAAACGGGATTGGGGGTTGGGAGAGTCTCAATAAACGCTGAAAACAGTTCACAACACTGAAATTAAATTAGGCCTAAAACAATGAAATTATTGTTTTTTAATCAAAAAAATAATTTTTTAGTAGGTGAAAAGAGGTGCCGGAACGCCGTTCCGGCTGAAAAAAGCACTGATTATGCCACTTTTGTGTGTGATAGCACAGTATAAATAATTAATTATTTATACTGTGGTGATAGGACGACGAGACGGAAGGACGTAAAACAGAATTACGATATGCGTCAATCGCGCCATAATATTATGTATATTCTGCATACATAAAGATATGTGATTGTAACAGGATGATTAATATAATGGCTCTTTATGTTTACCAAACTAGTGCAGAGCGTAATAAATCACCAGTTTTTACACATGCAATGTAGCTGTTGTACAAGTGTGGCACTATATAAACTCGTATAAGTCGTTCAGTCGGTGAACGCAGCGCACGGCTGAAGATCGACTTCCGATTTTTAAACTCTTTCAAATATGGCGGGCGTTCGGATAGAAGATATTGAAGTCGATAAAAATGCCGCAAATAAACTGGCGCAAAAATTGACCTCTAATGATGGTTGTCTTCGTAGGCGTACTATGAAAAAATTACGGCGTCTCATTGAACACAGTGCCGGTGGGAATGATGGTTGGTGCACTTTGGTGAATATGTCTCTGATTTTCGCTCACGTTTTCACATGTTCGCTTAAACGTACATCGCTGGATCTACTCGAATCCCCGAAAACTGATTTCCGGAATGTGCTGCAAATTCAAAATAAACCGAGTTCCTGAAAGTAACTTACTACCGACCGTCTTATACAAAAGTTATATTCTTTTTCAGGATTCCGGTTTTCACATAGAAAATAGAACTCCGATATCAGGTGGAAATACAATTTCTGAGATTAGGGTTTGAGGATTCGGTACGCACCCTACATCGCATAGCTAGAGAAAATAGTCTTTAAGAACTAACTAGTTTGTGTGATAGACGAATTACTCTTGGAATTTGGTACTATGTTAAAACGAGATGGGATGTTAAAGAATCAACAGCATCAGATCATGTCACGATTTTTCCAAGTGTGAATTATGAAATTATTACATCTACAGTGATATGTGTACATGCGTGCACTTATGACTCTACATTGAAAAGTCTGTAATGGTTTGATCCGTTGCTTTGGTATTTGTATCTACAGTCCTGAGTTAATCGGACGATGCGCATTTTGTAATAACTTTTTCTTTAAAAAATTCATGTATGCATCACAGAAACTTACGGGTTGCTTGCATTGCTCCATTTTCTCTCGTAGTCTGCGGTGGCCGTTTGCTTAGAATTGCCCTGATCCTATTTTAAATGTTGTTCAATAAAATGGACCAGTGAAGATACAATAAAGAAAGATTTCTTCAGTTGCTGATTTTTGCATCAGGTTTGCTGTAACTCCACTAACAAGGCACTGAAGCCAGCTGATATTGGCAGACAGATTGAGTAAGATTCTGTGGACATCAGCATTTTGCTGTATGTGGACATATAATGCTATAATTAAATATTTTTTTTAAATTGTAGAACTTTGTTATGATTGAGGGGTGGTCAGAAAATCAAGCAGGAGAGACTTGGCCCTTTTTTTTACAAGCAAACCATAGTTTGTTATTGAGCTTATATGATATTCATGGGTATCCTTCTAAAACAGAGATGCTTGTATTCCTTTTTTATTTCCAGGTCTTTTAAATGAGATTAATTTGCTTCGACTATGGAAAGGATTACATTACTGTATGTGGATAGCCGATGACCCTCAGTTCCAGGTATATCTTAATAGTCATGCATCTTAATCTTATTTGTTTGATGAGTTTAAATTAGTTA
The DNA here is from genome assembly GCA_963556255.1 of Allolobophora icterica. Lineage (NCBI taxonomy): Eukaryota > Metazoa > Annelida > Clitellata > Crassiclitellata > Lumbricidae > Allolobophora > Allolobophora icterica. Next base: position 10,841 of record CAUVYU010000046.1, on the reverse strand, counting down.
CTGAGATATGTAGACTGACCTTGAAAAGTAGTTGCTGTTCTCTTTTTCTTAGTGTCTTTTTCTAGTTTATTTGCTTCATTCTGTAATCCTGATATTATATTTGTTTTCATTCTCTAGCTAGACTATGAAGCAGAAAATTACAGCTTAAGTTGTTCATGCACAACTATCTGTATTACGAAAATTCATATAGACCTGTAATAAATCTTGCGGAAGTTTTGGAAATTGTGAAAATTAATGATTAGTGTGCTGACAAAAAGGTTCTTTAAAGTTCTTGACAGATAAAATGCCAGTTGGTGAGGCAATCAATAAACAATTCAGAGATGAGAAGCGCTTTATAAATATCCAAATACAATACAATGGGATTGAAGAAACACAAAATGAATTAGTGTGCTAATCCAGCAAGTGCTTCAGGTAGCACGACCTCTTTCTGAACGGTATTTGAATTCAAATCTGTTAGTGCAACTGCAGCAGTCATTGCTGTTGATGGTCTAAGAAAGGTAACGCCCACTTTTAAAAAGAGCAAGTGAAAAAGACTCAGTACTTAGCCACTTGCAATGGGATTTGCAGAGGCAGCAGTGGGAGCTCTGTGGCTTTCCGAAGCTCTGCCTGCCTGTGTGTGTACCGTTTTATGAAATTCAGACAGAGAAGAAGAAGGTGACCCATTCTGCTGAGTTCTCTGGAGATTAAGTTAGCAGCTGATGTAAAACAGTCAGAGGAGATCAGAGTGGCCTCAGATTCTCATGAAGCTGATCATATCAGTATCCTGGCTAGCTTGATATATATATATGTGTCAGTGACAAAATTTGTGAACTGTTGCATTGAAAATGAGTGAGCTTGCCCAGTTTGCAACTGTTGTTCCTGCTGGTGTGACTGAGAAATATTACAGCAGGTCAGAAACCCTGCATGTGATGAAATAAAATCACCTCTGACCAGAGCGTGAGACCTGCATTTTGATTGTATATGACCAGTGGCACGAAGGTGAAGAGTTACATTTGCTATAAATATCCCTTGACAGGATGGTGACTGACAGCATTGTTAATATCTAATGGGTGTATGGCTAGGACAGGTTTTCAGTTGACGGCAGTTACATCTGAAGGCCAGAGATAAGAAATGTGGACTGTTGAGGAAAACTATACCATTGCTTACAGAACATCATGCAAAAGTCAGCATGAGGCTGAGTTGAAACACATGCTCAAATCTGAGACAAGATCTCATGTCATCCAAATGATGAAACATTAAAGATGGACCTTGTGCGGTCTTCAATTGAATGGAGTTGTTTTAAAGGAAGAACAAATTTGACAGCCCTGGTTCTTAGTCAGTTGCTGGATGGTTTTCGTTAGGGATGTTAAACGGAAATCGGAATTCCGATTATCGTTTTTGAAAACGATTATCGGTTTTTATTATTCACAAACGATTATCGAATTTATTTAGTTTTTATCATTTTCGTAGTGAAAAATTACAAAAAGTACCAGAAAAACATTAAATTGTTTAATTTGTTGGCAAACTTAAGCTATTGTGATCCCTAATTCTGCAACCTCGCGGTATTCGAAATTAGTGATTATGCGTACAAGAGGTCTCACCGTAATATAGCGTCATTGATGCATAAGTAAACCTTCCATTTAACTAGGCTTATTGGTGTCAATGTGTAACCTCTTGTATATATAGTCCCTTGAATTTCGGTCTGTAGTGCTTATTATATACCTCAATGGTAGGGATGGATCTAATTACTATTAGGGACCCCGATAGCGCGTTTGTTAATGAATACATAAGGTGTTTAATTGACGTCAATACTACTAATAGCTTAGTCGAGCGGTCGTTAAAAAGGCATTACAGCTAGTTAATAGTTAATAGCGTGACATTTAACTCTCTAAGTAAAACGTAAACAAATCAGTGTCGACACTGCGTTGCTTACAAGTAGGTACGTTACGGTACGTAATGCATTAAGTAACTTGCATTTTATTATAATTTATAGTATATTTCTATGAAGGCCAAAAAAAGCGATTATCGGTTTAATATCGGATTTATAAAATCGATAATCGGTTTGCCAAAAAAACCGATATTAACAACCCTAGTTTTCATATGACTAAAGATAGAAGAAATAGTAATGGAATGGACTGTGGGAACCAGGCCCTTTGTACACGCTATGATTCCATCATCACTGGATATGAAGGTATCAGTAGGTTGTCATTATTGTGTTTTTTTTAATTAGATCTCGGTTCTGTTTTGTTTTAATGAATTTTTGAATGGGTATCTTTCATTCATTGCTTGCATCTGTTGCAAACTTGCGTTTGCATTTTGAAATCTGGCATGTTGCATCTGCAAGCAGGGATGTAATGGTTGAAATTTAGTAATACTTAAATTTATGCGTGTAAAGTCAACTAAGCAGAATTGTGTATTGGGAGCCTGGGCTAATCAGCTGCCAATTGGAAGTTAAATATCAAAGTATTTGAAAGTGAAGTTAAATACCCAAGTGTTTGACAGTAGCTGAAAATTAGTGACTTTTCAGGGGTTTGGTGGAAAATTATAAAGAAATTGACTTTGTAAAGACAGTGGCAATTGATTCTATTGACTGATGAAGCACTGTCGATTACCCGTGAGCCCATGAAATACGTATTTCTTATGAGACAATAGTGACAGAAAAACCTGATTTAAGAATTTTCAGTTCAAAACACATCAATAAGATTAAATATTGCAGTTTAAACCGATGCTTACCATGGTAAATATTGTTCTTGCAGGAGGAACTGGCTGAGAATTTGGCATCACTTGTGTCGTGTTTTATGGTCACAGAACATTCACTTCTTTTTGTTGATGCATTCCTAAAAGTTGAGACGCAAGAATGGCCTCTTCTTGATTTTCACAGATTGGACAAGTTTATGATGGTAGAGCCAACGCATTATTAAAGTTTTCAGTACTTTAAAAATTAAGAAAGCTAATTCTAGAAAGATTCAGGAGTCAAATTTGTGATGAAATATTTCAAGTTACTTGTATAAAGTATATTTTACTGTGTTCTAATGCATTCACGCCATTTTTACTTAATTTTAACCTAATTGATTATCAAATTGTTTTCTCTCAGAATCAGACAAAGGAACAGTTGTAGATAATTTTTAGTTCAGTGCAGATCTACCAGCTGTTAAGTAGAACCAAGCCATGTTGATGTTATGAGTGTGTTTATTTATTATGAACAATGTAACTGGTAAATAGGGATTGTCAAAATGATAGTCACACGAAGAATAAGTGTAATCAATGTACAAAGCACGTGCTTGCAATGCAGGTATACTGAGATGATTTGAATTTAATTCTTTTCAGCTTGCTAGGAAAATGCTGAAAAGTACTTTTCAGCATCTACAGAGTCATATGAGTGAACATCTGAGCAAACAGTTTGTAAATATTCTCGAGAAATCAGTCTTTGTTGGGGAAACAAATACGGCAAATGGTTTCATTACACACATTAAGAGCATATTAACTGAGGAGCTGAAAAATCTGATGGATGGACAGGTTGGTTGTCTTTCATTTCTGACGATAGTTTTTCAACAGTGTTATACTTTTACAGTGGCCAATGGCCATTTAATAAACGGCTTGCCTTCAAATGTAGAGTGCTGCTTAGAGCTTCCGTACAATAATCATCAGACTGTACAAGTCATTGATGCACATGAGTTATCGTTACCGTAGTTAGTGCTTCATGATTGGGTAGTGTAGTACTGGTGAAGTTATCCAGATTTTGCTAATTGCATTTGGAAACAGAAAGCGGTTGTGTTTTTCTTTTGTGATTATTGTTTGATAGAAAGGTGTCTGTTAGATTTTGTATAATGAAGGTTCGGGTAATAATTATATGTGTTACAGGTTTAATTTGTTTTGTCATATCAGCTACTGTTGTTCTTGACATGTGAGTGCAAGTTTGATCATCTTCTAAGGCAATGATGGTTAATGAAGACTTTTAGCCTTTGACGTACAGTTGATTGTATATTGCCATCGATTGAACCAAAAAATTACTCCTTCATTATGCCTCAAGACATTCTGGGACAAAGCTTAGATAGCAGGATACCTGCTTGGCAACCACATACTCGATGCATTGGCAGATGTGGTGCCAATGATGAGCTCATGCATGAAATTAGGAATATTGTAATGTGATATTCTATCAGTTAGCTTAACAACTCTCACCAACACTCGTAACTGTCTAACCTGTACCACGTGAAGACCAGAATAGTCCGTGTGGTACTGTGAGAAGAAGGCGTAGTGCCATCAATGATACTAGTCCCTGCAGACAAAGGTCTTATTATGTAAACACTAAAATATGTTAAATATTTTGTTGTGTTTCTAGTAAAATTATGCAAAATGGCAGTTTTAATCAAATAGGCTGTTTCCTGTGTTTAGGTGTTTGAACTTCATTTTAAAGAACTTGTAGAAATGCTTCAAACAAAGCACCAAAAGTAAGTGTTGACAAGAAAATTTCATCAACCAGCCACCAGGCCCTTAGCCAGAAATACAGAGTTGCCCGTCCAAAAGCTGTGAAGTCGTGACCGCCTGACGCAGTGAGCGTACGGAGTTGCGACCACTCGAAGCCCCCCCGCCGTACGAGTCCAACTACAGTGCCCCTGTGATGTTTACAGAGCCTAATATCAACCTCTACGCCTTACAGAACGGTCATCTGAAAGCTGGCAGTGGCTTTAGAGAAGAAAGTGGATGGTGCTGGAGGAAAATCATGCACAATTTATGCCTGTCCAAAATAATTTTCACCCGTCTTTTGGAAGGGTGGCTGGCTAAGGGCCTGCCAGCCACTCCCAGGTCATGCCATAGTGAGTAATGACATATCTTAGAAATATGTCTGTCTGGCTGTTTTCATGACGTATGCAGCTATATATGTATGTGTGTATGAAGATGGTATAGCATATTTTAAGTACCTTACAAAGGTACTATAGATGTTATCTTGTAATAAACAGCTAACCAGTTTTAAAAAGTCTTGGTACTGTAATTTAGTAGAATTAATTTGCAAAAGCTTTTCTGTGGGTTGCTAACTTTGCTGTTCTTTGTAAATATGTATTCTGGTTATAAATGAAGATTTCTAAAGCACAAGTTAATTTTTACTAATACACTGCAAAGGCACTAATAGTTCTGTATTGCGTGTATTCATAGTTTATCACCCAAAGCAAAGCAGAGGAATTATATTAACTCACTGAAAGTTGCTTGCATATGAAACCAAATGACTGTTCATAGCAATCGTTGCGGGGGCGTCAAACAGGTCAAAACCTGATTTTCTTTTACTTGAAATTGCAGTGACATCTTATAAGTAAGTAAAAGTAAACTGTGGCAGTCGACATGCACTTCAAGCTCAACTGTTGATTTAAGTGCTTGTTTTGCTTTTAGCTCAGTTGCTGAAAATATGAGCCAGAAGAAAGGATCAGGTGCTGTTCACGCTATGTATTCACATTTATTTATTTACACTTTGCCCTAGATTCAATAATATTAATGACAAATTAATGTGAGTCATGCAGGCAACAGTAAACTCCATAATTAGGGTTTTAGTACCATTGAGGATGTGTTTACAAAAGCAATTGAATTGTGGTAAATGATAGGAAGGGTAAATATGGTTGTGAAGTGTTGGTAGGTTTGAGTCTCCTCAAGATGATTATCGTGTAAGCCCTTGACTTAGTATCGTTGAGGTTTGCTTGTCATTATACATATTCTTGTCATGAATATGTTACACCAGAGTTAATTATTATTTACTGTTTATTTATTATGAGCATGTTACCGGCATGTCCTCTTTGTTCCACGTGCCAGGACCCCCATAGCTCAAACCAGATCTTTTTCCAACATAGGGCCCTCCCTGTGGAGTGGCCTTCCTTCCTCTCTACGGGTAACCTTACTTTCTGGATCTCTTCCTACATCCCTTTCCGCGCTTAGAACCTTTCTTCTCTCGGAGCCTCCGCACTGGGAGCGCTGCTGAGTGGCCTCAGCTGTGAGCGACGCTATATAAATCTCCAAATACGATACGATTATTATTTTATAGCTGGTTATATCGAGTGTTTTATCTGTTTCGTGTAGTTTGCTTTTGTATTTTGTTTTGATTAATGTCCAGTTGTTGAATTGCTATTGTCTTCCTTGCATTTGAGGTGTGAGGTCTTTCTGTTATTGGAGGGCAATTGTTATTCAAAATGTGTAGTAAATGTGTATCTGTGCAGATGTTTCCAGGAACTACTGTTTTCTGTTTTGTAGGTGATAGCCTGGAAAACATCAGTGTTCAGACTTCAAGTGACTCTCCTTTGAAGAAAGGAAAACGAAAATTAGATTGTGGTAATTGTATTTTGAACAAATTTAATGCATGCAACTCTCCACATGTATTCTAACAGGCCAACACCTGTAACATGACTGTTTTCTGGTTCTGTAGATAGTTTTTCCATCAAGCTTGATGAAATATATATGTAACACTTGTAATTTCTACAGTTTAAGATAGACCTGACCTTTTTTTGGCCGATAGCACTACCCAACAGGATTTTGAGAGTTTGAACCGTCAGTTTCTTAATTACACATACAAATCCAGTTATAACTTAGGTTTTATTCTGATCAAAATATATGTATAAGTTTATTCATTATTTTCAGCTGAAAAAAGAAACTAATTATTTTAAATTGAGAGATTCTAATGGAAATTGTGTAAAAAGCAAAACATAGTCATTTGCCTTTGTACTTGGCTGTGTTTAAATAAATAAATAAATACTGGAGATAAGAGTGCCGTATTTCATAGACAGTCGATAAGATCGAAGCAACGATTCAGAAGCACTTGGGTCGCTACGCAGTGGCTTGAGGTGGATTCGACCCTGCGGTTACAAGGCGCCGACCTACACCACTGCACCGCGTCCCCATTTTATCTTTTTATTTATCTTTTGTTTATCTTTTTGTTTGAAGGTAACAATGAAGTTATGGGAACGGCCAAGAAGGCAAAGATTTCAAATGCAATGGCAGAGGGTCCAAGTCAAGAGAAAGCTGTAGAAAGTGCGAGTGAAGAAGTGGAGATTAACATCTGGGTTCCTAACAAGAAATACAATGGTGCATTGAAGGAGGTGGCCACAAAGCATTTTCAAATGATGGACAAACACTGTCGAACAGTGTCACCAAAGCGAATAAAGGCTGCAGATCTGTTTGTGGTGAGCGAAGGACCTCTGTTAGTTTCATTTCTGTACAGAGTGAAATTATCGTTATCATTTGGTTGTCATCTTAGGTAACGAAAATATTTTTGGCTACACAGAGGTGTGTAAATATGAAGTTAGATAATAACTGTTTGAGGCTATTCTAATAAACTAAGCTCTTATGATAAGGTGAGTACTGTGTGATGCTGATTTGGACCCTGTTATGTAATGGCTAAGGGCAGCTATTGTCTCATGAGAAAAGTTTCATCTTTTGGTTTTACTTAAATACCTGTGGTTGCCTGTGAAAACCATTTCAAATTGAAATTTTACTGGCTGTGGACTAGTTAGACATGTAAACTTGTGCAATGCATCTGAAAGCTCTTTAGGAAGCACTGTGAATCATATGGGAATATTACATAGGTAAAATTGTGGCTGATGCGGCCAGGTCTGAACAGTTTGTTGTTTCTCTTGTACTTGCAGACCCCAAAGTCAGACCCAACACACTGCGCAAAGAAACGAGTGAGTTTTGCGCTGAACCAAAACAAAGCGCAAAGTGAGTTTCAAACTGATTTTATTCTCCAGCTTAACTTTTTGTTGCAATTTCTGTAAATGTCAGCACATCCTGTAGCTTCAGAGGAGTTGTATAGGAGCATGAAATGAAACGTGTTGTTTACCTTCATCATGCTTATGCACAGCCTTGCCATTTACCAGCATGCCCTTTCTCTGAACATGATTGTTAATGCTGTAAACTTTGGAGGGAGAGTTTCCATATGGGAATGTTACATACATAAAATTTGTGACTTTCATTCGAGGAGCGATGAATAGCAGTCTGTTAAGCTGACCTGAGACACAGACAGTTTGTGAAGGCTGGTGGCCAGTCCTCTCCCTTGCTGCCTGATCCTTGCACTGATGGTATATGGTTGATGTAAAGTGCAGTCCCATATATGTGTGGTCACTGAGAGGCACTGCGTGTTTTATATGCTGTGGGTTAAGGGGGCCATGCTGGAATGCAGTAGTATATGTTTTGTGTTCTTGGTGAACAAGCTTCTTCCACCGCTGACTTTGGAACTCCTCTCCTGCATCTGTCTGTTCTACTCGGTCTGCATCTAACTTTTGTACATACATACACAAGTAATTATTCCACTACAACCTGGGCTGTAAACACTATTATTATTATTAATTAGTAACTTTTATCACTCCGGTGTCTAATGCACAAGGCATCAACTGATGGCACACCAAAACCAAGCCATAATCAGTTCAATATCCAGAAAATCAGTCCATAAGACAGAGAGGTAGCCTATGGTGGATAAGCAGTCTGGAGAATGAAATGACATAAGTGACTGAGCAGAACGACAGACACAGGAAGAGAGTTCCACAATCTAGGGTCCAGTGATCGAAAAAGCTCATTCACCAAGGACAGTTCATGTTTTACGCATGACCAATGACCAGGTATGTTTTAGGTACGACTAACCTGTCATACTGCAGACAGACTGTTTTGTTTTACATTGGAGCATCATTAGTAGACTTTGCTTTGAGTAGCCTAAGATCTGGCCAACCAAACCATGTCACTGGCTATTTAGCTTCAGTAGCTGGATGCATGTTTGAGGGAGACTAGTGTAACAAGGTGCTTTGAAATAAGGCAGATTTAGGAGTCATTTGGTATTCTTATTAAGTTGGCATTCATTGCAGACACTTCTACAAAGGGCAGGGGCGCCGCCAGGCTTTAAAAAATTGGACGCACACCCCTCCCGTCTCCTCCCATCCCCACTCATCCCCTTTCTGCCACTCGTAGTCATACACTGAAACTGACTCCGAGTGACTCATAAAAGTACAGTATAACACATGCATATGATAACATATTATTTTACACACTGTAAAATAATCCAAAATTACACAGTGAAATTGTCAAAAATATCGATGCGATGCCTAATCCTTGTGTGGATTTGATTTGGTGGGTAGACGCACGTGCGTCCAGTGCGTCACGCTGCCGGCGCCCCTGACAAAGGGGATGGAGGAAGAGTAATACCGGTACCAGTTATGAACAGATGCAAACAAAGGGAGGAAGGTCCAAGATAGGCCATATTTTGTAGACATTCTTTATGGGCAACCCTTTGTAACCTCTGGTGGTGGATTTCCCATGTCATGCCGTGTCACTTCCTGTACAACGTCTATAATAGAAATATTAAAACTGTTGGAATTCACCCGTATGTAAACTGGCTTTTCCTGTTTGCCTTTTTTATTATAAATGATTGTTTATGGTACTTAAGATACTATGATAGATTTGACCTTATACAGAAATCATGTGTTCATTTGTGTTGATATTTTAGACTACGAGGATAGCTTAATTATGACTCCAAAGCTGACTTTTGATCCAAGTCGAAAGCCTGTTAAAGGTGTGCTAAAATTCTCACCTGGTGTTCCTGAGCGTCTGCAAAAGTCGAAGCTTTTTAAAAAGAAAAAGAACATCAAACGTTTTAAAGGAAAAAAGTTCTTTTGAACTTTGCTATGATGATGAACTGTTGTATTTTTCAATTAATTTTTTGGAAAAGATGTGCAATGATTTTGTCAACTTTTCTTAATAAAAGCATGAAGTTAACTTGCCACAATTTTAAAATTAATACAGGTTATGTTGAATTGTTAATTACCCAAAGTTGTATGTCTGTGACTATTTATATTGTGCCCATTGAGAGTTTGACAAACTGTGCTAAAACATCTAACAGCTGGACAATGTGCAAGTTACGATACGTGTAGGTTGAAAACGTTTCTTGAGTTGTCTGTCAAAGAAATTTATGTATATTCAGAGGAATATTGTTCCAGAGGAAGATTGTCCCGGTCAGCACAAAAGCAAATTGTGGTTGCATCACCGTACGGGAGTGCAGGACTACACTGATTGCAGTGCTCATGTAACAAGCACTGTAGCTGGAGACGGACACAAAAGCAGAGCTCCCTGAGGTATTCTGGGGCCAAACCAACTGGTGAAGCTCGTAGGGATCATCCGTAAAGAACATCTGCAAAAAATTACCCACTTTTGACCCCTTTTTCCACATTTCTCTTTACCCTTCCTCCCTCCCCCTTTGCGGACCACTGCATCAAAGGATGACTGACTGCTACAAGACGACTGTAGTGTGGCAACACGGACCCGCATACCCATCAACCAACTTCCTTTCTGCTGATTTGCATGCCAAACTTGAATCCATTTTTTAATGACGCCATAATTCTTATTACAATTATTCCAGAGTGAACACTTAAGATAAGCGTGTTGTATTAAAAGCCTCTTGAAAGTCCAATTTTGACGGATATATACTGTTTAATTATAATATTTGTAATAATTAGTCCCTTAAACTCTGCTATGTTACCAGTATGCGATAGATGACTGCAGATGAGAGAGAAACACCCTCTGTCCAATATGTATTCAACTATAGACACTTGATCCTGTAGTGATGCATATTATAAACCATGGTACAAGTGTAAGTTTTTAGGCTTCTCATATGAAAATCCACTAATACCGGGTACATGTAACTCCAGGGGCGTCTATCCCCCCCCTAAGTCATTGGAGCAACGTCCCTTTTCCCCTCTTCTTCCCCCTCCCCGTTCCTTTCCCCCCTTAAAATGGTGGCAAACACACTGACAGATCTTCCCCCCGTATTTCTTGGATGGAGCATTTGCTCCAACGTTTCTATGGTGTAGACGCCCCTGTGTAACTCCAAAACGGGTCTCTTGTCA
>CAUVYU010000045.1:0-55422 GCA_963556255.1 Allolobophora icterica | reverse complement strand
CCATACGGGACCCGTACGGGATACCCGGCGGGATCCCGCCGGTTTTTGTCCGCGGTTTCCGTACGGGACCCATACGGGATATCCCGCCGGGCATCCCAGTTCATTCCCAGATGACTAAAAAGTGATACCCAGTTTAGCACAGTTAATGGGCGGCGATCCCGGGGTCGAGGGGGACAAGACCCCTTTTAACAGTGGGGAGGACACACCATACATCTGCCCCCCCAATTTTGAAGAAACACCAAAAAAGTCAACCCAGTTTCTTAATCTCTTTTTGAGCAGATCAGTTCAAAATTCTTTTTGAGCAGATCAGTTCAAAAGGGACAAGACCCCATTGAACAGTAGGGGCACACACCATACATCTGCCCCCCACCCCCAAATTTTTAGGAAACAGCAAAAAAGTCACCCCAGTTTTTTTATACCTCTTTTGAGCAGATCAGTTCAAAACTCTTGTTTTGACCTGATCAGTTCAAAAACGTCGCCCCCCACCTGTCAAACAAGAACTCTGCCAGTGGCACAGTTTACAGTATAGTATGCAAACTGTACTGTAAACTGTGCTATATAGTTAAAGCAATAAATAATCAACAAAAGCGTTAAATGACACATCAATTTAATAAAGTCAATTTAATAAAGTAAAGTAATCATGCAGTCGATGTGCTCTGTAATTTCATTTAACAATAATGTCATCAGCAGTATTGGTGAACTCCTGATCAACACTGATCGACTCTGACTCGGTCTCTTTGAATGGCGCCGATTTCAATAGTTGGCGGCCTCCAGTGCCATGATCCCTAGCATTACCAAACCAAATGGCCAACTCGTCTTCAACCATTTTCCTCGTGCTGTCCTTGGTAGCAATATTATGTTTTACCGAACCTGAAATTTCAAACATGCAACATTTAGATTAAAAATAACAAGTTACAAAGAACAAGAATTAAGAATTTGATGTGCTCTGATTTGTATTGTAAAATGGTATTATTCCAATAACTCTTTCTGTTATTAAATGACAATATTTAGAGACACTGCCTGCACAATGTTGACTAATGTAACATAATAAAACAAAATGTAATCATTACACCCGTCAATCACACAGGCTGTTACCAAGCTACTAAGAACTAGTGAATGCAAAGCTTAAGAGTGAATCATTCATATAAAAGTAACTAAGAAACCATTTCATTCTACAGAATCATGTCCTTTTTAATATGTTTGTTCAACACGTACTCCCGTTTAAAATATTCTAATTGCACCTTGTTTTCGATCAGTTCATTAAGGATTGCAGAGATATTATAACTACATCACAAAGACAATTAAATGGTTGTGTACTTTAAAATTTCTCAGACTAGTCTTCAACGTTGTCGACTCTTGTTGCATGAAGCCCTGCAATATCGTCATTCTCATCTTCACAGAGTGCAGTACTTATTGATCTCGACAACTATCCAGTTTTGATGGTCACGGCAGCTGCAATGTTTAATTCAGCAGCAATTACGCTAGTTTTCAAGTTTATTGTAAACGTTCAACAATGTATAAGCTAAATTTAAAGGATACTTTAATGCGACTTAACTGAGAGATGTCAACATCTAACACAGATAAACCTGAAAACTAGCGTCATTGCTGCTGAATATTTGTCGATGTGCTTTCATTTAAATAGCCTTATTGGTGTCTGGGCGCTAACTAGTGTTAAGGTGCGACCTCTTGTCACACAGTAATACATAGCCCCTTGAATTTGGGTCAGACCATAACATTAGGACCCTCATAGCGCAAGTTTACCGTACAGTCCATAACCCTAACCAGGGCTGTAGTCGAGGGTATACGCGGGTATACACTATACAGTGTGTACTCACCTCTAGAGACCGTATAGGCCTACTCACCTCCCAAATAGTTATATTTATTTATATTAAAATACTGTAGCGTATACTCACAAAATACTGTAGCGTAGACTCACCTCTAATTTGTTTCGGAAAACTAACCCGTAGCGTGTACTCACCTCTAATTTTACCACTACAGCCCTGACCCTAACCCACTGCAATCTCCGTTTCGTCTATCCCGACCACAATTAAATAGGCCTACAGCATTTACATAAACTGTTAATATACGCAGATATAGGTTCATTAGTAGGCCTATAATAAATATAACGTAATCTTACTTTTCACAGAAACACATCGCGATCTGTCAAATATGTGTACATTCGAAACGGCAGGCACACAAAATGGCGGACCGGCGGTAGAAATACGAATACCGGTAGGAGGCGCCACCGACGCGGGCTGGACCGTAAGGGTCCCTTACGCAAACCGTGGTCAAAAACCGCGAGAATCCCGTACCGTCAAACCGGATGAAACCCACAAGGGACCCGTGCGGGTGTGTTTGCTGGGACTCTAGTAAAGGTACTTGGAACGCTATTGAATGCTGGGATATCTGTACATATTTTTGTGACGTGATCTGGAATATGGTACCAATGTGCATTAAAGCTTGCCCAAATCTCAATATATCTAAATGCCACTTAAAACACTGGCTGTTGTCTGGAAAAGCTCCTGTTGAGATATTACCTGGTCCTAGCTTGGAATTAATAGCAATCGCATCTCTGGTAAGCACTACTCTGCTTGCGTGAAAGTGCGTTTCTTGGTCGCACCACATTAGCTTAGGCTGGTCGTCTTGGACCACTAGCTCTCGCTCGTTCAAGGCAGACACAGATTCACTATTAATTTGTAACTCGACTGCCATCAAGCTCTTTCACCAGGAATAAGGGGACCCTGCTTAGCGGGACCATATCCCTTCTGCGTTCCCATTGTGTTCCATAGCGTGTAACTATTTTTACTTAGAACATGTTTATTAAAAAAATTACTTCCTTTCCACTGCTAAGGTTATACAGTATAACGACTCATGCCTGCTTAAAATTTCAGCTGTTTAAATATTCTATTCTGTATTTTCAAAATTAAGCAGAAAAATGGACAGTCACTTGTAATTTTCAATGTCAAATAAAATCACCTTTCATTGCGAATTCAAAATCTGTTAAGCAGTTTATCTCAAAGCATCTATTGAAGTGTCCACTCCCAGCTTTCATAGGAGCTCGAAGTCTTTCTGTGACCCTCAGTATATATGGCCTTGTTGATTGAGTCCTGCGTCAATTGGTCCCATATTAACTGCATGATTTTCTTCAGCTCATCGGTGTTCTTCGGCTTGGGATAAAATATCTTGTAGCGCTCAAGCATAGCTCCTCAGACGCGATAATCAAGAGGGTTAAGGTCTGGCGACTTTGGTGGCCATTCATCTTTGCCAATGAATTCACTGCTGTTGGTGGCATTACAGTCTTGATCCAACTTTGCGGAGTGAGCAGGAGCACTGTCATGCTAGAAAATGCAACCAGACGGTAGAACACACTTGTAGCCTTCAACGAGTCTGGGTAACAGAGTTTCAACGTAACGTTTATCATGTACCTTAGCCTTGTCTGGGATGAAATGTAATCTTCCCTTACCGCCTAACACGCGCCAGCAGAAACCATGACGTGCAATGAAAGATGATGTAATCTGACCAGTCTTGTTGTCAAGACCTTAAACCTCAAGACCAAGACCAAGACCTTGAACCTCAAGACCAAGACCAAGACCTTGAACCTCAAGACCAAGACCAAGACCTTGAACCTCAAGACCAAGACCGAGACCAAGACCCAAAAATCACAGTCATATCCAGACTTCTGTACTAAAAATTGTCCAGTCGGACTACTCGTTATTTTAATAAAAACGCGAGTCTGTTATTTTATTCAAGCGAAACAACTTTAAATGCAGACTGCAGAGAATTCCGAATTCGTATTTACAAAAGTTCTTCATGCGAAATGTTATTCCAAATGCCTGTTGAATTTTATAAAAGCCAATTTGCTCAGAATTTTCTGACCAAGACGTGACCTGTGGGGCCTCATAAAAATTCTGCCATGTGAAAAAATACGGTCTACAAGTGCTGAAATCGCTAGCACACAAAGCAGCTTTTCAAGAACCGGATGTAAGTGTACAAATCGTGAGTCTGTTTTGAAATCATTCCATGGTAAATAAACGGAAGTCAAAATAATTGGCCAAAACAACAGTGAAGCTTCATTCACACCGTGTAAATACTAAAGCAATAACTGTATGAGAACTTATTCGATAAATTTTTAAAATTCTTGCCGTTTGTTAAAATTAATGACTGTTCATATTGACAAAAGTCTTGGTCTTGGTCTTGCAAAACCAAGACCAAGACTTTGAACCTCAAGACCAAGACCAAGACCTTTGGTCTCAAGACCAAGACCAAGACCAAGACTTTTAAAAACGAACTCGAGTGCACTCGAGACCAAGACCTTGGTCTCGAGGACAACAAGACTGAATCTGACATTGAAAATTACAGGTGACCGTCCATTGTGCTGCGTAATTTTGAAAATACCAAATAGAATATTTAAGTAAACAGCTGTATTATTGAAGCAATTAAAATTTTCCAGTAGGCCTAGGTTCACCGTTGACGTCGAACTCAGGTAAAGATGGAATAAAAGTCGAAATTTTCTCCCGGTTTTGTTCGACAATCCTCGTCGTCAGTTGTAACGTTTTTCAACAAGCGTGTATACTGAACATCAACCGTATAAACAATCGTGCGACTATCCCCGTGCGTATTTCCTCGTTAGCTGTCCCTAACTAGAGACCCACCGCTATTTTTTGTCTTCCCCGATGCCCTACCGCAATGCCTAAACACCCCAGGAGTTATCTTCACCTTTCCCCTTTGCAACTGTAAAAGGCATAGGTCCATAGAAAGGTACAAGAACAATATAAAACCTGCTGATGTAAGCTTGTAAACTTAAATGGGCAGCTAATCATGTGGTGCTGTGTCCTCTACTGCTCTGCATATACATGCAGCTCCATTTGCGGTCACTGGCAAACTCATTCTGCGCACAGTTTCCTCCATTCTGTTATATATAACAATGTACAGATCTTGTTGGGCTTATCAAGAATCAAGTTTACAGCTGTCTTAGGACAGACATGCTTACATCTGTTAGACAGCTATGCATTAGTGCGTGCTATACACGTTTACAAATGTACATTTTAATAATTCATTCATACATAATAGCCAACAGAAAGAAGTTTGTTCAATTTGATCAAAGGAAGGAAACTTTCTTACTTCGGACACCTGATGAGGAAGAACGGAGACTGCCTGGAAAAGGATATAGTGCAGGGCACAGTACCAGGAGCAAGAGCACAGGATGGGATGGGATGGATGGGATGGTTCATCAACGTCAGAACGTGGATGGAGCTGCCGTTCGACCAAGTGTTGTCGGAGACGAAAGACAGGAGGAGATGGAGGAAGCTTGTCCATGAAGCGACCAACATTCGAATCAAGGAAGGTTCAAGACAAGACAAGACATACTGATTTTGCACAGATAACATGTGGCTGCAGTATGTGAAGAAGGGGAATTTGTTGTGCTCTTCATGGTACGACTTGCGAAGATTCGAAATTCGAATCGAAGACGAATTGGACGTCATTTTTCGATTCGAAAATGACGTAATGATTCGAAAAATGATGAGACTAATTCTAATGAACAGAACAGTATAATTGATTTCAATTTTTAAAAAAATATTTGTGTTATTTTAATTCTGTTAATTAACTTAATTTTCAGTTGCATTATTTTAAACTGCAGATAAGTTATTAGGCCTACATTGATAATAATATTGATAACTGTGGTACGCCTGTGCTATCTAGTACAGACTACATGAATATCAAACTGGTACCCGCTGATTCGATTCGAGATTCGATTCGACTGAAAATTTGAGATTCGCAGCCCCCTAGTTCATGTATGCGATAAGACTCCAACACCAATGTCATGAGTAGGAATATACAAAGCTCTGTCAATAATGTTTCTACTTTATCACTGCAATGCGTCACATAAGCCTTAGGTATGCTCTTACCACAGCCTGCTCTCCTGTTTTCTCTTGCCTCGATTATGCCAACTCTTTGTTTGCAGGCATAATTTTGAAGTCAATATAGACTTCAATGCACCTAAATTCTGTGGCTCGCGTGATACTACGTGCAACTTCTCATTCAAGCTCCTTAACTTAGCTAGATTAGGTGCATTGACTTTATTTTGAATTCAGAATACGATTACTACCACCTTTTCTGACCAATAAAACCCTGACAACGGGCATTTCTACCTATCTTCGACGATTATAGTTTCTCCGTACATCCCACCTCGCAGTCTGCGATCTTCGGTTATGGGTGTTTTGGTTGAGGCTCTCTTGCATTCCGTGTTGCTGCCCGAGGAATTGAATCGACAACCAATCTGCTCGAACTCTTCTTTAAGAAACGCCTCAAAAGTCACTATTTCTCATTGGCTTACAAACATCTGGACTAACAGCTCTTCACCTGGCGACTGACTAACGCAGATTCGGTTCTCTGTGTGGCTAAATGGAAGTGTCATATTGGCATCTTATGTCCTTCATATGATGTTGTTAGTACAAGTATATAGATGGATGATTCTCTGCTGAGTACAATATGAACGAATTCAACCTTCGATCCTTTCACGATTAGATTGAAGCTTATATCAGTGCAATGAGGTGAGAGGTTCAAAAATGCATTCCTGATCTTGGATTGTTGTGGTCATGTTTTGTGCTTCAGCCAAACGATTCTTTAACTGTGAGATGACTTGGATTTAGTTTAAAAGAGGACTGTAAGCATGCTTTATCATTAAAAACAGATTTTTTTTATCCTGACACGGATGTCTCAAGAGCATTTAATAGATTGGTGCTGTTACCCATACAAGAGAGACTCTTCCGAACCGAAGAAAAAAATGTTTTTGAAGCAATTTCACAGCAATTTTGACACTAAAGCACGATATTGAAAAAGGATAGCTATCCCAGAAAATGCTATTCCTAATTTTTGATATCCTGAGGGATCATTTTTACCTCAAGCTAAATAATAATAACACTAATAATAATAATAATAATTAATATTTAAGTCCCCGAGGGATCATATGTACCTTGGGGCATAAGAAATTATAATAATAAAAATAATAATAATTTAAAAAATATAAAAATAAAAATAATAAGAATTCATTCTCTTTTTAAAAAGACTTACTTTCCTTACACTTCGGATGATACATTTCCATCGTAATCACTCTCCCTTTCCTGCCCTATAGGCTATTAACATCCACTCCCATGCCTTCTATGTAGCCTGGTGTTAATTTTGTAGACTCAGCAAAAGCTGTACATGACTCATGTTTTTTTTGTAATCGAATATAACTGTAGATACTGAAAATGGAGCACACTGACAAATTACCGGACATATAGCTGAGATCCTTTCAACAAAGTTCAGGATGGAAGAGATTTGTCCAGTACTGCTGGTTACTTTGCCGCTGTACTTCTGCTGGCTGCCATCAGGTTAGAAACATCACTGAGAGATATGTGCATCCTGTGTGATATTGTCCTTTGTGAGTTATTAACAATATTGAAAATTTGGATGTGATATTAATGTCAATAGTCACATCAGTGCAGTTTGATTTTCTAATAATTATATTAGGTTGGGTGATGCATAAGAAGATTAGAAAACTCAGAACTGTGCGAATTTTGCGTGATAGTCCTGTAGTGAGCATGCCACCTACCCTCATATGTTTGATTTTCTAATGTATTTATTTGGGTGATGCATAAAGTTCCCAAACATTAAGGACTTCTTGCTAATTTTGCGAGATAGTCTAGTGGGTACCATGCTACACACTCTCATATGCCGAGGCTAGGAAAATGAGGTTGCTTACACTTCATATCCATGGCTTCCTTTTGATTTATCTTTTGGAACTGCTCTTCTCTTTTTCTTCTTTGTGCTGTCAAGGAAAGGTATGCTAATTTTTAAATGGTACCATTATGGACCTCAGTCTGGTGCAGTTGATGAAGGTAAGTTGTACAAAATTCCAGTAATAAAGGTGATTCTGTAAATTCTCTTTATCTTTTATCTTTTGAAGAAATTGCGTTTGAGAACTGAAGTTGAAGGCATGGATCTCTTAGTGAATTTGATCTCATGTGTAAGCTGTAAATATGAATAATTGAATTATTTTCCATAATTATAGGGGCCTACTAACTGTCGAAATAATTTGTTTTAAAAATGTTATTGTTGCCATGAAGCCAGAGAACTCATCATAATCATCATCATCATCATCATCATTATCATCATCATCATCATCATCATCATCATCATCATCATCATTATCATCATCAATCATCATTGTTTCTATATTAATATATCCAAATTCTTATGGGAGAGAGTTATTTACAAGCTCAAGGCTCAGCCAAATGCTCTTGTTACTGGATACGGAAAAAATGGGCATTTTAGTATGTAGAAAACTACTTGCAGACACTTCGCATTGTACTCCATCTTCTGCAACACTGGTATTGCAATTATACAGCAAACTTCCTTCAACCCAAAATTGAAGTATGAGAAAATTCTGCTTTTGACAGAGAATAGCAAACTGCATGAGAATGTTCTGCCATTGAAAAAGAATTGTAAACTGTATGAGAATGTTCTGCTATTGACAGAGAATAGTAAACTATATTATGAGAAAGATCTGCTATTAACAGAGAATAGTAAACTATGGGGAAGTTTTGCTATTGACAGAGAATAGTAAACCTTGTGATTACACTATTATAGCACCGATGGAATGCAATTAAGATGTGAAAAGTGATGGGCAAAATACTTTTCAAAAGTACTTTGAAAATACAAAATAAAATAGTATTTTCTATTTTGAAAATTTCTATTTTGAAAGTAAAAACTATTTTCAAAATACTTTAGTGCCCTTCACCGGATGTGAGTGACTTGAGGATAGAGATTAATTTTGTTTTCTATAGACTGAACTGACATTATGTTTAAATTAAGTCAAAATATAGGAAAAGTTGATGTTTGTAAGGTTTATCTCAACCGTATGATCAATCAGGACCGGGTCAGATGTACACGCTTTTATTTCTAATCTAATTTTGTCCTGGTAAGATGTACACGCTTTTATTTCTAATCTAATTTTGTCCTGGTCAGATGTACACGCTTTTATTTCTAATCTAATTTTGTCCTGGTAAGATGTACACGCTTTTATTTCTAATCTAATTTTGTCCTGGTCAGATGTACACGCTTTTATTTCTAATCTAATTTTGTCCTGGTAAGATGTACACGCTTCTATTTCTAGTCGGCTCCACCCTATTCGACTTTACTCTTGTCCTTACATTTATTATTTCGTATCTAAGTTAAATCATCATTCCTGTCACAGTCAGTCATAATGAGTACCAGTGTATTCTTTGTTGTGTTTCATTCTTGCTAGTGTCTAACACCAGATTACTGATTGAACAATACAAATAAAGTGCTCAGCGGATTCATTTTGCTGCTAGACATTCTATGACAAGCTATCTACTTGATAACGCATTTTATAGCAAACCTTGTTTTCACTCTGGCTATATGTCCCAAGTGAGGACCTTGAGCTGGTGATCAATCACAGGTATTGGACAAAGGACCTGTGGGTTGCAGGACTTGTTCTTCACTACTACATCTTTTCATTTTGCTCATGGTAATGAAAGTACTCCTGGCTGTAATAGGCACTCATACGTGATGTAGTTAAAATATCATACCTCCTGGCCACCTCCTTCATACTTAAATCTGTACTCCGGTGTCCCTGTCGGGATCTTCAGGGCCACCATTTTTTTTAGCCGAATGTAACGATTGATATCTATACTCATGTGATTTTGTGCACTGAATTGATTGATTGCAAAATAAACTATTGATTGATTGACTGATACCCAGCTTATGCTGTTATCAAATTCAACTACTTAATTACAGAGTCATTTGTGTACTAAGAACTTCCCATGGTCATTACATGGAGTCTGCTCAGCAGATTCAATCCTGATATTGCTGGATTACATACGAAGTACTGTACTGAATTGACCACAGTAATTCATGATATTGAGTTCCTGTTAAACGTTTTAATTGCATTAATTTGCTATTCTATTGTGATATTTTATTGTTTCTGAAGATGTATGTTGACTGGCTATAAGTATTTTTAGGTTCTTAAACCATACCATAGAAGTGTTTACATATACATGTAATGTACAAACATACATACATGATTCACTTCACAGGTAACGCAGTGGAAAGCAAAAGTTTTGGAGGTACTTTCTCTGTGAAGGACTATACATCATGGCGGAAGAAGCACAATATTCAATTGTTCAATTATGCTGTGGAGGTTAATGAGACTGTGGTTATCTGGTCACCTATACTGCCAGTCCCTAAAGGTTTACATTGGTCCAGTCTGAACATAGAAAATGAGTTGCCGGCATCGCCTAATCAGAAACTGGGCTTGGCTTACTCTCAATATTTTGACAAGTTTCTGAAAACCTATAACAAGTCATGGGCAAGAATGTTCACTTTCGATCGGCAGAACAGGTATCTTCGTATCCATCAGGTCAATCTTGGATATGCGGATATGTATCGAGTGCATGTGGATGAAAATAAGAAAGATAATGAGAGGAAAAAAATGTCATCTAAAGATCAAGACTTTGATGTGGCAATCACTGTCATGACTTACAGTAAGCATAACAAGTTTCTGTGTTCTTATGAGTTTATCTTTGTTTCCAACATAATATAGGCCTAAAATACCATATTCAAGTATTGAATCTGAAGAAAGAGAGACATAGCCTCTCTAAACCTAAGCTTTTGATAGAGTTCCAAGGGATGTCGTTTACTGGAGTTTGAGGAAGAAGGGTGTCTCGGAGGTAATTGTGCGCTTGGTAAAGTCAATGTATGAAGGTGCAAGAACAACAGTGAGGAGCAGTATAGGCAACACAGGAGAATTCGAGATACGAGTGGGTGTACATCAAGGATCGTGCCTGAGTCCTCTACTGTTTATTATTGTGATGGATGCAATATCAGAACATGTAAGGAGAGAGGTACCTTGGGACATGCTGTATGCGGATGATCTTATACTGGCGGACGATGCAGAGGAGAAGATGCAAGCACGTTTTACAGACTGGCAGATGGCAGTGGAGAGCAAGGGTCTTAAGATAAACATCAATAGACAGAAACCATGGTCTGCTCAAAAACAACGGAAGCAATTGAGATCAGAGACATTGCAGGAAAGTCACTGAAACAGGTTGAAACATTTAAATATCTGGGATCGACCATGAATGCACAGGGTGGCTGCGAGCATGACATCAGGAACAGGATTAAGGTGGCTTGGCAGAAATGGAGAGAACTAACGGGAGTGTTGTGTGACGCCAAAATGCCAACTCAACTCAAGGGAAAGGTATACAAAACAATGGTAAGACCGGTGATGCTATATGGAGCAGAGGCCTGGGCGCTGACAAAAAGGGATGAAGGGTTACTGGAGAGAACAGAGATGAGAATGCTATGATGGATACTTGGGATCTCACTGAAGGACAGGAAAAGAAATGTGGACATCAGAAAGAAAGTTCGGGGTGGCATGTATAACTGACAAAGTACGAGAGACCAGGCTGAGGTGGTATGGACATGTAATGAGAAAAGAGGATGATAGCTGTGTGAAAAGAATCATGAATGCAGAGGTGTATGGACGCCGCAGTCGGGGACGACAGAGGAAGAGATGGGAAGACACGATACAACAAGACCTAAAGCTCCTCAAACTGAAGAAAGAAGATACTCAAGAAAGAAACAAGTGGAAGAGAAGGATCCGAGTGGCTGACCCCTCTCCAAAGATGGATTAATTCGAGCCTGAAGGGAAAGAAGAAGAAGAAGAAGAAACCTATGTTACATGATATAGCATAATATGATATGGTATGATTTGACATGGCAAGATGTGATATGATACTATAATGGCATAACAACATAGCGTTACGATAACATTACTCAACATTATAATATTAAAAAGGACAATAATGATTGTAACATATAATGTAATTATGTATACTAAAATTAATGAAAATACCATTTGATTCGTATGCATTCTCAAATATCACATTTTGTAATATTCAGATTGCTTATGTTGCCATTGAATGTCGCTGTTTTGGTGTGTCGTCGGTTGATGCCTTGTGCATTAGATACCGACGCTATAGAAGTTACCTAGTAATAGTAATAGTAATGATAATAATACTGTTGATAACATTTATTAACATATTGGCTGAGAAGTTTCTATCATTAACTGCACACAGCAAATCACGAGTGTGAATTTAAGGGAAGGCCTCAAAGTCCAAAGCAGGGTGACACGTTGATTATGAGCTGCAGTGTCGTTTTCAACGGATTATGGAACACGTCTTTGGTCTTCCGCAATACCTATGACGGAAGTGAAATCAGAGGAGAAGTTTCCAAGTGCAACCGCCAGCCAAGCGTTGGTTCCAGAATCTGCAGCACAGTCAGAGTCAAGGCTGAGGTGGACATCCTTACATACACTTGTGTTCTTGAATTTCTTTCTGATCGGAGAGAAGACCCGAAGAACCCTATGTTCCAGAATTCAAAATGGACTGCAAGATTCAGTAAAGAAATTGTCTGCTATTTGCCAAAAATCTACTTGGAGGGTAAGTTCTGTACTATTCAAGAGCATTAGCATTTTTCAATGCCTGCAAGTCAACTGCCTCTGTGTCCAAGTCAATTGTGATTCTAATTGTTAAACTGACTAACTAGAACGAGGCATCAATCGATGATGCACCAAACCCAGCTTCGTTTTCATGCACCACTGGCGGTTGACATCGGTATTGTTCGGTTTTTGAAATGTTATGCAGAGGTATTAATTTTAAATCTTTTGCAAAGGTACAAGTAATTTAAATTTAAATATTGCAAACTTTAAAAATATTTTCTTGATTAATATTATTTATTTTGCTACTGACATTGATCAGTTGAGGGAACCTGAACTAAATAAGGTAAATTGCGGTGTATGCATTTAATTCAGATTACTGATATATTAAAAAAATAGGATCAAAATAACCGACTGCATTATTCTGGCCTTCTGTGTTCTGTGTATACACGCCAACTTCTTTTAGATTTTATTACATCTATGCTACTAGTATTCAGTTTCGGCCTGAAGTGGCTAAAAATGCCAAGATGGGTTGATGGATATTGTTATTATTTCGGCATTCGCGTCTTTCTAACGGCAAAGCATGTTTGTGAAAGACTTGCTGGTGCGCAAAAGATTACTATATATACATACTGACTGAGTCAGATGCCACTTACTATTATCTGGGCATTTTGAATGTTTTGCCAGCTATTCCTTCGGACGTGTCATTTCTGTGTAACAAAATGCCATGTGGTGATACTGTGGAAGTCAATGATAACATCAGGTGTGTGGCTCATGGGTATCCACAACCAGTCTTTGACCTGCACATCACAGACGAGAATTCAGCTCCAACGAATCACAAGGAGGAATGTGAAGCACTGAAACGGATGCTTAAGCATGTCGAGGAAATCGAGAAGCATATAGACGATGGTGGAATTGTCAAGCGTGCTGTCAAAAACAATGTACACAGTTTGTTGAACAGCATGATAAATGCATCTATTCAGTTGGTGAAGTTGGGCAGAGGGGAAGATGGAGCAATAGGAGAAGGTGAAGAAGTTAATACGACTCTGGGGACATTATACAGGAGAAACTTTTCAGAAATGATTCACACTATCTCGAAACATGTCCATGCTATTGACCGCAATTTCGATGGCAGCAGTGCAATAGCAGCACCCGAAAATGGCGAGCCATTGCCAGAGATTACCATGCAAGACCTTAAGGAAGCACTGACCGAACTGGAGCGTGAAATCAGGACTGTTGGTGACAAGGTGCATGAAAAACTGAATAGTAGTTTGCCCGACATTGAATCGAATAAATATAAGAAGGTAGAAATTGTCGTAACCACTCTGTTGAACATTTCCGAGACTTTAAAGAGTAGGCCTACGTTAACAAAGGTTCCGCTTGCAGAGGAAAAAAGTTTGACCAATGATGAAGAAAGTGAGGAGGATCTTGAACAGTTGATAGATAAAGTAAGTGAATTGACTGTTCAGTTCCGGGGTGCCTATAATCTGAACACGGATGAAGAAAAAGTGACGGAATTGTATAACAGTATTGTCCAAAATTATGAGTTTCCTGGGCTTGAGTGTGAAGGCCATGTTTATATGGACACCGATGAATTGCCTGACTATGATGAAACTTCTCTAGAAACTGCAGGTCCTGTAGTAACTGAAGATCAGACTGAAGACACTCAAGTTATGCCAGAAACAGACAGCCTGAGTACCACTGAAGATATTCCCGCTAGCACTGCCGAAAGTCCGGCTGGTTCCAGAGTAGCTGGTAATGATACAGATTCGGATAGTGCTGAAGAAGATGGTGATGCTGTAATTTCTGATAATACTACAGAGGCAGTTAGTGGTGGAGAAGGTACAACTGAGATGTTAGATTCTAATATGAATGATACTGAGATGGACGAACCACCGTTAGCCACAGATCTGCCCCAGTTAACTGACGAAGGTGTAGAGGAAGAAGAGACGACCACAGAGTGGAATTCTGATGCTCCTGATTCTGACAAACCGACGCCAGAACCGGAGGCAGAAGAAAGTGAAAAAGATGGAGAGGAAAGAGATGACGAGGCAAAGGAAACTGACAAGGACAAGGAAGAGGGGAAAGTAGAGGAAAATGAAGAGGAAAATGGTGAAGAGGAAGGACCTACCGAAGAAACAGTTACCGATGCTGCATCAGAACACGATGAAGATGGCGATGTGACATCAGGAACATCAGAGTCTGTTGAAACGGAATTGAAAAGCTTTGAGGAATATCAGGTTCAGGCGAAAGACGTCGGACACATTGAAGTATCCTGCAACGTGTCTAATGCACTTGGATGGGGATACACTATAATGCTTCTTCAAGTATCATCACGTAAGTCATGTGACATCACATGGATTTTCCTTTACATTTAAACTGTATATCAGTATCAGTGCTAGAAAGAGGTTCGAATTGCTGTGCATTCATTTCTTACCTTGTAACTGGAAAAGTAGTGCTGTACTATACTGATCTCAAGTATCCAATGAACATGATATCAGTGCTAGGGAGATGTTCGAATTTTTTGCATTTATTTTGTACCTTAGAACTGGAAAAGTAGTGCTGTACTATACTGATCTCAAGTGACCACTGAACATGATATTCTATAAACTTGAACTTTAGCCTATGTATAAATATAAGCATTGCTAGCAGTGCTTTTTCCTAGAGGTAATGCCCAAGAATTAACATACCGGTACATACCTTTCCTTGGCTCTTTGTATCACAAATGATAATTTCAACTTTTTATAAACTGTTAAACATGAATGGCTTGACGATTTATTATTTCATATAAAGTGGCTAATATATGTAGCTATCAGTTAGATCCATAAATATCCACATCATATTACCTTTCAACACTGTTTAATCTCATCAGTGTTTGAACCATACCCGGGTAGTTATATCTCTTACTATATTTAAAGTTGTTTTGCAATTATGAGGTTGTTTGCTCTGTGAAACAGGATACTTGCAATACTTGTCAATGTAGTACTATGTGCGTTGAAAAATTACTAGTTTCAGTATTCTAAAATTAGAAGTTGTTTTAAATATTAACACTTTTATGTGTAGCAACACAGAAATCTGTGTCAAGCACAATAAATCCTACCCAGCCGGACAAAGATCCAACAATGAGTCCAGTTGAGAAGCAGCCATTTGAGCTGGACAAAGCGCCAGTTAACCCGGACAAAGAGCCAGATGAGCATTCTGAAGAGACAGATGAATACGAGACGTCAGCGAGATATTCTGTCTTGGAAAATGAAGGAACCCAGGAGTCCTTTGAAGTAAAGGAAGGTCAGTTCAGTCCAAACAGATTATTTAGGAGGTGTTAATCAGCACAATACATTTTGCAGATATTTATCTTTTCTCCATGTGTACATTCTGCTTAAGCTGTGCAGTTGCATTCCGGCATAGATGGTTCAGGAATAGAAACTAATTGTATTAAATTTGTCTTAGCAGCTGCGAGACCTGAGTTCTGCTCACTGCAACCACCTGTAGCATTCTTAATAAACCACCTGAAAAGGTAACTTATGTTTGTGAAGTAATCAACTGTTAAAATAAGTAAGTAAGTATATTCTTTATTGAACCACCTGCATGCGCACTGTGGTTAACAAACATGTTATGCAGCTAGAGGCATGAAACACAAGAAACAACATAAGTTGGAAAGGAAGCCAGCTAATTAGGTTAGGTATAGATAGAAGGCCTAACAATTGGATATACATTTTACTGGTATAACATCCTAGTTAAGAAATTCTTACGCGTTAGCGCGTCTGCCTTAGGAATCTTCCTGTTATGCGAGCGGGGACGCAGGTCATAGGTACGGATTATGGGAGGGGGAGCAAGGGATGTAGGACGTGGCCAGGGTTGCGGAGCACCGCTGAAAAGAGAGCTCTGTCAGCTCTTGCACAAAGAATATATGTTGACCTGCTGAAACCTCCTATAGCAAAATTTATTGTAGCATGAATTCTGATATAATGCAGATTGGATATAGCTCCTAAACAGAATTCAGTGTTGGCAATAGCCCTAAGCATAATGCAAGGTCATTCACTATAATACTGATTTTTTATTTGAAAAATGGTTGCATTACAATTAGGTTATGGTGTAATGCAACTGAATTTATCCAATTCATCCCTGACGTCATTTACATCACTTTCCACTTTGACTGGCTGCCACTGGGACAACGACTGGTGGACTGAAGGGTTAAGGGAATTAATTTTCATCATGGTTGAGGCTCTGTATGGTGGAAAATTATTGATAGCCTTTCAAAATCGTAATTATAGTCTCAAGATATTTACAGTGCCGAAAGAATTCTAAGTCGCGAGAACCACGTTATTCGCAGATGCTCATTCAAAATAGTTCCTGCTCACTCTGGAGCATTGCAGGTTCGCTGGGTTCCCTCATTCATCTTCATAATGCCGTTGGGTATTTTATGTGCCATATTTGCAGATTAACAACATCGTTTGTTATTTCAAAGCATTTTCATGGACCATGCAATCAATTGAGCGTAAACTGAGTATTTCCAAATCATCCGTGATTGATTATTCCCCAGGCAGTCATACTTTAGAGAAGAGCAGTCCCTTAAGCTAGTGCCGAGACGGCCATGGGTATGAAGTGTCAGCGATTTCATTTTCTTAGCCTCAGCTATGAAGACGGGTGGCCAGACCTCTCCCTCGCCGTCCCTCATAGCTGAGAATAAAATTAGTGCCACTTGTAATAAAATTTTACGTAAATGAAAAACTTGCTTTATTTTCGTCTAAAATTTTCAACATTATTTTAAAATATCATATTAAATATAGCTGTTTTTGATTTACGAATGGCAAAGTAATCTCTGCAATGTTGCTTAGTTTTAAACTTTTAAGACATTTACTTTATGCAAGAAACTGAAGTCACTACAGAGTAATTCTTTCTCGGTTTTAATACTTTGTACTCATGTGAAAAGTTGAAAAGCATTAAGTCAGTAACTGTAAGGTTTGTTCATGCCACCTGAAATGAGTGATAAGAAGCAAATTATCATCTAATTATTTGCAGTCTTATGTGCCGCAAATGCATTAATTGAATACATTGAATGTATTTCAATGCTTAGAAAATATTAACCTAAATGCCAAATCTTGTAATTAGTGCTTTCTGTTGATCCGGTGTTGAAACATAAGGCATCAACTGATGGTAGACCAAAACCAAGCCATAATCATAACAATGACCAGATGATCGGTCAGCTAAGATGCAGCTGTGCTTAAAATATATATGACAAGTCTAGTGGAGGTCCCACATGTGAATTAAACCAGATGACATACACTGCATATCAGAGGTTTATATTATATATATAAGCGTGTGTGCGTGAGTGTGTGTCTGCGTGTGTGCGTGGGTGTGCATGTGGGTGTGCGTGTGTGTACCTTGTAAAAAACTTAAAAAATCACGCCATGCATTGGAAACTCTTACTTAAGTGATGGAATAGGCCTACTTGCTTAAGATTTAAGTAAATGAGTTGTGGTTTTTGAAACTGTTTCTTTTCTTATTTTGCTGCTTATACAGATGAGGCAGAGGCAGAAGCAGAAGCAGGCGCAGCTCCTGGCGACGTTTTTGCTAGGAAAAATGGTAAAGTATCTGGTCGAAAGATTTGGGTAATGGCGTATTGTAACTGGATTTATCTGCTCCTCTGCTCAATCATTCACCTCTGACGTGATTTACAACACTTTGCTTGCCTGCCATTATGAATGCGATTGGTGGATCAAGGGAAAATTTCTGCTAGCCTTTTTTAATCGTAATCATGGTCTCGTGATTTTTGCAGTGTCCAAAGAATTAGAAATCGCAGGAACCACCTTATTCGCAGATGTCGAGTCAAAAATAGTTCTTGCCCACTCTGGACCACTTCAGGTTCATTAGCTTCCATGAAATCATCTTCATAATTTCATTTGGTCTCGAACTGAGCCGGGTAGTGTGCCATAGTTTGCAGATGAACATCTCCATTTGTCATTTTATAGTTTCCCCATTTACCATACTATCAACTGATCCTAGACTGAGCAATTCCAATTCATCCGTGACTGATTATTCTCCAGGCAATCATTTGCATCAATTACATACAGCATACTTTATTAGAATTTTTAAAGTAGCAAACACTTGTGTCATGTATTGAGTAATAATCAAGAAAGAGGGGCCAAGGTTAGTATAAGCTAAATATTAGCTTTTCTTGGCTCCTGTTGCAAAGTACTTGCTGATACTTGACTATGACTGTAATACTTGTTTTGTGCAATAAACAAATTCAATTCAATTTAATCTTTTCGTAAATAAGTAACACGTGCTGTTGTCTTTAGATACTCGAAGAAGAAGTGTTACAACGGATTCTGGTATTCTGGGTTCCAAAGCAGCAGGTACTTGCATGGCATTTGCATGGCATTTCTTATGGCTCAGAATAACCTAGGTGTCACCTGTATTATGACCATTTTATGTCAGCGAGAAAATTTACTTTATTTATGTCGAGTCAAAAAAATTTAAAATTATTTTTAAAATTTCAAATTAAGACACGACTTTAGAAAGCTTTCAAGTATTTTAGGCCTACTTAGACTGAGAAAGTTATCTATATAAGCATGTATGGTAACTTTTCAGTATTAAAATTTTAAGACGTTATTTTATCCAAGAAACTTAAAAGTCACTACTGAGTAATTCTTTGCTCATTTTTGATTCTTTATGACTTTAATATATGAAAAGTTGAACAGTATTAAAACAATGCCACCTGAAATGAGGCATAAGATGATAAGAATTACATTTTATGTAGTTATTATAGACCTAATGTGTCAGACATGCGTGGAATGACTGTCTGGAATGTCTTTGAATGCTTAGAACATATTCACCTAACCAGGTGCCAAATCTTGGTTGTTCTCTGAAGTGTGTGATAATTATTCGCGCATGCATTATTGAGCGTGAACTAAGTCTTCCCTCTGTCCCTAGTAATTGTAATTGTAATCAGTAACTTCTGTTGATGATCGGTGTGCTAAGATGCACCTGTGCTTGAAATCCATTATGACAAGTCTAGTGGAGATCGCAGATGTGACTGACACAAGAATATATACACTACAAATCGGCGCAAATATCCTGTTCAACCAACTTTCAAAATCATGTCATGCATTAGAAACTCTTAAATAAGTGTTTGAATACTTGATTAAGATTTAAATTAATGAGTTAAAGTTTTTTAAACTGTTCCTGTTCATAACTTTGCCACATATGCAATTAAACAGGTGCTGCGGAGAAAGAAAAAGAGGCAGATGCAGCTGCTGGCGAAACTGTGGATGAGTCAAACGGTAAAGTATCTGGTCGAAAGCTTAAACTCATTAATAATATTCCATGGCCTTCTAAAGATTTTCTGCAATAGCTTAATCGAATTCTGTAGAGATTTGTTGGAGCTTATCTATTGAATTCTATGTCGATGTTATCATAAGACATAAAGCATCAGTCAATGGTACCTTCGTGTGAAATAAGTCAAAATCAGACTTAGGTGGAGAAAGCTGGTTTCAGTCTGATAGGTCAAAGACACACAAAATCCTGATATATGGTGTGAAGCAAAGTGAATCAGTTGAGTTTTGAATGGCATTTGAGATCTGACCAAATGCACACAAATGGTTTGAAAAACACCATTAATGCCAGGAGCATAATTATGGGCCTGCAGAGCCCACAACTGCATAGATGCTTGGGCTGGAATCTGAAAATAGAATCTGAAAATATGGAGTCTATCAGGGCCTGATCAGGGGCGAATCCGGGGGGGGCAATCCGGCCATGGCCCCCTTTTGATATTTACACAGGCGTTTTTTATGTTTACACAGGACGTCACAGAGCGTGGCCTCCCCTTAGACGCAGATGAGTAAATTGTACACAGGACATGCCCCCCCCCCCGTAGACGTAGATGAGTAATGACTAAAAAAAAGGTCTTAACTTTTTTTGTGAGATGTATGTATTATTATTTTGCCCCACCCCCCGACAAACATTCTGGATCCGCCCCTGGTCCTGATAAAGGAGGTGCACCGAACAGATGCACTGCGATGGACTTGACGTTTTGAAGCTATGGCACTGCCAAGAGCCCAACAATTATGGTGTAAGACTCTGCAGGGATCAAAAACCGTTTGTGTAAGAATATATATATATATATATATATATATATATATATATTGTATTGTATCTAGAAATTTATAAAGCTCCTCTCGCAGAATAACTATTCAGAGGCGTTCTCAGCACAGAAGCCCAGAGGAAACAGAAATGCTTTAAGGCAACGCGAGACCGATGAGGAAAAGTCAGTCAGGGGCCATCCACATATTACGTACGCACTTAGGGGAGGGGGGTCGGATTTTGGCGATTTTGCGTACGGGTGCGAACGGGGGGGAGGGGGGTAACAAAATGTGTACGTACCCAAAATAAATTTCTAATTATGACGTCTACATTAGCCTATTTATAACTCTGTATTATCACCTCTAGCTTCCCTATATGCAGAAAGGATAATGAGGGAGGCAGGTTTTGATGATGAGGCGGAGGGTGTGAGGATAGCTGGAAGGATAGTGAACAATTTAAGGTATGCGGACGACACAACACTGCTGGCGGAAAAAAAGGAGAAACTGAAGGATAACATCAGAAGGCTAAAATGTGCTAGCGAGAAAGCAGGAATGTACTTTAATATAAAAAAGACGAAGATAATGACCACTGAGAAATGGAGTTATTTTGAGGTAGATGGAGAGGAGATAGAGGTGGTATCAAGCTTCTGTTTCTTGGGGGCCATGATGGAGAGTGAAGGTGGATGCGAACGAGAAATACGACGGAGAATTACATTGGGGAAGACGGCAACGCAGGGACTGGAAAAAATATGGAAGGACAAATCAGTGAGTTTGGGAACGAAGACAAGAATTGTTAAAGCAATGATCTTACCAGTGGTGCTTTACGGATGCGAAACATGGACAAAAACCAAGGCATTGGAGAAGAAAATTGAGGCATGTGAAATGTGGATCTGGAGGAAAATGTTGAGGGTTTCTTGGACTGAGAAGAGAACTAACGAGGATATCCTGGAAGAAATAGGACACTGGAGAGGGAGTTTGACGTTGGGGCAGAGAGCGTCCAGGCAGAAGATGTCATACTTTGGACACGTGATGCGTGCAGATGGGCTGGAAAAGGAGATGATGTTGGCGTGTGGGGAGGGCAGAAGGAGGAGAGGACGACCAAGGAGGAGATGGATGGACGAGATACAGGAGGCATTGAAGATGAACATCTCGGAGCTGAGAGAGGCAACGAGAAATCGGAGCACATGGAGAAGGTTGACCATGACAGTCGCTAGGATTCAACGAATCGACAGCACAAGGTGACAAGGTGATTATCCTATAGTCGTCCCATGGCATTTTATTACATTATATAAAAGCCATGTGCAGTTATTCTGTGCTGTGAACGACACCGATAATTTGTCTATATTGGCCCTTCAATAATCTGGCCTAAAGTGCAGACAGGCTGCCTGGAGACACTTTCTGCAGCTGGTCATCGGGGGAGGGGTGCGTCAAACGTACGTACTCAGGGGGGGGGTGGAAGAAAGTACGCTTGCGAACAGGGGGGTCCAATTTTCCCGGATTTTTGTGTACGTAATATATGGATGGCCCCTCATTAGTTTGGCCCTGAGCAGAGGGGGAAGGTCATTCCAGATCGTGGAACCCACTGGGGGCCTACAGCAAACGCCCGGTGCTGGGCCAAGGCAGTTTTAGCCCTGGCAACAAAAATATCAAGCCGCTTCACCGAGCGTACACCTACATATGAAGATTCCTTATATACAAGGAAGTTCTTCATTCAATGCAACTAATCAGAAGTTCTTTTTGCGATTACTCTTAATTCTAGTGTTTATTCAAATATATCATACCTT
The DNA here is from genome assembly GCA_963556255.1 of Allolobophora icterica. Taxonomy (NCBI): domain Eukaryota; kingdom Metazoa; phylum Annelida; class Clitellata; order Crassiclitellata; family Lumbricidae; genus Allolobophora; species Allolobophora icterica. The sequence goes on along the minus strand of CAUVYU010000045.1, from coordinate 33,055 downwards.
AAAACGATTCACCTTGAGAATTTACTATCAGGCCTCTTTGCAGCTACTTTTGTGGTGACTTCTTACAGACCAGGTTTGTTTTTCAAGACTTGATGAACTTGTGATACCCAACATAGCTATGGAGTTAGTTACAGAGCGACTCAGTTCATCGGGAAGTTGTAGTAAATATATAGGGCATGGAATAGTTAAATCTTGTAACAGACTGCACAAAAGCATGAGTAGAATTTGTACCACATGTTGGTCTGGGGAGCAAAAAAGCTAATGATCATATATTTTGCATCACATTTTTAAAACTAAACCAGGCAAACTTATAACAAATACACTCGGGAAACGTATTTTGAGGCATATCTGCTTCCCAGATTTAGAACAGATTCCAGAGGCGCGTTTACAGAAAATGGGGCCCTACGCGCAATTTTGGGGGCTCTTCTGAACGTGTAGACCTAGTCACTGAGGCGATTGATCGCATTTCCGAATCAATGGATAACCACAAGCTAACCTTGGGCGCTTTTGTTGATCTCTCCAAAGCTTTTGACTCGATTCGTCGTGATATTTTTTTGGATAAACTTTATCACTATGGTATCCGTGGCCTACCCTTGAGCTGGTTTAAATCCTTTATTTCTGACTGATCTCAATATGTTTCTTATGCTGGTTCGACCTCTGACCTTCTCCTATCCTCTATGGCATAGTTCGAGAATTCGTGACTTTCGGTTTTAAAATTCGTAAAAATTCGCGAATTTTTGGTCTATTTTTAAATTCGTAAAAATTCGCAAAAATTCGTTGGGCCATTGTTGAGCCTTTTTTACATTGACAGTGGCGGTTTGGAAAAACAGCGTAAGCAACAACAAATACATGTGATGACATCACGATTTGTTGTGTTAAGCTTCTGCTTAGAATTTAATGTAGGCCTAAAATTCGGTTCTAGGACGTTTGGTCAAAGGACGGTTGGTCAACGGACGGTTGATCACGGACGATTGGTCAATGGACGATTGGTCAAGCGGACTGTTCGTCAAGAGGACTGTTGATCAAGGGTCCTTTCGTCAAGAGGACGGTTGATCAAAAATTTTAATTTTAGATATTGGAGACGCTTTTAAAATATGTCAGTTCTCTTATCAGTACAAACAGATTATACGATAACCCTTTGAAATCGACGACCACTAATTATCCCTAGACAGACGAACCGACCGACCAGTTACGCCATTACAAAACCAGGAAATATCGTGACTTGGTCGTAACAGTCAGTTGGGGGATATGGAAGAGCGAACGTGCTAATATATCTTCATTTGTCTCACAATTAGGTACCTTCGTGTTTTAATTATTTGACTACATTTGATATAAAAACTACTACATTAAAGTGTATCATTTTGAGGAATAACAATGCCTATCTGCTTTTTAACAATAAACTTTTTAACCACATAGTTTGCTTTATAAACTATAAACTTTATAACCTCATTGATACTTTATAAAACGTCTCCTGTTTATACAAATATTTCTTGAACAACCTCATCGATTTTTTGATCAACCGTCCTCTTGACGAAAGGACCCTTGATCAACAGTCCTCTTGACGAACAGTCCGCTTGACCAATCGTCCATTGACCAATCGTCCGTGACCAACCGTCCGTTGACCAACCGTCCGTTGACCAAACGTCCGCATACCTAAAATTCGATATAAAAGTTTATTAAGTAACAAGCTAATTTAATTAAAATCTACTTTTTTAAAGATGAAAGAACGTGGACCGGAGTGGAAGTACTGCATATGTAGAAATTTTGGAGGAGAAGGAGATTGTAATCCAAAAACACAGCACTTGTTGTTTTGTGACAAGGAATTTGCTGGTTGTTCTGCCCGAATTCCGGAGCATTTGCATGGCGAAAATACAGAAACCAGAGTCGAGTTGGAGCAGTGGACTGTTCCTGACTCAGAATCAGAGGACGATGAAGTAGAAGACACAGCTCGGTGAATGTTGCCAACTCTTTTTAACCATGTTTGGTTGCAAGCTGTGTTACTAACTGACTGGTCACTGGAGCTGCTTGGGGCACTAGTGGTTTTTCGTTCTGCTGACTGACACTCACAGTCACACGCCTCAACTATAATAGAATTTGAAGTTCAAGACTCCAAGTAGAACAGTAACTGAATATCAGTACTATTATGTTGCTAGTCAGCTATCTTTTACGGCTTATTGATTGATTGCCTGTGACATTGACATTTACTTGCTGAAAAAGTTGAAAAGTATACAAATTTTAAAATTCGTTGCCATGGCAAAGAATTTTATTATTTTACAAATTCACGAATTTTTACGAATTTTAAAACTGCAGTTTTAAAATTCGTTAAAATTCGTGAATTTCTAACATTCTTAAAATTCGTAAAATGCGAATTCTCGAACTATGCTCTATGGTGTTCCCCAGGGATCCATACTTGGCCCTCTATTATTTCATATCTATAGTAATGATGTTTCTTGCTGTTCTAAGGTCCTTACTTTTATTCTCTTTGCAGACGACACCGCTGCACTTCTTTTTTCTATCGAACCTGTTCCTTTGTTTCAGAGCATGGCACTTGAGCTTAGTAAACTCTCCAACTGGTTTCATGCTAACTTTCTTATGCTCAACATCAAAAATCTTTCAGTAGACCTAGAACTATTGTTGCTAATTCTACTACTCCTCCTCTTTTCTTGAACTCTATTGAACTCAAGCGTGTCGCTAGCACAACATTTTTGGGTATTATTCTTGATGAGCACCTGACCTGGCCTGACCATATTCAACTGATCACTAATAAAGTTTCAAAAATATCATTGGCACTTTCAGATGGAAGCTCCCTACCCGGATACTTCGTAGTTTATATAATGCCTTAAATTTGTACTACCTAGATCTAACCTATTGCACTACTGTCTGGGCAGGTGTTTCTAAAAACCGACTCGAACCGTTATTCCTACTCCAAAAGAGGCTTGTCAGAATTATTCTGAATACCAATCATATTGCCCACAGCCCTCCACTATTTAAATCTCTTAAAATTTTCTCACCATATACGAGGTTATGCTCCATCTAATATTCGCCTCGGCGTTTATTATAGTCAACTTTTCATGACCAATTCTGCCCTTCATCATTATGATACTCGTAGGCGTCACGACTACCGTTCTGTTTTATCCAGAATCTCAGCCCGCTCTTCCTCTGTTCGTGTAATGGGACCCAACATTTGGAGTTCGATTGACCCTACCATACGTGCCACACCATCCCTTTCCTCTTTTAAGTTTTCCTATAAGTCAGCACTGGTTAATCAATATTTATAATATTTGTTTTCAGCCCTAATCTTCCTTGCTCTGACATTTATTCTCTATTTGATCGCAATTTTATTTATATGCTCTCACGTATACCTCGTCATCTATCACCAAATAATGTTATTAATTTCTGCAGCTATGTTAGGCCCCCTACTAGTTTTTCTACTCCAGTATACACTCATGGGGATGACTCGATAAGCAGATCCTGCTTCTTCTCATCAGTCTCATCGAACTTACAGAACTTGAACCATTATTTTTCTACTCCTTGCTTTAACCTCGTTCCTTATTACCTGCATCTAGTTTGGTACAGTCTTGTTGGCAAGACCTTAAACCTCAAGACCAAGACTTTGAACCTCAAGACCAAGACTTTGAACCTCAAGACCAAGACCAAGACTTTGAAACTCAAGACCAAAACCGAGAATAAGACCCAGAAAATCGCAACCATATCATATTCAAGCAAAACAACTCTAAATGCAGACTGCAGAGAATTACGAAATCGTATTTACAAAAGTCCTTCATGCGATATGTTATTCTAAATGCCTGTTGCATTTTATAAAAACCAATGCGCTCAGAATTTTCTGACCAAGACGTGAGTTGTGGGGCCTCATAAAAGTTATGCCATGTGAAAAAACCTTCTACAGGTGCTGAAATCACTGGCACACAGAGCAGCTTTTCAAGTACCGGATGTAAATATACAAATAATTGTGGGTCGACTTTGAAATCATTCCATGATAAATAGCCGGCAGTCAAAATAATTGTCTAAAACACCAGTAAAGCCTCATTTACACCGTGTAAATACTAAAGCAATTGTATTAGTAATTACTGGATAAATTTAACAAACCTTAAATTTTTAAAAGTCTTGGTCTTGGTCTTGCAAGACCAAGACTTTGAACCTCAAGGCCAAGACCTTGAAACTCAAGACCAAGACCAAGACTTTTGGTTTCAAGACCAAGTCCAAGACTTTTAAAAACGAACTCGAGTGCACTCGAGACCAAGACCTTGGTCTCGAGGACAAACAAAACTGGTTTGGTCACTTACATAGTTGCATGTTTTTTTCACTAATTTGTGTTATCTGATTTAACTACTGCATTCACTCTGCTCTCTTTGTATCTATTTCTGTTTATTTTGCTGTTTTGCTGATTGGTTGTTTTGTTGACTTTAATAAATAGATAATAATAATAGTCTGAAACTCTGGTGGTGTTTAGTCAATCATGTGCGAAAACCCACGAAGTTGAACGTGAAGCCGTTTTTGTGAGTGTTATTGACCCTGTAATTATGGTTACTTAAAGAAGCAATTTCAAGAAATGTGACGGTATTTGGTTTAATGTTAGATTTTATAATTGAAAAATATTTTCGTTCGTTTGGGGGCCCTCGAAGATGTGAGGGCCCTAGGCGCGCGCCTACGTGTAAACGCCCCTCTGACAGATTCCATATGACAAGAAAAAGAAGATTCAGATGAGCTAAAACGAGCTATAGTCACTCAAAACTCTGGTTCAAGTGTATTAATCTGAATCTGTTGTTGGTAAGTCAGCACTGTAGAGCAGAACTGTTTCTGATTATACAATATTGAGTTTATCATTATTGTTCAGCGCTGGCTGCTTCTTGTGATTTTCAGATTACAATGATTATTCATAATGCCTGTATGCCCGTGTGTAAATAGGGATTTTGAGTTTTTCTAGTGGTCTTACAATGGATATAATTGTGGTCATTGTTTTTGAATAATATGAATATTTCAAGTTTGAGATGTTTTGAGATTTAGGGTAGTGATTATAAGCTTTTGTTGCATTCTTGTTGTTTACTTACAGATGAGGCTAGTAACGAAGGTGAGTGGCGAGACTACTCTAGTGACGAGATGGATATCATTAATCGAGTACAACATTATCTTTCTTCTCGCTGCAAAGGTCAATACCAGCATCCAATTTTGAGTTTTAGTTTTAATAAAAGCTTCAAGATTTTACAAACTTGGAACTGGGTGACAAATTGTTTATATAATTGCCTTGCATCTCTCTCCATGATTCTCACATGTTTTGTGAAATTGGCAGTTTGATGTACCCGCAGGGAGACCTTGTCCACTTGTTGGTTTGCTGTGCTATGATTGCACATCAGGTAAAATAGGCTTAGCCTTCAAACATTGCAACTGATATGAATAGGCATGTAATAATGACCTTACCTTACATTTTATATGCAAAAAATGACTAAAGACAGAGTAGACTGCACGGTTTATAACACACTGGGAGATTTTTGAATGGTTACACGCTGGCACGAAGATCACAAAGACGAGGTTTGACGCCCGCTAGATCCATAGGGTTGTACCAGCCTTCATTCCCTAGGCGGCGATTGTGAAATGAGCAGTAGGACAGATGAGCGCATTGCATGCAGCTATACAGTTAAATTCGACTTATGTTAAACTTATTATCTATCGTCCGTTGCTACTATATCATGTAATCGTATTGCGTACTTGTCAGTTTGAATGAATAAGCGAAGATTATCATTATTATTAAATAATATAGTGCAGCTATTTATAGCTGATATGGAAGTCCATAAAATATCTAATACAGTCTTTTCCCGTCAACGCCTTTCAACTCCCTACAAACCTGTCAGCTTCGTCAGCTATTCACCATCCTACCGTCCAGGTCTACTCGCTCTTCATCATATCTTTATCTCGGCCTTTGGTTTCTTCCTCTCTGAAATTCTGCAACCGTTCCTTAGTCTATGCTGCACCAGTTCTTTGGAACGAACTTCCAAGTGATCTCCGCCAGTTTGATCATCTTTCTATCCCACCTCTTAATTTCACCTCTCCTCCGCTCGCACTTTCATCTGCTACTTTTCACTCCTATTGTATCTTGATTCTACTCATGTGCCACCAATGACCATCATCATCACCGATTACCACCGCAATACCATGCTGTCTTCTCGGCTAGACCTCCCCGGATTCTGACCTGGAACGGACAAACCAATCTGGCTTGGCGGGCTTGATATGATATACCACCGATGAATAGGCCTAAGCTGGTCTCCCTGACGCGGCTTTGATGTGGCGATGAGAAATTTCGAAGATTGTATATTTACATTACATACAGTGATACTCTCAACCCAGACACGACAAACCAATGAAATCTCAAAACCTTTACCTTATTTGAATTTACTCTATCATCCTGTTCATTTTTTATTCTTCGTCACTCAGTCCGACTCTGCTGAAGTTCAGTTTGAGTTCTGCTATGTGTGTTGAATATGAAGACACAGCAGGTATCAAAGTAATTGATAAATGTAAAAAGTCACCACAGGAGCAATATTTTGACAGACTTCTAACTTGCTGGTTTAAGTGGTTATATAATGTGTCTATGTATATAGTTTCCCAGCTCTGTGTGTCCATGGTAAGATAAACGCTCTGGAATGTCTGCAGTGTGCTTCAGACGAACCCGATGGATGCGCAAGGGCTATCTGGAATGTGCATCGGGCGAGTCAGATTCATGTGCACGAGCTATTATCGGGCGAGCCCAATGCAGGCGCACGGGCCGATTCAGGGACACGGGCTGCGCTGTGGAATGTAACTCATGCTGTCTAAGGCCTGCATCGGGCGAATGCAGGCACACGAGCCCTGTTAGCCTACATGCTAGTTTTGTGTTGCACTCTCGCGTTCGCGAAACAGACACCCCGTCATATATGACGGGCAAGTACTCTAGTTTATCAATATTGTTCACTGCTCGCTGCAGAAAGCGCTGCTGGTGAGTTTCATAAATTTTCTTTTAGGAATTACAAAGGTTATTCATTACGTCTGTATGCCCGTGTGTAGATAGAATTTTAAGTTTTTCTAGTGGATTTACAAAGGATCTGATCTTTAGCATAGCATGATTATTATATGTTTGAAATGTTTATGAGATTTAGAGTATTGATTTTAAGCCTGTGTTACACTTGTAGACGTAGGTGTCACTGCTGTAAAGAGACAAATCTTGAAACATCTACGATCTTTAATTTCTTCAGACTGCAAAGGTCTGTTCCAAGAATAAATTTTGAGTTTGACTTTTAAAAAAGCTTTAAGATTTTACCACTGTGAAGCTGAGTGACAAATTGTTATTACAACTGCCTTGCATGTCTATCCATGGTTCTCACGTGCCTGAAATTGGCAGCTGGATGTACCCACTGGGAGATCTTGCTCACTTGTTGGTTTGTGTTGTATGATTGTACATCAGGTAAAATAGGCTTAGCGTTGATACATTGGAACTAAAAGTTAGAGGCACGTAATAACTACCTTACCTTACATTACACATAAAGAAATGACTAAAGAAAGAGTAGACTGCAATGTTTATAACAAACAAATAATGTTATACAGTTTTTCATAGCTTATTATGGCATTCCATATATATCTAATACTGTGAAGCTTTGAATACAGCCATGACAATCCAGTGAAACCCTCGATACTTTAATTCTATTCGAATATGCTCTCTTGTCCTGTTCATTTTTACTCTTCTTGAATAGTCTGACTCTGCTGAAGTTGAGTTTGCGTTCTGCAATATGTGTTGAATATGAAGTTATGCTTATTGAAATATCTGCAAGATACGTTTTAAAAACTTTTTATAAGTAACGAAATCGAATGTATCTAAAAGACACATGAATCCAGATGCATATACAGGAAATAAGAAGCTTTTGATTATATAATAATTAGGCAATAATCCTATCTATCTATCTGTATTACTATTCTGTTTAATCCCGAGGTACCTCAGATTCCTCAGGAATTAAAAAAACCATTCTGAGAATCCAAATATTATGATTATTACGCATTTATTAAGCTCCTCTATCTAGTGACCAAGCATCAGTTGTTGTCTCTGAGCAACTATGAATGAAGGACTTGCTCCAGGTCTTTACACAGTAGGCCTAACTATCTCAGGGGAGGATCGACCGCGTATTCTCGACATTACAAGGTGAGCACTCTAACCAATCGGCTACCATATCCCCCCAAATATTTAAGATGGTTCGCATGACTTGGTGTTTTTGGGCGCTAAGGAACTACAGACATAATGTCATTTCATTATGTCTAAAGACAAAATCTTGTGCAGAACTTCATTTTTTACTTATCTCATATTAATACTTTTAGTTTTGCTTGCACTTTGATAAGACATTTACAATAGGTATAAAGATTCTTGTCATAGAAAAATGAAAAACATGTGAAGGATATCAAGACTGAATGACGATAAACACCGTGAAGCATAACAGATAACAGACACACATGATATATATTTTGGTTAAGGTGGCTTGACTACTGAAAAGGCTGATTTCTGTGTGCATGGTATTCCAGATCGTGATTATTCTTCTTTTAAAGTGAATTTTCGTTTCTGTGCACAGAGGAATTTGGTCAATCTCACGACGTCGGTGATAAATCTAAAGACGCTGCTGGCCGCCATGTACAATCCGTTGTTCTTCAGTTGTTTCTGCTCGTCTTTGGAGTGTGTTTGACACGGATCGAACTTTGAGCCCAGTGCTTTAAGCAGTGAGGTGACATGTATCATCTAGGATATCTGCAACAATAAAAAATTCTGGTTATTTATGTTTTAATGTTTACGACTCATCTGTTATATACATCAATCTTCGTCCGAACTCCGACACAAAATCCAATCCTTCTGTACTTCAAGCACTAGTGGATTCTAGTGTTAGCGACACAAAAGCATGCATTGGGGGTAATTGTGGCGTCTTTAGATCTCATGGCAGCGACTGCGCGGTTTGCTGCCTCACTTATGGTTGATGTTAGTGCAAGATGTTATGTTGCGAATGTGTCTGAAAATATCAGATCCCACATCTGAGGCACCTTCCGCATAATCACTAGATTATTGTGACGCCGAATGGTCATTTGCAAACTTCTCTGGTGAGGCCCAACGGTACCTACTAACACTCCCCAATCAATAGCCAAATGCTAATCACTAGTTATGTTATTAAAATTCATAACATAATAAATATTAATAATTATTATTATTACTATCACTATTGTTGCTCTCGTTGATTTTGTAGTTTTATTTTACTATTGTTATTTCTGTTATTGTTAATATTTTTTTTGTTTCTTCCCGAGGTACATATAATCCCTCAGGAGTAGGGTGGTCCACAGACACATGGTAAAAGATAAAGTTCAAGCTAGAAACCAGGCCACCCTCTCAGTTTTTTACACCTATCAATAGTATTATTGAGACAAAATTTCAGCTTCCAATTCCAATTGGAAGACGATGCTTATGGACTATGTTACTTTGTCATATACCGATAAATAGACATTAATTGCAGAAATGAGCGTGACGGTATACAAATGCATTTTATTTCAAGATAGATCAAATATTACTGTAATTTGACAACATATGTAATACAAGAACAGTTAGACAGATGGAATTGTAAAATTTCAGTAGGTTTAATGAATTGCAAATGTCCAAAAATGTCAAAAACATCGTCCAGTCCATGAAAATCGAATGTCGATTGTTCTTGTTTTATAATTTCAACACCTGTTACAGTATTTGACTCTAGAAACTGCAAGGCTTTTCAAGCACTGCGTCAACAGCAGCCTTCTTTGTTGTGTGAGTGGGAACAGCTTTCATATTTGCCTCGAGCACTTGGAGAAGAAAGTGCTTTTCTTCTTCATCATTGGTGATGAGGCAGTAGAATTCCTCGAACAACTTCACACCCTCTCAGCCTCTACTGCCTCATTCACCACTCTCAACTGCTGAATAATCTATCTACCTTGCTTATAATCCTCATTCTCGATCCATTTCTCTGGTTGAAGTGTAAAAAAAATCACTCATCTTCACTCATCTTCAGGTAAAATCACCCAGAAAACCCTCCTTCAGTACCTTAGCATCACTTCTCACCTGCTTTCACCAGGCTTTGCAGTCATTCTGTCGACAATCTTCATTTTATCTCTTACAGGAAGTTGGTCTTGCAGTCATTCTGTCGACAATCTTCATTTTATCTGTTACGGGAAGTTGGTCTGAGAACACAGCCTCATCTGAAAGGTACCACAAGTGGTTTTCTAGGACCTTCCTGGCAGCAACGCTAACTTAACAGTCAATAGACTCATATTGTCCTAGACCAATCCAAAGTGACAGATCTTGTTCTGGAGCTTCAGCAGCAAGTGGGTCTTTGTCCAAGGCTTTGCGTAAAACAGGGCACCAAACTTAAAAAATCAATGAATCTGAGTTTCTTCATGAATAGATCAGGTTGATCGCGACAAATGTAGATTTTGATTGCGTACAGTAACGTGGCCATCCAATGTGCTTGGTGAATTGGCCCAGGGCTCTCCAGTGAATTATTGAAGACTGACTGTGATCCTTCTGCCCTGCCACTTTCGCGTAACAGAGTGCGTAAGAAAGCCAGGATAGAGCATGCTGAAGCTGTAAGATCTGAATTTGTACCAGATTAGCCACTGGTACTACACTGGGTTGGGCAGACCCTGCCTAAGATCTTTGGAGCAGGAAATGTAGACCACCTGCCAGTGCTGGTTTCCGGTGATGCCGGTGATTCTCACAGTGGTTGTCCTTCAAAGGACAACCACTGTGAGCTCAATGAGCTCTTGGTAGTACTGTTGTCTCTGATCTCTGAATCTGACTTTCTTTCAGCAAACTCCTTGAGAAAACTGACGCTGTTTCATGGGGGGCTGCAGTGCCGGATATGACTTACAGTCCTCGGAAGTTGACACATGTCACACCTTCCCAGCAGCTTTAAATATTTTGAAGATTGGAATTTATGGAGAACAGGTGGACTGCAGCACAAGGTGAATACTTTGGCTAAAATCAATTCCATTACATGATGACGGCAGGCCAACCACAAGAGCTCTCAGCTTATTTGTCTTCCAGCAGAACACACAATCCGTTGAAATGCCCAGTGTTGACAGACATTGTATCAAAGCTCATGGCTTGAACCTTGTCAACTTTGAGCTTTCACAACTTCAGAAGAATATGAACGACCATGAATTCATTGCATCCTGTCCCAAAGGCTAATTTGGGCACAAAGAGGAGCTTATTCGCACCATCACCGGAAACCAGCACTGGCAGGTGGTCTACATTTCCTGCTCCAAAGATCTTAGGCAGGGTCTGCCCAACCCAGTGTAGTACCAGTGGCTAATCTGGTACAAATTCAGATCTTACAGCTTCAGCATGCTCTATCCTGGCTTTCTTACTCACTCTGTTACACGAAAGTGGCAGGGCAGAAGGATCACAGCCAAGCGCTGCAGCAATTGTAATGTAAAAATTCACTTCTGAAAACATGTCAGCCCTAAACACAGGAAGTAGGCACCATGACCTTCAACAAGAACTGTACACTTTTTTGTTTCAAGTACCAGTAAGTAGGTAAGTCTGATAAAACAACATAAACTATTTCAAGCTCATCTCCATGATAAATGTTGACCAAGTTATACGGCATCGAGATATACAGCAAATACTACTATATGGTAATATTTATTTGTCATTGAGCACTATCTTCCAGTTGGAATAGGAAGCTGAAATTTTGTCTCAATAATACTATTGACAGGTGTAAAAAACTGAGAGGGTGGCCTGGTTTCTAGCTTGAACTTTATTTTTTTGGACCACACTACTCAGGAGTCTAAGCAATTATACTAGGAGCTGTTGTTGAATGTCTGAAAAACCAGGCCTCGTCCACCGCAACATTAGTGAATGAGACATGAAATGCGATAATATTGTTAATATTATTATTCAGATAATTATTATTATTATATTGCTTGCTGTAAAATGTGATTGTCGTAAACATGACTCATTCGTCAACTTCAATTTCAACCTTAAAGCAATACCCTGAAGCTCTGCATTGTGGCATTTTCAGAGAAGTAACGACTAGCCATTTGTTTCGGATAATTTTACTAAAGACACTTTTGTGAATTTGTGTAGAGATAACGAAGCTGTTTCACCGTTGTTTTAGATTTCGCCACTACGTATTTCGGGTCTATAGTTTTTCTTTTCTTCCCAACCACATATACACACATTTAAAGGTGTTCTGTGGTCAAAATCACTAGCAGTTTCTTCTTTGTTCCAAACGCCATCTTAGTCACTTGGAAGAAGGTTTATTGCAAATAAATTAACAATTTTAGTGAATGGAGCAGTGATGCGTCAGATCTGGTTGTTGATTTTAGCTAAAGGGAAGTCCAGTTAAGAGGGCTTCACTGGAGATGAACGAAATGATCAAGGTCTTGCACATGGAAGAGAAAATCAACGCACCAGTAAAAACGCTTTCCGGCGGTCAGAGAAGAAAGCTCAGCGTCGGAATTGCTCTAATTTCCGGATCCAAGGTAAACCATCACAGCATCTTCACAATACTCCTCACTGCAAAAACTGTTCTTTCTCTGTCGCTATTTCCACTTGATGGCACAGTCTTCCTTACCATGCGCCACGAGACATTGAAATCACAGCTCAAGATTTATCTTTTTATCGTTTTAATGTATTTATCTTTTAAATTATCTCTGAAACAGGTCATTGCCTTTTTTAAAACTCAGTTGCAGCTACCTTTACTAAAGGCCTTAGCTGAGCTACGGCGCTATATGAATTTTATTATTATTATTAGTAGTAGTAGTAGTATAGTATTTTTGTATTTTATTTCGGTAACCAAACATTGCAAGGTTACAAAAACATATAATGCATATGATCATTTAACATAATTTGGCTACACAGGAGACCCAAAAGGGGTCGTAGATCCCGCTACCAGGGCCACCTGGGTAGTAGTGCAGTTTGATGAAAGCAGTCGATATAACATCATTCGATATGCAGTGGTAATATTATAGGTCTACTTAACTAAAGATTCGATAGTCCATCATTAGAAAAGCAATTATAACATTAAACTTACCTAATGACTCGATAGTTCATCATTAGATATGCAATTGTAACATTATCCTTAACTAAACAACTTGATTGATCATCATTAGATAAGCAATTGTGACATTATACTTAACTAAAGACACAATAGTTCATCAATAGATATAAAATGGTAACAACATACTTAACCAAAGACTCCCAAAGACTACCAAAGTAGTAGTAGTAGTAGCAGTAGTAGTAGTAGTAGTAGTAGTAGCATTAGTAGTAGAAGTAGTAGTAGTAGTAGTAGTAGTAGTAGTAGTAGTAGTAGTAGTAGTAGTAGTAGTAGTAGTAGTAGTAGTAGTAGTAGTAGTAGTAGTAGCAGTAGTAGTAGTAGTATGAGGACAGATGAAACCAGTGACAGATTACCAGCATGAGACCACGCATCTTCTACACTCTACAGCGCTTGTATAAGTAAGTAAGTATATTCTTTATTTTTATCGAGTCCTGTTGCTAGTTGGCCATCCTTGAAATCGTACAATGAAGCTGTTATAATTGCGAACAACTTGGCTTGCGTCAATGTCTGTGCAGAGTGTGGGGGTAGCTTTGATTCAGACATTTAATGAAACAACAAATGAAGATCAGAAGCAGTTCCTACTGCAAGTTGTTGAAAAATATCGAAAGGACTTTTCCCAAATTGCAACCGTGACTCACTTCATCAGATGTAAGTGATTGGACTCAATATGTGAATATCTTGCATCTTGTATTTTGTACCATCTCGAAGCAACCTATGCTTTGAATTACTGTACTAGTTATTATAGTAGTTAATAATAGTAAAAAATCATTCCAAACTATAATAATACGTGAAAGTCAGTGGACGCCGTTTCTGTCAATTTTCTACATCACTTTACTGCTAACACCCGTCTGAGTACAATAAAGTATTAGGTTTTCAGCAACTACGTAATAATATATATCACATTTTGTACAAAAGCGATAAAATATATGCGGTGTGAATGATATAGCCTTGCTATACCTGATATTGAAATATGTGCCCATGGCGAGCATTTTATACTAAAATGAAAACTTAGGACCCCTTGGGAACCCCTAAGCATTTTCTTAAAAAAATGCAAATTTTGCACATATATTACCATCTCACAAATAAACTTTTTGGCTGGTGAGACCTAAGATTTAAAAAAATGTTTTTGGGACACCCTACACCCTAATGTGTATTTATATATATATATATAAATTACTCATACTCGGTCTACATTGTGATTGAAATGCATATATTTTATTTTATTTTTTATTCCGGATATTTCTATAGCGCATCTCGAAGTCTACTACTACTCATAGGCGCTCCCGACTACACCATTTGATACTGTGCCGGAATTTTCACGCCGAAGCGCCACGAGCAATTGCGAGTGAAGGACTTGTCCAAGGTCCGTACGCAGCGGCTAGAGTGGGATTCGAACCTGCAACCCTTCGGTCACAACGCGTCGAACTTACCACTGAGCCACCACGCCCCACAATCATGATCATACTAGAGGAAAACAGTTTTCTCAAAATATTTTAATTTAATTGTCATCAATGAAACAGCGCGAAACATTTTCATCAACAAATCTAAGAAATCGTTTTTCTCGGTTTTGAAAAATGTGGACATAGACCTGCATAATTCTATAGGCCCAAGCTATCACACGAACACACACACACAAACAGACAAACACACTCACGCACCTATGCCTCTATTTCCTGGCTCAGCCTCTGCGGCATGGCGTGTCAACATTCAGTTTGTAATTTAACACATAATATTTTCAATGAAACGTTGTAATTCCTTTTTTCTTTTAGAATGTAGCATATCCTTCCTTTTACGTTTTTCATTGCCATGTGCAGTCGCATTCCAGGCCGACCGCTTTGCATTCTGACTAGTCAGTAGTGTCATTTATCCACGAGCATGATGTGCTGAGTTACAATTCATTGCAGTTTCTGATTCTGGATGAGCCGACATCTGGTATGGATCCAGAGGCACGCAGACAGATATGGGACATTCTACAGAGCCAGAGAAAGGACCGGACTATGATTCTATCGACACACAATATGGACGAAGCCGATATACTGGGTGACCGCATAGCCATCATGTCCAACGGAGAAATAGAGTGCTACGGAACACCCATATTCCTGAAAAACAAATACGGTCAGAGATTCTCAGTTGCCGCTAGTCATCTGTCGATTGCTGCAATGCATCATCGTCGTCATTCTTGTCCATCCTATGGTCCACCACATCACACCACCACCACAACCACTACCACCACCACCACCACCACCACCACCATCATCATCATCATCATCATCATCATCACCATCATCATCGTCATAATCACAACCTCCACCACCACCACTCTCATCATCTTCAAAAATACCAGCATCTAGTTGAATTATTCTACCGAGTAATTTTAAGCAATTAATTGGTCAAATGCCGGTTTTGCTTGCTAACCTTTGTTCTTTCGGACTTTATGACTCGGTGAGCTTACTTAGAGGTATTTTTCTTTTTCACCGTTTTTTCGTGATTGTCTTAAACGGTGACCGGACGTTTAGTATCGAGGTCTTGTGCGACCCAGAAAGACTCGTTCAGATTGAAGGGTTTCAGATTTCTGACAGGACAGTACTAATATCCAGTTGGAAAGTCACAGGTTCTCGTTGCATATGGTGCCAAAATGC
The DNA here is from genome assembly GCA_963556255.1 of Allolobophora icterica. Classification (NCBI taxonomy): domain Eukaryota; kingdom Metazoa; phylum Annelida; class Clitellata; order Crassiclitellata; family Lumbricidae; genus Allolobophora; species Allolobophora icterica. Next base: position 17,313 of record CAUVYU010000045.1, on the reverse strand, counting down.
TATTTTGATTACCATCTACATCCAATTTTTCCGCTGCGAAAGTGTCTCCTCTCAGACCCTGTGGAAGATGGAAAATAGATGACCACACGAAACGTTGTCTACTATCTGTAAGTGACAATTTCGGCTGAGATTCTTGTGTAGGCTGTCCAATCGGTTGTTTTCCGGAAAGATCCTGCACCTCCATTTCCGGTTGAACGAATCCTGCGCGGTTGCGTTGAGCCACAGGTGAGGAAGCTAGCCATTCTGCTGCTTTAGGTCCTGAATTCTAATCCAGAGGAGGAAAGGTCGAGAAATCATAGGCTTCATTATAGGCCTCATTTACCCCGCAGCGGTTCGCTGCGTCTTGCATTACCAGGTAGTACCAAGGTCGACGGGAGTGATATATCCGCCTGAAGTGACCTATAATCGATGACCGAGTCAACACATGTCCGAGTATCTTTCAGAGAGAGTGATCTTCCGATTAAGGTCCGATTGCTTTACAACACTCTTCTTACCGTTTTTGTTACCTTCCATTTGATATATTCTATGTCGAAATAAGCCTTAAAAGGTATATCTGCTACCTCGACCAAAACGCCTGTCCGTTCTGCGACCTCTGGCGACCGATCAGACATCCGTGACATTTTAGATAATTGTTTAATACAGATTGACAAACATGTAGAGAAATCAACTAATGCAATTCTGAGTAGCTAGTGCTATCAATAGGCCTACCACTAAGAGTAATCACTTGATAATTTGGAGTAAGGGCCGAAGTGTGGTTACCTTGTTGCTCAAACTTGCGTTTAGTTCCCCAATAAACTTTCAAGCGAACCTTATCGAAGCGCAATCGATCGTTCGTTGAAATCGGTCGTTTTCTAGTATTTATGTATTCTTAGCACAAAGCCGTAAAACAAGACAGACGATGTATTTCCTCGTCGAACTGAACATATAACTTCTGTAATTTGACGAAAGAATTTATATAATGCCACATCCGGATAAACTATGTATATCCGACTTAGTTCACAAAGAATGCCTCACTTCTCCATACTATCTTACAAACAAATATTTGCCACTCCGACTGACGGACAGACGATGACTGTTTCAAGCGACGGACAGACGGCAACTCCTGTTGCGGCGCTGGCGAGCTCCTCAGACTCTCTCTCTCTCGAAAAGACAAGACAACTTCCTGCCGGCGCCTAGCGATGACTAATGTCAAACGTTGCCGCGTGGGAAGACCACCTAAGAAGAGACGAGTTTCTCGGCAGCGTCGACGTCGCCAATTAAAATAATATTGACCGGGCTACGTCTTTGAATTAGCCGCTCAAGCGTGACAAACGCACGCCAAAAGCTATTACCCCTCTTCATTGCCGACATAAAGAAACAATACCTGTTGACAATTCGTCGCGGCGTTGTGGGAGGTCGCTTTTATCGACAATAAGATGGCCGATCGAAAGCTATACGCTATACAAAAATGGCGACAGCCGGAAGTGCCTAAGATTGTTAGAAATTCGCTACATCAGTACTAATAATTTACAATTTCTGAAGGTGTTGGATATCACCTGACGATCATAAAGACGTCATCGTGTGATGTGGATCATCTGCGTGATGTTATAAAGTCTCAAATTCCCATGGCCTACATGGTGAGCGATGAGGCTGGGGAGGTTACGTTCGTTCTGCCGGGTAACGAAGCCTCAAAATTCGAGAGACTCTTCGAGACGCTTGAGACTGATCGCGAAACCCTCAGCATCGACAGCTTCGGAGTCTCGGTCACGACAATGGAAGAAGTCTTTCTCAGGTCAGTCTTTCCTATGCAGATTTTATTCTAGTTACAGTTACAGTTAATGGATTTCATTTAGTTATATTGTATTGTATTGTATTGTATTGTATTCGGATATTTATAAAGCGCTTCTAGCGGGAGGGCCATTCAGAAGCGCTCCCAGTGCGATAGACCCCGAGAGAAAAAGCAAGTTTTAAGAAAGGTAAAAGAGGAAGAGACGCTACCTGAGAGAATAGAAGAACGAACAAACGGAGGAAGCCCATTCCAAAGAGCAGGGCCAATGGAAGCAAACGACCTAGATTGAGCCAGTGAAGTCCTGACACGGGGAACGAGGAGGTCCAAACGGTCAGATGAACGAAGAGGACGAAGAGAAGCCGCAGAGTGAGGGCGATGAAATAAGTCACATAAATATTTTGGAGCGAAACCAAGCTGAGCCTTAGAGACAAGGATGAGGACCTTAAATTGGATGCGGGCAGAAAGCGGGAGCCAGTGGAGTTCTTCTGCCATAAAGGTGGTGATATGAGAGAATCGAGGAAGACGGGCAATTAATCTAGCAGCAGCATTGAGAACGGACTGAAGAGGAGCAAGACGGACTTTGGGAAGACCAATGAGGAGGGAATTGCAGTAGTCAAGTCTAGAGCAGACAAATGCATGGACAATTGAAGTGAAAATTGGAGATGACAGAGAGCGACGGATAGCTCTAAGGCGCCTTAGGTGAAAATAGGAAGTGCGAGTGAGTTTGGAAATGTGTTCAGTAAAGGTGAGAGAATTGTCAAGGGTCACTCCTAGATCACGAACTTTATAGTTACTGTTATAGTTAGCACTACTTTAAGTTATAGTTATAGTTACTGGATTTTTATTATAGTTTTAGGTAGTACTCAGTTACTCCGCCTGGTCCGTATGGATTTTACTGACCCTTACTCACTTAAATAGTAACTCCACGTATTTGGAAGTCACATAGGAATTTTAAGGAGGATAATTTAATTCCAAAGTATAAATAAGTTTTATATGAACTAAAACCGTTCTTAACTAAAAAAAACAGTATAAATGGCTAAATGATATCAATAATCATCCTGCAGTCATCTATGTCTGCCTAAAATACATAAAACTGGAATTCCAATTAAGCCCATCATCTCACATTGCTTAACCAGCAATTTACACGCTTATAATACAGCAGTTGCTCAAATTGATTGCTGCCCTCTCGAGAATCTGGATTTCGGAGGAATCTCTCTACGGGACCCTCCTAATCCGCCTTTCGTCTGACCTTTACGGTGCCATGGATGCTGGGTGGATCTATCTTTTGGCCCTCTTTGACGTCAGCTCGGCCTTTGACACTGTTGATCATCACATTCTCCTGCAACGCCTCTGTTTCTTTTGGGCTGACTGGCGGGCCCCCTGAGTGTCTTCGCTTGTCAGAGCGTACTAACTGTGTAGGTTTTAGCTCTTCTAGATCTGGCTGAGTTCCTGGCGTTCCTCAGGGCTCAGTGCTAGGCCCTTTACTTTATATTATTTATACCGCAGGTATTGGCCCCTTGTTGGAGGCATGCGGGTTTCTTCACCAGCTGTATGCGTTCACTGTCGCCATGATGCGGTGGTAACCGCGCCCGTGTTAAGGGGTCTCGGGGCCCTGGAGCACTCTGTCATGTTGAGGCCCCTCCATCCCTTCCCTCCTTCCCTTTCTCCTCCCTCCCTACCTCTCCCTCCCCTCCATCTCTTCCCCTTTCCCTAATTTAGTAATATTCAAATCTTCCGAGACTCCAATCAACAATAAATTCAACAATAGTAGTAAGCACATTTACTATTCGTATAATTACAGAGCAACAGCACAGTGCAAAGTCAGCAAAAGGATTGTCAAATTATTTTACACTAGTCAGTGGTCACATTGGCTTTTTCATCACCAAACTGTTTACGAAAGTGCAAACGGGTTATTATGGATACATAGGGTTGCCAGATACATGGGTAGCCAAAGGAGGACACAGAAAGCCGGAAAGGAGGTCGATTGTAATTTATATTTCCAAAAGTAGCCTATTTTACATAAATAAAATATGACAGAATGACAACAGTGACAGACATATCTTGAAAATACAATAATTTTTTATTACAATAAGCTTACTTTTGAAAAGTATCTGAAAATTACAAACTAGAATTGTAGGCCTACTTTGTATTTTACAGAATGAAACCGTACGGTCTGTAGCTTGTTGTATTTTCACACCAAAGCAATTCCTTTACATAGTATAACTATAGTATTATACCATTTATAATAAATTCGAAATAAACTGATATATTTTCTGCGACTGCATCGTCTTCAGCTTGTTCTGATGAGTAACTGAGATTCATAGCCTCCCAGAACTTCTGATTCTTCAGCCTCATAAGGAACAGACATTGTTTCAAAATGATCGTCGTTGTTGATAGACTGATATACACTTGCATGCATCTCGATCATTTTCATGTACCCTGTCCTCAGGGGCGTAACTTTGGTCTAAAAAAGTGGGGGCTACCAATTTCTTACGTACACGAAGTAAGGCGGAGACTGCGATATCTCGGAAGGCATATTAGCAAAATATTGATTGACATTGTTCAAAAAGTGGGGGTACGGTACCCCAGTCCAAAAACTGGGGGTACGGGTACCCTCGTAGCCCCCACAAATTACGCCTAGGGCTGTCCTTTGAACTCAAAATGAATTTGCGCATCGTCGTCAAGTTCGTCAACGATCGATCTGCCAACTGGTTCCGGCTCACTTACCATCACCAGCCTGTCTTCTCCCAGTCACAGACACACTATCAGACACAGTACTACTATTTTGAAAGAACGTTGTCAGTTGTGGGGTGTTACTTAATCGCTGAACAAAGGCGCCGGAACGTCGTTCCGGCGCGCTCCGGCTGAAAAAAGCACTAACGATAGTAATGGTAAAGTGGCTGAAGTTCAATATTGCAACTATATCCCTGCCACAAACAATAAGAACACTTTTTTCTATGACTTTTTTATTATGACTTGCTTAAAACAGACAACTTAAAACTTATCTATCCACCTACGCATTATTTTATGTATACGTACATAGGTACCTACCTGTTTTGCTGCATCTCTAGAGGCTGACTGATCTTTTGGATGACTACAAAATTAATTTTCCCATATGTCCTTTATGAACGGCCAGAATAGTGTTGAAGATCTTTAAAAGATTCCCAGTATGCATGCTAAATATCTTTCTGTATACATTATCCAAACACACGTTCAATTCCCGTAGATATAACGCTGTCTGTGCTCGGAGGTTCTGTTAGGGAAGTGAATCGTTGTGGTTATTTTGAACACAGAGTAACAAATTCGTCTACTGTGGAAGGCGGACGAAGGACGAGCATTGCGACAGATGTTGAAATACTCGGAAACACTTCACGTTAAGTTATTTCTTTTTATATTTCCTTATTGATGGCTAGTCTGGCCAGTCCGGTTCAGGGCCTCGGGCGCCAAATGCATTAGCTTTCTCTTACCTAGCCAGCCAGTAGAGAAAGGTTTCCTACAGTTTGGTATGCTGGTAGATTACTAATGAATTTATCTTTTACCTCCGGAGTTTATACACAAATACAAACATACGTAGACAGGCAACATAGTACATATCTACCTACCTACGCATTATATATATATATATATATATATATATATATATATATATATATATATATATATATATACGTACATACCTGTTTTGCTACGTACTTTAAATTTTCACTTACTTATCTTTTTGCATTTTGCCAGTTTTCTTCACAGATTCTTTATCTATTATAAGCTGCTTCTGCAGAGGCGGACTTATCTTCTTGATGCTGACCAGCTTACGACTCGCTTTTGGTGCACCATTCGTTGAACCCTTCTGCATTATACACAGGCTCTGAATACGTTCCTAATTAATACTAATAATGATACCCAACTACATGCATACTTCCATAATAGCCTATATTTTATGTACATACATTAATACAGGCTTACATAGCAAACTTACATAGGCTACGTACTATGTCGTAAACTCACCTGTTCCAACATGATGATCCTCTATAGCTTAAACTCCAAATTTTCCTGACTTTTCGGAATCCGACCTTACTAATTGTAAGAAAATTACTAATTTCAGTCCTTAAACCAAATCTAATCTAATTTGGTCCTTTACTTTTACCATAACCTTCGCTCTATTCTGGATTCAGCTTCGCTGAAAACACCGAAACATTGCTTTATTTTGACGCGACTTTGCTACTGCAACTCCATACTCCACGGTCTCCCTAAAGAAAACTGCTTCCTTGTTTCCGCTAATTACAGTAATTGCTCAGACGGCAAGACTATGTTCTGGACTCTCGTATCGAGACCATATCACACCTGTTCTTCGTTCTCTAAACTGGTTTCCTGTCTGTGAGCGTATCTCCTTCAAGGTGGCACTCCTCGTGTACATTTTACAATGCAGGTCCAAATCATCTAAGTAAGTAAGTAATAAGTAATCTTAATTTGCACGAGACAAACGCTCATACAACACACAATACATACATTGGCGAAAAGTGGCAAACTAGCAAAAATATCAGTAAGCCAAAACAACAGATGCAGTAATAAACAGTTTAATAACAGTTTAAAAACAACAGATGCAGTAATAAACAGTTTAATAATGACTTAAAACTTATCTATCCACCTACGCATTATTGTATGTATACGTACATAGGTACCTACCTGTTTTGCCGTATCTCTAGAGGCTGACTGATCTTCTGGATGACTACAAAATTAATTTTCCCATAGGTCCTTTATGACCGGCCAGAATAGTGTTGAAGATCTTTAAAAGATTCCCATTATGCATGCTAAATATCTTTCTGTATACATTATCCAAACACACGTTCAATTCCCGTAGATATAACGCTGTCTGTGCTCCGAGGTTCTGTTAGGGAACTTTCGGTCAAGTCACCTACTTATCTTCTGTGGTACCACCCTTCGACTCTGCCAAAGGCTGCTCCTCTCTTCGATCATCATCTGCTGGAAAGGGATGTAGTCACTGATACACGTCTCTAATTTGGTAGGCGTTTATTCTCAGATGCTGGTCCTTCTACCTGAAAGGTTATACCCTCTATGTGGAACTGTCTGCCTCTTCATGTCTTAGCGAGACTGTCTATCGGTCTAAAACTGAAAACTTACCTCTTCCACTCTAACTATGAATCTTAATGGTTTCCCGGCTTCAATGTGCACTTCCTCATTTTGTAAGGAGCGCAGTTTGAAATTACAGTTTCATTCTACTCTATAATAATAATGTTTATGGTCGCCGGTGTTAATGCACATTCGTGGTAGATAATCGCTGGAAAATGAGAGCTGGTTGGTCTGTACATACGCTTAACATGCTAATTATTGTTTTAAAGTATAGAAGTTTATTTGAAATAAGCGAAATAAATGATTGCCCCATAATTCACGTTTTACTCACAGTTTGCATTCTCTTTTAATTCTTCCTCATTTCTGCATAGCAGAGAGCTCAATTTTGGACATAGCAAAAAGAAAAACTTTTATGTTTCTTTACTGACGGGAATATTTACCTTTTGAAGACTCAAAATCATAATGGACATTCCTACGTAGAGTGGCGCCAAAACAGCTAGAACGCGCAACATTCGGTCAAGTAGTCTGCTGGTTGGTCAGCACGACATGTATAATAGGGGCCTACTAAAAAGACAGTCGTTATATTTTGGTATCATTGGGAGCAGCACCGCAAACCTCATCGCATTGCACTATTCTGCTTGATATTGGATTTCAGATGCTGATGTGCCATATCAGAAGATGACCGGTTGGAAAGGCCAGAATTTACAGCTGCGGGCCATGTTGTACAAGCGATTAATTTATTCCATACGAAACTATGTACTTACATTGGGCCAGATTCTGATTCCAGTCGTCTGCACCGTACTCGCCTGCTCCATTATGGAGCCGACAAATGACGATCATCCTGCACCTCTAACCCTTGACCTAACCCACTTCACAAGTCCAATCACTCCATATGACGTTCAAACTCCAACTGAGGAAGCCGAGAACTTGAAAAATTGCTATAAAACTGTTGTTTCAAGGCACAGTAGAGCTGTATTCATCAACTCCAAGCCGGGCTACAAGACCACAATGAATCATTATTTATCTCGTATCGGGGAACATCACAGAGACCAGTTCACCTGGAACTACCAGATCGGCGCCACTATAGAGGAAGACCATAAAGGACAGTTGAACATTAACGGATTTTACAACCAAGGCTACCATTCAATAGCCATTTCCTTGTCGTATCTGGGAAACGCCCTGATGCAATGCTATGGCGACAAAGACTACCAGATCGAAACCATCAACCACCCACTTCCCGGGAACCCCTCGAAACCCATCTTGGATACCGGCAGTCAGGATAACAGTACCGGTATGGCTTTCACCTGTTGCATATCTTTCGGAATGGCCTTCCTGTTCGCCGCTTTCTTGGTCTTCTTGGTAAAAGAACGAAAGTCGGGAGCCAAGCACAGCCAACTCGTGAGCGGTGTCAGACTGCATAATTTCTGGCTGGCAACATTTCTGTGGGATTTCGTCAACTACCTCGTTCCGTGCATCTTGATCATAATCGTCATCCTGGGTTTTCGCATCGATGGTTACTGGCAAAATTCATGGTGGGTAAACCGTGTTGCGTCATCGCCCGCCGAATTTCTTTCATTTTGCGCAAAATACGAGCATTGGAGAGGAGTATGACCATTAGGAAAAAACGAGAAGACGAAAAAAAGTTGGAGTAGGTGAAGGACGAGAGGTAATTTAATTAGAAGACAGAGAACTGAAGCGGAAGAAGAAAAGGATGCAATAAAGAATATGGGGATGGCAAAAGAGGCGTGGAAGAAAATAAAAAGGAGGAAATGATGAGGAATAAGGAGAGAGGGAAGATACAGAAAATGAAGATGATTGAAGTAGAATGGGGGAAGAAGAAGAATGACAACAAGAAGAGCAAGAAGCAGAGGAAGAGTTGCGTTAGCAGTGGTCGTAGTAAACTTGCAATAGTAGTAATATTAGTAGTAATAGTAGTAGTAGTAGTAGTAGTTGTAGTAGTAATGGTGGGCCAGTGGTAGTAGTAGTAGTAGTAGTAGTAGTAGTAGTAGTAGTAGTAGTAGTAGTAGTAGTAGTAGTAGTAGAAGTAGTAGTAGTAGTAGTAGTAGTAGTAGTAGTAGTAGTAGTAGTAGTAGTAGTAGTAGTAGTAGTAGTAATGGTGGGCAAGTGGTCATAGTAGTAGTAGTAGTAGCAGCAGTAGTAGTAGTAGTAGTCGTAGTAGTAGTGAAATTGGAACAATTGTAAATTGGACGAAAATGGGACTGATGAACACAACGTAAAGAATGAGAAAAAACGACGACAAGGAAGTATAAGAAGGCTACAAGAAGTGGATGGGTAAGAAGGGTTGAATAAAATGATGGGTGGAAGAAGGAAGAGAAAACAAAGAGCATGGCGACGAGTGAGAGAGAGAGCAAGAGCAAAGACGAAAAAGACAACTGGGGCCAACGATATGTATAAATTGTGAATTAAATTTATTTCCTTATCTTCTGCTTGTGCTAATCTGCTTTGCTGTTTCATACTCCCACCGATAAAAATACATCTATTTATATCTTAATTAGTTATTACCTCAGACATCTTGAATACCTGTGTATCCCAATAAGAATTTGAACCTCCTACTTCTGGCTTGATGGATCAGACAGTGTATAGGGTCGTAAATTCTGTGAATACTGATGACTGATTAATTTTAATGGGTTGTTGTATGCAGGTGTGTATTAATTTCAGGATAATCTTTATTGGTTTAATTCTACTCGGTTTTTCCATGTTGCTCTTCACCTACATTATGTCGTTCCTTTTCGGTGAACCGTCACTCGGATTCCTTTGGCTTTTAGTCACCTGCATTGTAACAGGTAAGAGAGCATGGTAAATCCGTGATGCTTTTGCAAATCTTTTCGAGATGAATCGCAATGACATAGATAATTTTAATTATCGCTTATTTCGCTACGACAACGCTTTTCTAAATTCTCTGTTGTGTAAAACAAAAGATTGATTTTGAAAATAATATTTTGTTAAGAAATCGCAATAATTCGAAATCAAATGTTTCGCTAAGAATCACAGTTGGTTCAGCTGTAGAATGTAGATGGGTCCATAATAAATTTAGGAATTATACCAACTTGTCATAAACTTCTCGCAACATGAATATTTCAGGGTGGGGCATGCAGCCGAAAATTGAGAGGCCGCAAAGTTTTAGCTCTGCAACAATTGTATTTGTAACCTACGAACACTTATATAGACCAATCAAATCAGCGGCACTCTCAACCCTCATCAATGCCGGCACGGGCAAAAAGAAGGCTATCAGCCGTCTACGGAACTGGAGAGGAGAGAGGGCAAGAAGCTCGGCGGAGAGACAAGGGGAGACAGTTCAAAGCAGAGGGACCCACATAGGCGGAGCTGCCGGATTGTGCCTTGGAAAACGCATACGAGGGACAGCCATAATGCCGCGGGCCGAGGATCGCAAGAAAACCCTCGCAGACAAAGAAGAAACGGGGTGCAAAATTTCATTAGGTAAGACGAAGCAGACCCAGTGAGGCAGTTGCGCTTGATGGTGAGGGCTTTAAGCTGAATTCGCTGTTGGACATGAGGGAATCACGAATAAAGGCAGAAATGTGGGCAAACTTACGGATATCAGATATGAGCCGAGCAGCAGCAGCAGCAGTAAGAATAGACTGAAGTTTGTGAATATATGGAGGAATGCCAATGTACACAGCATTGCCAAAGTTCACCCGAGTGCAGATCAGAATGTGGACCAGTGTAGTGACAGCATGAAATGAAAGAGTCTTGCGGATGGATCGCAGCTGGCGTAGATGATAAAAGGAAGATCGGGATACAAGGTTAACTTGATCAGTGAGGAGAGGGCAAGATCAAGGGCAATTCCCAAATCACGAACAGAGGTCGAGAATTCAATGAGAGAAAGCTTAGATGAAGAAATTCAAAATCAATCTTGCTGAGTTGGAGGCGACCGCCGAGCCAGATATACCAGATTGTCAGGATTGCCAGATTGTCAGGGTTCAGCCGCAAACGATTGGAGGAAAGTCAATCATCCAGAGCAGAGGCTGCTGCTAAGATACGCTCAACCATTTGGGCAGCAGAGGAGGCCGGACTATGTTGAAGAGACTTGGTGGTCAGCATACTGATGGAACGAAACCCCATACGGTTGGAAAATCCGCCAAGTTCCGCAGTATGTAGGATGAAGCGCAGGGGAGCGAGAACAGAGCCTTGCGGGAGACCACAGGGCTAGTGATCCAAGGAGTGCGATGTATTTCAAAGACCATAGAGATGGACCATTTGGAGAGGAAAGAGCGGAACCCTAAGTGGGCGCTGTCAGAGATTACAAAGGATATAGATAGTCGGTTAAAGAGATCAGAGTGGTCTCCGGAGTCAAAGGCTGAACTGGTGTCGTAGATGGCTAGCAGGGTGGTATGGCCACGGTTAAGGGCTTGAGAGACATCTGCTAGGAGACGGACTAGTAGGGTTTCAGTTGAGTGAAATTACCTAAACCAGGAATGAAATGGAGGCATGAGGGAATTAGAGTCAAGGTAGTGAAAGGAAAGAGAGGTTGGAGATGGAATTTAAATTAGCGGGAGAATTGGGATCCAGACCTTGAAGCTTAATGGAAGGAAAGGCAACAGCCCGCTTGTGGGTGACCGGAACAGAACCCTGGGCCAGAGAGGAATTACAAAGTTATTGCAAAAAGAGAGCAAAGTCATCGATGAAATCCTTAAGTAAAAACGGAGGCATCAGGTCCAAATCGCAGAACTTAGAGGGAATCTAGACCTAGTTGACGGATGTTAGCTGAAGAGGGTTCAGGCTGAGAACGAAGCATTCTTAGGGATAAACGATGGAGGTGGACCATTAGCAGTTGACAGAGTGTTGAGTCAATCTTAGACTGAATGAAGTTCAGGAAATCGGCAGCTGTGGACGCAGACTGAGTCGGAATTCGAGTAGATGAACGGCCGTGGATATCGGAGAGCGCGGCCCAGAGACGGCGCGAATTCCCCTTCTCATGTTCGATCAGAGACTCAGAGTATGCGGTCTCTCTGTCACGAAACTCCTCCTGCATGTTCCGCAGGTGGTTTATCAAGGTTAGACTGTTAGACGGATTGTGCGTATGTCGACATATCAGCTCTAGCCATCTAACGTTCCAACGCAACGTGCGGCCTTGGTAGTCGAGCCACGGCTGCAGTGGTCTGGAGCTTACTCGACGATGACCGAGAGGCATTAAGGAGTCGCCGAGAGGGAGTATCGTGATGTAGTAAAGAGCGAAAAGATCTTCGGCCAAGTAGCCAGATAAGGACGTGAGTTCCCCGCAGAGGTGACTACTGAGGAGACCCTGACGAAAGGCCTGTCGATCAAGATGCCTCCAGCCGCGGCAGAAGCGGACGGCCTCGTGAAAAGAAGAAGTCCGTGATCGGAAATGGAGGTAGGTTCGGCGCGAAGGTTAATAATCCCACAATCATCACGTGTGACAACTAAGTCGAGCCAGCCACCGACAATATGAGTCGGCTCGGCGACATGCTGCGACATGCCGAACTGGTAAGTCTGGATTGTCAAGATGAATGATCAGGTTCTCTGTTATGATGAGTTGCGAGTTAAAAGTAGCGGAAGCTTCAAGCAGTGCGGTTAATTCTGAGAAAAACTCTTACGTGGGTAGCGAAGAGCCCGTCCGGTAGAGGGCTAGGACGGTGAATGGACCTCTGACCGTGGCACAGGACCTCGAAGCTGGAGAAACAAAAGGCTAAGGAATAACCTTGATTCAGAGATGCTCACGGTAGAAAACGACGATGCTGCCATAGTTGTACCGGACGGGGTACGTCCATGGAGAGGTAGCCCGAGAGGAGCCAAGCGATGAATCGATACATCAGAGGACCTAGAATACCCGGATTCAGTCAAGACGAGGATGTCCCGGGAATGATGAGAGATCAGATGGGATACATACATAAGCTTGTTACGTTGAGAGTGATAGTTTTATGATCCGAAACTCAGGCCACCGTCTCCGCATCCGGCCGTAGGCTGCTGAGCGGGAGTCGGCGAGGCAGCAGGAGGCGGCTGGTCGGACTGTGGAATAGCAGGCCTACTGGAGGCTAGGGTTCAGGTAGGCGGCGAATGGGGCTCCGATTCCACGGACGGAGGGGGAGAACTTGTCTAAGCCACCGCGGAAGCCACAGATGCATAGCGAACAAGACTTTCCGAGTGGAACGAGAGATCGCTTACGACGGCTGGTAGTATGAACGAAGAGTTGTAGAGTCCTAGATACAAGTTGCCGAAGCAGTTGAAGTAGTGGTCAAGCACTGCAGCATATTCAGTTCGAAAATCGATCAAACTAACCAAAGAAATACACAAAAAGACGATAACTGAAGCTGCAGAGATCTCTAGCTAGCCAAAACACCAGAAGAAATAACCACAGTCGCCTTAAAACTATTTCAAACTAGGAAAAACAGTACGACGGAGGGTCGAACAACCACACGCCTAAGCGCAAACCTACGTAATTAAAAATATAAACGAAAAGAAATCTCATGAAGCCACGAAAGAATTTAATTTTTTTTAAAGTTCCTCTCATTGACCGCTTCGAACTAATGAATATTCATGACCAATGACGTCACTGCTTACACAATGGCGACATTCTAATCGAAGGTTTGTTTCATGCTTCATTCAAATTAAATTTAAATATTCCGTTAAGGGCTGCTCTTTTAAAGTAACGACTTCAAAAGGGCTTAAACTAAATTACCTAGGTGGCGAAAAGGCTGACACGAACAAGTTTGTCTGGTTCAAACGGCCCAATTTTCATTCAAAAATTCTGTTTAAACCGTCTTACGACGGGCAAAGATCTTCCTGGAGATCATTAGCTGGCGCTACACAACCGGGGACGATATTAATCGGGCTACGCAATTAATAATATATACAAACAGAAATTTCTTAGGTTACGTTTTTGTTTTCATGATGCACATCGAATTGTTTTATAAAAACTAATTTACTTCGGAGGCGAACAGTCTGAAACGAACGTTCTTAACGGGTTTAAACGGGCGAATTTATATTTTCTAATTACATTTTTAAATTCTTCTATTAAATGAATTTACTTAGGTGGCAAAGAGGCTGAAACGAAAGAGCTTAACGGGCTTAAACGGCCAATTTACATTTTCAATTTTTAAACCGTCTTAAAACGGGCAAAGATCTTCTCGTCTTTTCGCCAGCCGGAAACGATATTAATAATACTAACAGACAGAAATTTCTTAGGTTACTTTTTGTTTTAATGACTCTTATTGGAAATTACAATTTCAAATTCTTTTTAAAGCGTCTTAGGACGGACAACATTTATTGTATCAGAGTATCATACGTGTACAATGCATCATAGTATCTCAAAATCTGCGTAAACGCTACAGTCTGCTAACTCTGCTTCTGGTAATTTTGAAGGAACATTTGCGACCGTCATTATCTACGCACTGCAGGAGCTAACACCAGACGACAGTTGCACATGGGAAACCGTGGAATGGATATTCTACACCTTCTTTCCCTTATACTGCTTCAACTTGGTTCTCAAAAACATCTACATAAACTACCACAGCAATAAATACTGCAGCCAACAGGCAGAATACGATAACCCATCTGATTGTTGCGGATATCGTACACTGGCTCTTTGTTGTCGAGGTATAAGACATTTGTGTAGACTATTTAAAAGCCGCTATATCTCGGTTATATAGGGAATACACTTAGTGTTCATATGCAGCGGGCTATTAACAGGAGTACGGATAAGAGTAAGATATGCGCGGGAATACCGTAGGTAGGTTAATGTAAGGTTTGTTTCTTGAATGCATGCACATTGTGTATGTGTGTTGGAAGGTATAAATAAGCGTAGGCCTAATCTGAGGTAATAAATGGAAAGACTTTCTGAATATAAATCTTGATGGAGCGTTTTTTATATTCAAACTTACTAAATACACATAAAACGAGTGATTTCTGTATGAGAAGTACACACTTATATTTCATGCACGTAGGTGGGTCTAAAGATGAATAATTCGCAAGCCTTTAAATGGCTGTCGAAAACGATGTCTTCTCGCATACTGTTTCTTTCTCTGAAAGATAATAATAATTCTGCGACGGTAGATATAACTATGTCACGTTAACATTAATTTCCATTTACAAACAACCGACATTAATTTCCATTTACAAACAACCATTGCGTTTTAACATAATGAACTGTTGTTGCATTTTAAGGCAACTGTGACTATAGCTGTGTGGACAACTACATGTCGTGGACATTTCCTGGGGTTGGGCGCCTATTTGTTGTCATGGTCCTTCAAGGCATCGCTTTCTTCCTCATACTCGTTATCATTGAAACCGATATCGTCGGACGCCTACTCAATGTACTGACCCGGAACCGACTGACTCAGACTACGCTCAGCAAGACGGATGCTGATGGAGATGGAAAGATCAGCGAAGACTCGGATGTGGTCCTTGAGCGACAGCGCATCCTTTCGAATCCGATACAGGAACTCGTCAAGACAAACTCAGTCGTCATCCAGAATTTGTCGAAGCTGTATGGAAACTTCGTGGCCGTTAACCAGTTGTGTATCGGAGTCTCTCAGAAGGAATGCTTTGGTCTCCTGGGCGTCAATGGAGCCGGAAAGACGACGACCTTCAAGATGCTGACCGGAGAAATCCGACCATCCTTCGGAAGCACCTATATAACCGGGATAAACGTCCAAGAAAACCTTGCACAGGTGCATCAGAAGATCGGTTACTGTTCGCAGTTTGACTCCATCATAGACCAGCTGACTGTTCAC
Organism: Allolobophora icterica; assembly: GCA_963556255.1. NCBI lineage: Eukaryota > Metazoa > Annelida > Clitellata > Crassiclitellata > Lumbricidae > Allolobophora > Allolobophora icterica. The sequence continues at coordinate 1,728 of CAUVYU010000045.1, read as the reverse complement.
GAGACACTCTGGATGTACGCCTGCGCACACGGTATTCCACCTAACGCTATAGAATACGTCATCGAAGGACTGATGACAAATCTGACGCTCAAGCCATACACCAATAAACAGGCGGGAAATCTCAGGTGAATCTGATTTTTAAACCTGCGCTACAGGAAGTGCGATTTAACTGCCGGATTGAGTTTAAATCCGAGCGTGTGGTGAAAAGTGAAGTAATCGAAGTAAAGTGAAGTAATCGATCGATGCGCTTGGCCTGCCTTGAGCGCGTCATGCGTGCTGCTGCCCGACTCATTGGTCGGCTGTCCAAGTTTGACCACGTGTCTGACTTCATGCTTTGTGACCTACATTGGTTACCTGTTGCTCTGCGCATCCAGTATCGGATTGCCTCCTTGGTCTGGCGCTGCCAGTTGGGTCTTGCTCCGACCTATCTTAGGTCCCTCTGCCAACCTGTCAGCGAGGCCCGCGGCCGACTACTTCGTTCTGCAGAGAGGGGGGAACTCGCGGTCCCATTTGCTCGTACTGCAACTATGCAAAATCGAGCCTTTCTGGTGGTTGGCCCAGCGGTATGGAATGCCTTACCACTGGCGCTGCGACTCCTTCCTAAAATCCAATCTGAGTATTTCTATACTGCCTTAAAAACTGCTTTGTTCGTTCGTGCTGGAGTCGGGAGCGCCTCTGAGTAGCCCCCTTGAAGGGGCGCTATATAAATGCTCAAATGAATGAATGAATGAATGAATCTGGACATATTTACAGTTTCTTGCTGTACATTATTGTACCGTTTGTAAAGGGTGTAGGCACAGTTCTCGATACACTCCTTGTCTTCAACTTCAACTCGCTTTCTATACATTGATTTGCCTTGCCAGAAGTCGGCTTATCGCAGTGTTTTAGTCTTGGGGTAATGAAACTGAAATATCACATCAGTCGTGTCTTTTCCTGTGCAACGTAATGACATCATTAGTATTTGACCTGCGTTCATGTACTTCGTAATTCGTAAAGTTTGGACCTCTCCAACCCTTTTCTTCACAATCCGAAACACTGCCTCAACATACCTTACTTTTTATACCTTATCATTATTTTGGTGTTGGTTCTTATTACCTTTCTCTGCCCATAGTTAACATGTCCTACTAACATTATCATAAATTTACCCCTGCGTAGCATATCCTGTAAACCTGCCCTGTATTTTTACGTTGCTGGTAGCGGTGGAAACAAACGTAAGCTATGCGTAGCCGTTGCGTTGATGGGAAATCCGACGGTAGCCTTCCTCGATGAACCGACAACGGGAGTCGATCCAGAATCCAGAAGATACGTCTGGACTACCCTGACCGCGGCACGAAACGCAGGCACCACCATCATACTCACGTCGCATAGGTACATGCATAAGCGTAGACTCTGGGGGGCAGCCGGGGCACGTGCCCCCCCCAATAATTGAGATGGACTGTACATTCAATGCAACAAGTGTAGAATAAATGAACAAATGCCCCACTAATATTTTGGACAAGTTTACGCCAGTGGGTACTTGTACATCCACGCCTTCAAATCATGCTCATTACACTCAAGGTCACAATATATTGGGTTATCAGGTCCATGTCCAGATTTTTAATAATTCACTAATTAATCAAACCATCGGTCGACCTAAATCATTCGTTCTTTTGCTGGATTTTTAGTCAGGTGATTCATTAAATGTGTATATTGCTATTTCAAGATATCTATTCAGAAACGCTTCCCTCA